>CM055188.1:13390996-13500996 GCA_029224185.1 Karalla daura
ACTAACTACAGACCATTTACTTTCCTGTATTTCCATAAAGGGATGGTGATATGGTAATGAACATGTATGTGTGGAGTCAACTTCGGTTTCCCATTAATCCTATTATGCTCCTTACATGCAAATGGGAATATGAATAGAATATTCTGGTGGGAAGTGCTCATATGACTGTAACTACTGACTTTATGTGTGTGAGATCAAACTTCTGCTTGTTTAGTCTTTGCATTATTTTTTCTTAATTTGGTTAGTGTCTGTGTGTGTGTGACATGGTTTTGTTTCGTGTTGGTTTTGTTTTGTCTGTGCATTTTTGTTTCCCTCCTCTCTTCATAGTGACCTGTGGATGGCGGGCACTCTCACACCCACCTGAACTTTGGACCTGCTCACCCCACACTCACTCCAGCCCCCTCTGCATTTACTCCAAGTGCTAGGCAAACACACACACACACACACACACACATACACACACACACAGAGAAACACAGACCTACGTTCCTGTAACTAGCAATCAATGTCCTCACACAGTGTCCTCACACAAACAAGCTAATTCAACAATGACTGATCATCTTATGAATTCACTGACAAATCAGCACTTGAACCCACATATCAGAAGCTCTTTACTCTTATATATAAACATAGTCAGTTTTGTCCTCGCTTCGTTTTTCTTCCCACAGCAGCAGGGAGTCAATCACTTCCTGTTATTAAGTCTGACTGAGGGTCAGAGGTTAAGGGTGAGAGGTGGGAGACAGACGCAGTGTTGACAGGGAGGAGGGGCTGAAGGAGAGAGAAGGTCTATTTATCAGCCGAGCCTCGGTGTGTGTGAGCACCGAGCCGAGGAATCAATGCGGAATGGCTGGAATTTCCTGAATGGCAGCAATGGAGGATCTCTCTCTCTCTCTCTCTAACTTTCTTTCTTTCTTTTTTATTTCTCTTTCTATCCCTCTTCATACCTGTCTCTCTTCATTTCAGTTTCTGGCTTTATTTCTATATCCTTCTGTCTAATGTCAAGGTCCCCCTATCTCCTTATTGCTCACAATTTTTCATATCTCAGTTCATGTCTCTTTCTCTGTCTCTCTCCTTTATCTCTATCATGGTGTCATTATCATTATTTCCGCATTGAACTCTGCAGACTCTGTCTTGGCCTTCTGTGCTCCTCGACACATGCCGTGCATCAACCTCAATAGACCCACCCTTCGTTATGATTTTTCGTACACTCATCTCCCACCACACTTGAGTGGCCACACCTGGACCTGTCCAGTTCTCAGTCTCCCATCGTTTAACATCCTTCTGACCACTTGGTTCCTGTCTACAGTGCTAAACAGTGCTAAAAAGCAATCTACACCACTGACCTACCATTAGCCTTTAGCCACAAGCCATTAGCCCAGACGCATCCTGCTGATAGCCACCATCGTGTTCGCCTCCAGCCAGCCTCTGTTACATGTGAATATGATCATGTATGTGATCGACAAAAGCTGCAGGTGCAAAGGTTTAAAGTGAATCATTAACAAAGCGTACACTTTCATACTGTTCCTGCCCCACATGTGAGTGCTTTTCCCACACACTTTACCCAAGTTTCAGTTGCGTGTGTGTGTGTGTGAGTATATGTGTGTATGTATGTGGGTGTGTATGTGAGAGCGAGAGAGAGAGAGAGAGAGAGAGAGAGAGAGAGAGAGCATACTGCACTATGAGGATCATGTTGTAGCTGAGGTGGCCCGTTAGAAAACAATGTAGACGTTTTCCACCTCCCGCATTGTTCTCCAGATCAGCCAGAGCTCTGGGAGGATCCAGTTACATGATGGTGTGACCTGCCAAGGAGAGCGCTATGAAAGAGCACACACACACACACACACAAACACTGTTAAACATGACAATGTTTGTTCTGTTTTGCAAGCAGGAAAACATGTTGTGAAAGAGCAACATGGATAACTACAAAGCTTGATTACTGTGGCGCAAAGTAATTCGGTGTTTTTTGAAACTGTTATTTTGATAAACTTTATTCAACTTTGATGTCATACATCATCATTATCATGATTTCTTTTCTTGTTCTTAGCTCTTCACCTTTTCTGTTTTCTATTGGGCAATTTCAGAAAACAAGAAGGAATGCAGAGTTGCCCAATACTTCATTTAATATAGAAGTTAAAAATGGTTTAATGAAACTGACATGTGTCTGGAATATATGAGCTGCTATTATAATGTATTTTTAATTTGAAATCATGATCACTAATGTCGCCAGCAAAGACAGCCCTAAACTTTTGACACATTTTTAGAACATTCACTGGTAATGAACATTCCCCGTTTATACTGACTATTATTTGTATATTTATGTGTTTCTCAGTGAAATTAACTATTGTTTTTTTAGTTGTTTTCCAAACATTGTTTTCACAGCGTGACAGAAAGCTGGTGAGGTAAGCTGTGAACAAATGCCCACTTCAAAGAGCTCACCTGTGTCTCTCTCCTGAGGCAATACCATCACATGTATTCCACCCACAGCCTCGCCCCTCCTGTCATCTGCTAACATTACTCGTTCTGTAGTTACATTTTTAAAAAGTCATTTTCAAAATGCATTTTGGGTGATATAATTATTACCTCATATTTATTATGTCTTATGGAGCAATCTCTGGCACAAAAAAAAAATCCTGCAATATATTCAAATCACACACACACACACACACACACACACACACACACACACACACACACACACACACACACACACACACACACACACACAGTGTCTGGTTTTGTTTGTCTGATTTCTCTCTGATGACAAGGTGACAGCTGAACAAAGATCTGAGATGTGTTTGACAGCCTGTCGAGGGTGAATAAGACTTTTGGGTTTTTTGTTGTTTTTTTGTGCCGCTTGGACTAAATCAACTCCATGTGTGTTTGAAGGTACAGTAAATCCAGCACCCTGCCCCTGGGCTCACTTTGGGGGTGGGAGCGGGGGGGTGATAAATGCTAAGCTGACTAAAGGCAGGAGTGCCGTCCCCCCCAGCCTCGGGGGAGACATCAAGAGGTAAAGTCAGCATACTTCATGTATGCAGTCAAAGTAACACGACTCCCTCTCTTTCACTCCACGCCTCTCATTGTGTGTACGTGCAAACATGTGTGATGATATAAAGGCCCAGCTCACACACACGTTGAACATGTTGTTTTTTCTATAAATACTAAAACGTAATCGTGAGCGTGTATTTTCATGTTGTTGCTTTATCTGCTATATGGCCCAGGAAGGGGCTTCACCAGCAACTGGTGGCTCAACCAGCAACTGTGATATCCTCTATTAACCGGTTTGGAAGTGTGTGTGTGTGTGTGTGTGTGTGTGTGTGTGTGTGTGTGTGTGTGTGTGTGTGTGTGTGTGCTCTGCGCTGCCAGGTATACTCCGTATGAAATTCAGTTCAAATCAAGTTACTTCATGATGATGTAATGACAATGTCAGTTCACAGCAAAGCTTATATATCATGACAGTTTACACATGAAAATAAAAACACACATCAGTCAATAATCAAAGGCATTAGTTGCAGCGGTACTTGTGAATGCATGTGCTATATGTCATTGCTGCAACACAAATGCATGAATTAAACCATGATTAAGTCAAAGCTCTCAGCTCTCTGTAATTTCATCTGTATTTGTTTGAACTGGAGCTTTGGACTCAAAGCAATGGAGTGAGGATGAGGATTTACCCAAAAACTCAAACCACTACACTCCCACCTCACGTAGACCAGACCCATCAGTGTTCAAATCTGTGTTGAGCTTGTGCAAATATCGAGTGATGCCAGAGAGCAAATCTCGCCACAGGGACAGGAAGTGGCTGTAGACGTTGGTGACGTGCTAAGAGACCTTTACCCACTTTTCCCTCAGTGCAGCAAATTCCTTTAAACTAGGTCAAGTCGTGTCGTTATCCCAGTGTGTGTGTGTATTTGTGTGTGTGTGTGTGTGTGTGTGACAGAGAGAGAGAGAGAGAGAGAGATCGGTGTATTGTAATGTATTTATATTAAAATATTATTTGACATATCTGTTTCACTGCCATCATTTCATGCTTTTATCTCTGCCGTATTAGTTTGATAATTGGCACGATTTGATATTGTCTCATGAATGAGGTGAAGTAATTCATAAATTATTCAAATCAGTTTTGCTCAAACATTTTACCAGTTCAGATGGAGAAACATGAAGATCTGCTGACTAATATAAACACATCTAATGTAAATCATCACAATATATTCACATGCTTTCAGATCATCCTTCCATGCATTTTATTCTTATAACCAATCATATATTTTTCTATGCAATATATACTTTCAGTGCATTAAATGGGGCCATGACAAAACTCCCAGTGTGGTACAACCACACAGTTATCGGTATTCAATATACCGATTAAAACATTGGAAACCCAGTATTGAACACAAAACCCAATATTTAGCTGTGGTGAATATCAAACTGTGCTCTTGCTCATCCTCCAACAATAACTCCTTTCCTTCCTTCTATCGTCCAGCCACTCTGAAGCTGCAGCTGCTGACCTTAAGCAACAGGTGATAACTAAATCCTGGTTTAGTTGGTAGATTAACCAGGGTGAGCCAAATGGACAGAGTCCAGTTTGGTCACCTGGATCACTTCTCCCTCTGGCACCAATTTAAACATTTTTCTTCTTTATTGTTGAGGTGAACTGCTGTATCACTGCATTCACTTTTCTTGTCAACGTGATTAGAAACCACAGCACAGTCCAAGACTTTCTGGCAGTTCGAGGGCAAAGCCAAGGATAGACATTACATTACAGACACAACAAAGTTGGGAAAGTGATACAAACATCTCATTATTGCCAGTAAGCATATCCACAAGATAACCAACAAGGTTTCCAGAGAGAACACTCTACAAAGGTATCTTATCCCAAACACTGATGTCAAAGAAAGCACATGGTTCTCTCTCAGTTAATAACTATGTTTTCTTTTTCTTGTAATTATTGAAGTGGAAATTCTGCTGGACAAAGACAAAGTTAAAATGTGTCTTTCTTCAGAGGAAAGACAAAGTGAATGAGCTGAGCGGGCATCATTCTCTGTGTTTTATGTGGGTTGGTATAGAATAATGAACAAAGGGCATGAAGTATGTCTCCTATCACAAACATGACCTGCAATGTTTCTGATTCGTAGGGCACGCTGTTCCGATATTAAAGTACATTGTGGAGGTCACAAGTTTAGCAATGCACTCTTGAATATCGAGCCTCAAGAATGACAAGCAATTTTGCTCTTAGATAACACTGACTTACTGTCCTTGGTGCTCTGGCTGGATAACAATTAATGTTGCACTTGGAGTCAGGCTCCGGCCAGACGTCTAAGTGACAGTCGTACCCTCTAATTACCAGATAATCACTCTGTCGACCACCATTACAAACAGTATGCCCACTAGTACGAGCTAGTATGCTAGTTCTAATTGCCATGCTACCCGATCCATCAAACAAAGCAAACTAAGAGGATCCGAATGTCATGAGGAACAACGAGCCTGTAATGCATTCAGCTGCTCCCATTTCTTGATTGGTAACTTCTCTCCCAACAGGTCTTTCTCTACGCACCATTACAGCTTCCAACCACTAATTATACTAAACTAGATACTATACTCTACTCAACAAGCAAACCCAATTGGCCAAATTAACAAATGCCAGGTAAACTAAGATCTCAAGTTTGATTAAGTTGGCTTGTCTCATTCTAAATATCTATGTTTGGAATGTTTTTAATCCAATTTCTAAATAACTTAATTGTATATTGTAGCTCAAATAAGTACTGTGGTGGTAGACCACACTGTGAAACTTTTCCTGGACAACTCATGCTGGAGGACTGGTTTCCCACACATCTGATGTACATGTGAAAGCATGTGGAAGCATTTAGAGCTGGCAAATCACCGTGTCCCCCTTCACTCCTAAACACTGCCCCGAGATCACTTTGAACCCTGTCACAGAGGTCAAAGGTCGAATGAGAGGGGTGAGGACTAGGATGGAGTCCAGGCCTCCCAGAAACTAGCAGCAGAAACATTTGTGTTTTTGGTCAGGATATGATTGTTAAGACAACTTTTCAAAAAGGTTAGAAGGAGAACATAATTAATCAGTGACCACAATGCTTTTTGTTGCAGCTGGTGAGCAGTGAATGTCACTTCAATTCAATTCAATTCAATTCAATTCAATTCAATTCAATTCATCTTCATTTACAGTGTAACAAGTGTTAGTTATTATATGCACTTATTGGTTACTTGTTGTAATGCAAATGTTGGAAATTATGTTTTAATACACTTTAGGTTGTATTTTAGAGTTCTTCCCTCTGTGGGTTTGTCCCTGGCCTCATTCAGAGCCTCATCTGTCACTCAAAGTCTCAGCTGCTCTGTGTCTTTTTTTGCACACTCTCTCTCTGTCGTCTCACAGGAATCTGATCTGAGGCTTTCCTGTCAACGCGGAGATGGTGTGAAATGGTCTCAAAATGTTCAGCACTATGAAAAAAGAGAGCGAGGTCTTTAGTAGGAACCAGTGGACCTGCCATTTTGGCAGAATTTTAAGATTATTGTCTAAGACTCTTCTTAATGAAAACTTTCTTTCTTTCTCTTCCTTTATTTCTTCGTTCTCTTTTTAGAGATTTCTTCTAGGACACAAAATTATTAAAGTGATCAAATCAGGGAACAGTCTTGACAGCTGAAGCTTTAACCTGCTTTATCTATAAACGTCTTTTAAAAACTGCTCTGCACATTTTCTTTTTTTGTTTGTTTCGGTATGTTGAAACAGATACAAAAGAGAGAAAAGTAAGGCATGCGAGTGGATGACAGAGTGAGTACACGTGTTTGTGTGACCACAGATCAAAACTTTGCAGTTTGCACAGAGACAACCACTCCCTCTCTGCTCCTATCCTCAATCCCTTTATTTACTTCACTCAAAGCCAAGAGCGGTCTCAGTAACACGCACACACACACACACTGATGTTTGCTCCATTTTACCCTCTGTTTGTCAACTGTGAATGCTGTGATTGGGAAACAAGTGTTGAGTAAACATGTGCGAGAAAAGGATGACATCATTTGACACCAGGAAACATTTGGGATTTGGTGTTGCTACATCCACACGAGGTCTGAGGGGCTGGAAATGAGGGAGTCAGAGTTCCAGACTCAATTTTGTACATTTCATGCCTCTTAACTTTGAACTCTGTTGTATCTTCACACATCAAATTGAAATATAAAGCCTCACTGGTGAGCGCTACACTTCAATAATAAATTGTATTTTAATTCAGCTTCTGAAGTGAAGCGCCACATTTCCATATCCAGTCACAATCACATGGGCACACTACCAAAGGCCTGTGCATAAGATGGATAAATTGATAGACATACAGACAGAGAGACAGACAGCTTTGATAGCGAAAGTATTTTCTGTGTATTCTGGTGTTGAAGATAAATGAGACTCTTGTTTGCGGACACCACGAAAGATGCAATTTCTGGGGTTTCACACTTCTTCTGAGAAGATCTACAGTGAGTTCTTCACAGTGATGAAGGATGTTTGGGTGACAATGGATTTCCCCTCGTCTTCACTTCTCATCAGAAAGAGCCACAACAGGAAACCAACTCTGACAAGAAACCACTGACAAGTACAGTCATATGGTTCCTAGATTCTCGACAGTGTGAAGTGTGCGGCCTTTACCATAAGCTACACCGAATAGCTCTGCAGCTTCAGACTAACAATAATAATAGTAGAAATTATGACCCGTTAAATGATCACATTTCATTGGATTCTCTGGTCAGCCAAGGGCCCAGATGGAGGGTGGGTCAGGTGGGATTCGACCCACCCAGATTCGAATGCACTTCGATACGTCCCCGTCACTTTATGAAAAAAAAAAAAAAACGTATCTGCTGACACCGATGTCCCCCCCAGTTCAAGAAACCTATCTGCGCCGCTGTGTTCAGTGGTAGAGGAAATGATAAATCTAACAATGTGAAAATACATAGTTCAAAATCCTGACTGTAATCAAACCTGACTGATGTGAAATAGTGAGCTGTATGAGTTGAGTTAGATCATGTTTCGGGTAGTTCCATAGTTGATAGGAGAATCTAAATTGCCCCTAGGTGTGTGTTGTGTGCCCTGTGATGGACAGGAGATGTGTTCAGGGTGTGTCCCCTGCCTCTACCCTACACGCACTGGAGTCACTGTCGAGTACAAAACAAGTAATAGACGTTTCAGGTAGTCTGCCAGAAAAGCCTGTGCAGTGATAATACCTGCATGTATTCATTGGATCAACATTTGAATTCAGGCCTTTTGCATTTTAATCTATTGAGCAGTGGAGATAAGTGGCAGCTCTATGTTAAATTCACATTTGTCCCCAGTGTGCCTTGCTGGATTTAGATTGGTTGGCCGAGCTGGCAGGAAGTAGGAAATGTTATTGAGGATTAGAAATGTTGACAGGAGTATCATGTTCTGTGGGAAGTTAACTGCCTCCATTCTGCTTTATATTCCATCCCTCCATCCCTCCATTATCCAACCACCACACGTTGAGCCCTAACTACATGAGATACAAGTATAATCAGGAAATTGTGATTGAAATCAGTCATTGCAGGATAAAGTGCAATTTTACTATCGTGACATCGATGATATTTGCATTATTTACGGTGGACAAAACCACTTGATTCGTATTCTTGTCTTTATTTCACCCTGAAATCGATACTCTCGTACCCAGTGTGAATGCGGGACTTCTACCAGTGTCAGTCTGTACTGAAGTATACCTTTACCGTTGAGCAATTCACCCCGCCAGGTGATGAAGAGTGAGGCAGACTGCGCAGACAGGAGTCCAGACTGACGCGCTGAGTCAACAGCTGGTAGTGGACTAGACTTTTAGTGAGACCTGTGAGACACACCCGAGTATATCGCTCTGTTGCACGTATGCGCGCGCACTCACGCTCGCACACACACACACACGGCCGTGACAAGTGAAGGAGGGTCAAAGGAAACACTGTCTCCTTGTGGCCTCTTATGGGAACTGCAAGTAAAAATATTCAGTGTGACTCCAGTTCACTTAACATACATCAATTTGACTGATTAAAATATAGATGGAATCGTATAGTTAAAATATGAAAAAGGTGTGACTATATTTTCATATTTTATTTTCTATTTTTCACAAGAATATAGTTTTTAAGAAAAGCATGTGTAAAAAAAGTGTGAAAAAGTTTAAAATGGATGTTCCTCAGTAAAAGACAAATACAATAAACACAGTACAGAAAAGTGTTAAATATTGTACTTATGGTTTTCTGTGTTTGACAATGTGTTACAAATAGCACTGGAACAACAGTGAACAATGTTTTTATATGAAGTAAATCATCATCAAACACAAAAACAGTCACATAAGAATAAAGTGAAAGATTTTCTCTTCCTGTCAAGTTCATTGTAATCAGCCACATGAAAGACAATGTGTCTCTCTGTGTTGCTTTGAAGGAATATCTCAAAGTTTCGCTAGAAGCACTCGCAGTGAGACAGACTGGAAAAGTACCTAAAAGTACACACTGAAGATTTTAAAGAAGCAAACACACATGAAAAATTTCATGGAAGCTTTGTGTGAAACTCCCTCCGAGAGGTTTTCTTTTAGAATATATAATTACAGCAGATTTAGCAGCAGAACTGGAATTAAAACACCATCCACCAAGAAGTTAAACTAAAGACAAACTAAACTGAATGGAGATTTGTTCTGGAACTATGTAAAGGACCTGCGTGGTTCTGGTGTACGTCTCTGGTCAGCGCTGCTGCACTGAGGGGTGAGCAAACTGAAGTATTATGATTTTTGGAGATGATATATGGAGCTGAGCAGCTGGAGAACAGTAACATTCAGGTCAAGTTTACCACAAGTATTAATCTATCCATCTGGCATTATTATTCTCAATTAAAACCCTAATAGAAATAATTACTGTATCACAACAGTTAGTATTTCATATTTCTTGTTAACAATATAATGATTTATAAATGCATAGTAAGAAATGGAGTTGGCTATATGATATTATTGGAATATTCTACTAAATTCAATGAAACTGAGCTTTATTTGTCGTAGTTTCGTAACAGTGTTATCACAAGAGACTTCACATTAGATCTGGCCTGCACCCAAGCCTTCGTGAACAAATCCCATGTGTCAGCAAGATGTAACGGTCATAAACTTCAGTAGTTCAGAGTGGGCGGTGGTCGGCCTCAACGGTTTGGGGTGGAGAAAGAGAGATAGACATGGGGATGGGGATGGGGTGGGGAGGTGGAGACACACATACACACGTAAATCCATCAGTGTTTGATGTAAATGAAGACAGCAGTAGTAGGTGTCAGGCAGCACCATGCATCCTGAATCCAGCAGTGTCCACGTGGTCCTGAGGAGAGAAGGCACACAGACTTCGGGGAAGCACTCTTATTTAGAAACAGGTTTCATTACTGAATGTTATTGACCACGTAAATAACGTCAGAGGGATTCATTCCATCATGTTCTGCTCAGATCCCGACACGTATATATACATATATACATTCATATATATGGATTAATAATTATAAAAACAACTAATTATGGGTGGATGCGTTTATGTTGTTCCCAACTCCTAATTATGAGTTTACGTGTTTTGCTTTAGTATCTTTGAGCATAATTTGAAATCTGTAATGAAAATTTGCTGTACTTGTATACAGGATTACTAAGAAGTGACACTGCAGGGGGTGAAACCAGCAGTTGAAAGTGATATAGTTGATTTATCAGCACTTATCCCATCAGGAGGGAACAGCCACTTATTGTGTTTTTAGTGAATTTTGTTTCCATGTAAAAAAAACAGAACTGTGGAAAAAAAATCAAGTCATCTACATTCATTCATTGAAACCTGAATTGTATTCATGCTACAGGATCAGGAATGAGAAAGACTTTTCATACGTTTTGATTATAAACAGAACGACTCAACATACAGTAATGCATAAAACTGTTTGTGCAGGTGTGAAGAAGGTGCTGTAACACAGGACTTCTTTCCCAAATATGAATTCTAATGATGGCAGGGTGGGCTAAGAAAAATATCTGTATCAAATCATTATTTGGCACGATCATCCTTCGACTTCTGCTCCTTTTGAATTAGCTTCGAGTGATTTTCAAACCAGAAATTTGTTTTACCTCGCGGTGAAGACATTTCTGAAACAAGATCGAAATTTAAAGTTTTGAGCAATGAGACGATGACAACATTTCCCAGAAACACATCTTGTTTCTTTATTGAGTGAAATGAAATCCAGACAAGTGACGTTCAGGGTCACAACACCACAAACACTTGGCATCACAAGTTCTCATGTTGCTGCAACCAAGAGCTTTGGCAACTTCAATGATGAACTGAAAGTTAAACTCAAATTCAAATGAAGCACATAGAAGAGTGAAAATAAACAAAATGAGAAATGGGTGGTGCCAAAAAAAACAAAAAAAACAAACCCAAACGTTTCGGTCAGTTAAACAGAGGGTGGGGACAGCTGAAAGTAGGGATGTTACGATTATGGATTTTCTTGGTACGATTATTGCCAGAGAATGAATCGTGATATTATGATCACCACGATTATGTGTTAAACAATTTCACAACACTGATGGTGTAAAATCACCTGATCATGTTTACATACGAACAACAAAACTATCTATCAAACCATTGGAGACATCTTCCACTTCTCCCATCCATATAACCATCAAACCTGTGTCGTAAACAACTAATTGCAAATGGCATGCGCAAATCTCCGTTTGTTTTAGCTGGACTGAGCTGTCTGTATGATTCCTGCATCATCTCTTCGTAACAAATTAATCATGAAATCAAATAATCGTGACATCCCGAGTTGGAGAGATTTCAACATGGGTGCAAACGAGTGGAAGACATTTAACCGAGAGTTTCTGCCTGATCCGTTCTCGTTGTCGCCACCACGGACACAACCCCCCCACCCCTCCCCACCATTTCCTTCGACCACAGAACAAATTCTTCACCGTTAACTTATGACATCGTAATTAATTCATTTATTTCTTTCTTTCTTTTCTTTAGTTTTAAGTGTACATCATCTCAGCCATGTGTGACATTTTCTTGGGAATATAGAGATAATACTCCATGTAGCCAGAAAGGTCCTCTATTGTGACGTCGTCCACGTACGACCGCGCCTGCTCCGAGCAGGAGCGCGGCGATCCCGACGACAGCGACGAAGGTGACAGAGCTGAGGTAGAGGCGGAGCTGCTGGCACTGAGAGTTCTGGAGGCGTCCTCGTGGCTCTGCAGGCTCCTCTCGCACTCCGAGATGACGCTGCGGAGACCCGTGAAGGAATACACCTCCACGCCCGCCCAGCCTGGATGGCTGGACTGGCACTGGCACTCTGTGCCCTGTCCACCTGCTTCCCCAGAATCTGAACTCTGTTTACAGGCACAGGCAGTGAGGGGGCCCTCGGCGGAGCTGCTGTTGCTGCTGCTGTGGAGCTGTGATAAAGCTCTGAAGTCAGAGGCTTCTGTGGTTCCCGGGGTCTGCACGGCTGCTGCTGCTGCTGCTCCGGCCTCTGCTCCGCCACAGGCACTTTCCTCCGGGACGCTGGTTTTGCTCAGCTGCGCATCTCCTCCATCCTGCCCGAGCGACGCTGCGACAGCAGAGGCGACTCCAAGGATCTCCTGAGAGGACGGCCCGGCGTGCCGCTCGTACCCAGCGCACAATCCAAAGGCGAGAGGGGAGATGTGACCGGGGGAGGAGAGGTCGTTGGGGGCCGGGGAGGCGGCTCTCCTGTCGACTGTGGGCGGGGGCTCTGCAGAGCTTGGCAGTGCCAGGCGCTGGTGCTTCAGGCTGCCACTAGTGAGGGACAGAGCGGAGGCCGCAGCAGCACTGCAGTAGGTGAACTTGGGCGGGTGGAGGATGGGGGACTTGGATCTGCGTCTACGCTGGGTTCTGGACGCTCCCCGAGAAGACTTTCTCATACAGCTGAAGAGGAGGGGAAATGGAAGAAGAAAAAGAAGAAGAAGAAGAGAGAGAAGGGAAGGGAAATGATGGTTGTGATGAGGAAAACACTAAAACATAAAGGCAATATACATGTTAAATAAAAGCTAGTTGTCAGTTTGTTCTCTCTGAGAAAAATTTAAATCAACACCTGAGATGTAAATATTGTTGGATACTTATCGTCTTTCTTACCTAACTCACATGTATGTATAAGCAAACAAAGGTTGTCCAACTCAGTGGCTTAGTTCCTTCCCACGGCATGCTCAATTCCATTTTTTTGATTGGCTATTCACATCACACATTATTCAGTGTGATCCCAATATGACTCCTGTGTGAACTGTTCACGGCCCAGAACAGACCCACATTGATAGAGGAACAAACTGACATGCAGCGACTGTTAACATATGTAAATGCCAGTGTGAATTCCTTTGAACAGTGGAAGAACAAAGGACTGTAGACGGATCTGGTGTGGGATTGTTAAGATCGTCACCCTGACACTCAATAAAGTATGCATCTATCTAACTATATATCTATACATCTCTCTCTCTCTCTGCGTACAATCTGCATCAAATGTGACATGACCGTACAGGCGGCTGGCACAATCCAAAACATCAGATACGTTTCGTCTTCAGGACCTGCTCTGAACGTGACCCAGATTCGATTTAAAACGTTTGGGTTTCAATGTGACTTGTTCATATGTTAGTGAAAAAAATCCAACCTACGTCGCATGTGGGGGAAAGGATTGGATTAGAGTCACATCAGAATAACGTGCACACACAACAAAGTTAACTGCACATAACTAGATAACATACTCAATTAATAACATACATTAAACACACAACCAAAGTATGAGAGTGTGGATCGAAAAGTTGAAAGAAAAAAAACAGAAACCACAAGTCTGTGTCTTGAATGCAGGGCCGGCTGCTTTTGTTAGGAGACCCCATAGATCCCGTAGAGAGGAAGTGCTATGATTCAGGCAAACCTGGATTACCCTTCTGCGTGTCACCTGGACTGGTATCAGCCAGGACACACATCACACCAGATATGAGAGCGCACTGACAAATGAGACCCTCGACTGATTTGGATCACAACTTCTTGTTAACAAATGTTGCTGTTCTACATATCGCAGCACACTTGAGTCGTGGTTTATCTGCTCCTGTGTGACCATTTCCCTCTACACTTATTAATATAGAAAACTGTCAACCCAAGAGTTACACAGACCATACTGTCCACTTGTGTTTTTTGGCCATTGTGATGTGGACCACTCATGGGGCAACATATGCAGTGAAAAACCACAACATCAACAGGACCATGTGTTAGAGCAATGCCTTTTTGACTTAGACAAAGAAAAATTGTACAAAATTTATCCTCCTGGGCAGTAGACTTTAAAAACATAGTTGAACTCAAGAAACTTCAGTTATGAGCTAAAAGGTAGATGTGGCCAGAGTAGTTTTCCTTTTAAATTTACTTACCTGACTTTATAGTATTATACATAAATATGCCAGGATCATTAATCAATTAACTGTTTGGGTTATAAAAGGGCGCAAAAACTGTGATATGGTCTCTGAATGATATTTAATGGTCAGTCTTTTTAAGGGCTTAAAATCTTCAATTCTTTTTTTTGAAGATGAGATCAGGGAATGTTAATTTCACGAAATTCTTCTTCTCAACTCCATGGGTCACTACATGTCGATTTGTGATTTGGATCAGACACTATCAGAAATCCAGTTGGTGGAACATCTTTAAGAACAAAATCATTTTCATTGCATTTCTGTTTACGTATGGACAGTTTTTTTTATATGTCCTGGTGGGGATTCATTTTTTAAACGGATGGGTTTCAGTAGAAGAGCGGTAGGCTAGGCTTGAAATGTTTAGATTTCATGTAAAAACCCTCACTTTCAGGTTATGTTGTGCAGATAGGCAGATGGTTCAGCTGACTTAGTCATTTCAAGATAATTTCATGAGCTCCGCTTTATCTTCAATCACTCACAATGATTGGAAGGTTGTGACTCCTGTCTTGTCATGCAATGGTCCACGTGAAAAATCAAACCTTCAACTCACAAGACAACTCTCAACCTACCCATGCCAATTGTCTTTTGGGCAGCTGAGTTTGGGCTTCGCTCCACCAGTGTCAGGACAAGCACGAGATGCTGCTCTGGGAGCCAACGCCTCGGAACCACTGACAGCTCCGGGTAGACTGGAGGAGAAGGAGAAACATCATTCAACCATCAAGTCCACCAAGAAGGATCATGTCAACATCATCAATGCTGCAGGCAGATGGGTTTGGGTTTTTCCTCACTGGAACTCCAGTAAGGGTTTATCTGCTGAGGCTAAAAATTAAAGTTAGGATTCATGTTATTACTTTGGCTATAAAATGGTCAGAGTGTGCTCCATGTCTGTGTGCTTTGGCCTCCTTTTCTAGGAGTATTCGAACTTGAATTTTACCCATCTGGTAGTTAATGATGCACACCTTATGTAAGTATAAGTGGTTTGAATGAACACAAAACCTACAAAACCAACCTTGATTTTTTTTCAGGGTTTTAGTCAGATAATATATAATTTCAAATGAACTCTTGAACTTATATTTAAAATGCGAAGCTACACATGTTCATAATCATACAAAGTTAATTTTTGGAGTCTAGTCCTATTGGCAAAAATAAGCAGAAATGTGAACTCTGTACAGAGGTGAAAAAGTGGACAACATACATCACATAGCACATATACTGACAGGACACACAGCCTCTGAGCTTCTTAGCTCTGTCAGCGTTGGAAACATTCAGATCAGGCAAAGGTTTGTGGAATAACAAATACACATAGAACATATCCTGAGAGCTCATGCAGCATTCTCATGTCACTTCCCCTGCATTGTTTCATGTGGCTTTGTCACGAGGCTCTTACTACTGTGGTTAGTCTAATCTAAAAAAGTGCAACTTCTCAGGTTTCCAAGGAACACTGTATGCCTTATAAGGCTATAACACACCAGTATTTCTGTAGTCAAGTATCATCAGTCACTTTCTCAAGAAACCGATTAGTTGTACAGTTGATAAAATATCTGAAAATTATGAATTATGATACAGGAGTTGGCGATCATGTCAATCAAAACTCATGATGGAAATTTTGTTTTCATAGCAAAATCAATGAGGAGTGAAGAAGGTTAATAAGAAAGGAGCTGAAGCAGTTGTCATGTTTCTGGGTTGTGTGTTGGTGCTCATGGCAGTGGATGCAGGTTGTTGCCTGTTGTTAATGGCATCAATAGCTGTTGTTTTCAGAAGCATCTGCTCGGCTAATGCTAAGATCTAATGCCCCTCTCCTGCTGGGTTTTAAAACTGCTGCTTGTTTGGATGATGTCTGATGATCCATCTAAACACCTACCCCTGAGCAGGGGCTCGGTCAGGCCCCCTAACAGTTCCTGTAGATGGCCCTGTGGGGACAGTTCCTGCAGTGGAAACGCGGCTAATAAATCTATTAGCAGGACAAAGCAAAGACGAAGGCGAGTCATTCACCCAGTGGTGCTCGGATCAAGGCAGTAACTGATGTTAGATAGTAGATACCTGGTGTTTATTGCAATCTGGTCGCCGGGGGGGGGCATGGAGGCCGAAACAGGGTGAGCACATTCACCAAAGCCACACTTAGGTTGCAATGCACTGCTTGGTATCATGACACTATCATGATGTCACCGTGACATCATCAGGTGTTTTACAGGTGTCACATGTTTACAAGATTCAGTCAAGTGATGATGTGACTGAGTGGGAAGCCTGATGACGTCATACTAATGATGGATGAATGTAATAGGTCTGGGCATTTTCTTAACATTCATACATGCATATGAGGGTAAAAAGGAAGCACAAAAAGTACTAATACCAAGTATGACAAGCATGACATCATCAGGGTTCTTGTGCACAGTCAAGTCATTTAAGTTTTTTTAAAGATGCTATTAAATACGACAGCTGCAAATGTGTTGTAGATCACTAAATAACACAACACTTTTACATTAAATATAAAAGACAGAGGATTCTTGCTTTGGCCAAGAGTGCAGGTGAGAGACTCTCCAGACAAGAGCAACATACCGACCCCATCCTGAGAAGATGCACTTGAGTGGTATGGAGTGAAACGGAATTTTTTTCAATCTAATGTAATTTTTTTTTTACAGAAATTATGGGATGTCGCAAGACTTTATGAGCTTATTCAGCTCCATCACAAAACACAAGTAGCAGAAACACATATAGAAATAAATACTGCAAATAATTTTATGAAAATGGTAGTGGAATTGCTCCTAGAGAGGGGAGGCATTTATAAGGAGAACCACCAGCTGCTGCATGGGCTGATGGTGGTCTTCTAAAGCTTATTTTAGCACAGGTGGTGACACAGTAGCTTGGTAAATACTGCTTTGGCTGTGAAGCAAGGAAGTCCCTGGTCCAATCCTGATAAGTTGAGGCTTTCCGTAAGAACTGTTCTGCTTGTCTCTGCCTTTGTTTTTTTAAGGCACTCCAGATTCAATTCACAGTCTACACACCTGTGTGTTTGAGTGCCGCAAAGAGCAAAGGGCCCCAGAAGACACCATGACACTACACAATGGGTAAGATGATATGATGCTTTTTGCAGAGCCAAGAGGCGGTTTTACCATCTGCTATGATGAAAGCTTTCAGTCTTCATTTGGAGAACATAATTCTCAAAAAAACTCTTGTGTACACTCTTATGTATGATTTTATATCTCAGCTTAAAATCAAACAGCCACTATGCTGACCAAGGCACAGTGGATGTGCATTGGTCGGCACTCAGACAAACCACCAATAGACCTAAATTCAACCTTGCACAATAAGGACCAGGTCACCTGGTTGATGATCATCATTACTGATAAGAAAATAGCTTGCTGATAACTGGCTCCCAGTGGAGTCACTAATACCTACAATGGTGGCTATAGCCTGAATTTTCCATATGAGAACAATAAAATAATATCAGCATTTTGTTGCATCAGTAGCACAAAACAAGAGAGTGAATAATTCGTACGGTATTATTTACCTCTCAGCATCAACCCTGAGCTTTTTGAAGGCTGTCTGCAGTGTCTCCTCCTCACAGTCCTTCCCTCCTGCCTCCATGGTGGGAGGAGGCCGCTCTGACCAGCCACCCAGCTGAAACAAAATAATACACAACAGTCAATTAGCACTGAAACATGGCCAATCAGATTGTATCAAAAAAACAAAAACAATAACTTCCAGACAGAAATATTCCACACACTTAAATCAAAAATTATATAAATGATAACCTCAAGTAAGTGTCATGATTCAGAATGAATCTGGTGAAATGATCGCTGCTTTCAACTGACATCATTCTCGGCACTTAATTGTCTGAGTGCACCTTCTTGGCTGAAAATATTTCAAGATTACCTCACTTCTCAGGCAGCGTCATTCCTGGTATCTTGTATGACAGACGTGAGGAAAACTGGGTATAAAAACAGCCTATCGGTCTGTAGATGATGGATAGTCAGTGGAATAAAAATATTTACGTACAAATATGCTGAATTAGAGTCTATCCGAGATGTCTGGGTCAGTGCCACTTCCACACACGATGTGGATGAGGAGCTGATGACACAAGCCATCACACTGACTCGATCTTGACGCCTTGAAACAGCACCAACTAAGGTTTATGTTGTTCCTAAATTACCTTCTACACACGGGCACCACCTGTTCGACCTGCACTCAGTAATTCTTTAATTAAAACAGAGACAGACTACTGATAAATAGTGCACTTCCCACGCTCTCCCTCTCTCCTGTGGATAACGCTCGCGAGCTTCTCACCCTGCTAAGCTAACTAGCTAACTCGCTGCAGGACGACGACTATGTCGATCCTGAACGTTCGAACGTGTCTTTAAATATGGGCAAGTGATACTCACGGTTCAGGGTATCGAGGTCACAGTGAGGAAAGATGTAGCCAGGACATACAGGGAGCTCTCTTGGCAGCGGGGCCTCGGGTAGCAACAGCTCAGGCTAGCAGCAGCTAGCTCGAAAGGCTAAGCGAAAAAAAAAAACACACACACACACGCTCACACGATCTCTGTCTTCACTCAAACTTCGCGAACAGCAGGTGAACGGAATCCCGTCTCAACGTTTCTGACGACGGAGGATGGCTCAGTGAAGTCGGACAGAGAGGGAGACGTCGGTGTTGAACAGCGAGTTTCCAGACTTGTTGTTTACAGTCCAACAGTCGCAGTGACTCTGCAACAAGGCGCAGCGCCGCTGACGTCACCGAGCTAAACCCTCCCCCTGCTATTTATACTGATCAGTAGGGAGCGAAATAAACAAAACAAATAGAAAACTAACTACAGTTTCGTGTCTCTCGGTTCAACCTCAGCAGGCTCTGGGTGACAGTATACTGTTTTATCCCTCCGTGTTTGTGTCTTACTACAGTTTTATGGGCCAAGGGCACACGAGCACGGCCTGACGTCACTGTTATATAACATCCACCACATCCATGGCAGCGGGCAGCTGTAGCTGCTGTTGTTGTTGTGCAGGACAAAGCTGGCACAGTGGATTAGATCCATATGAAAACTTGGCGGCTCTCACAGATTGAGCAGCCCAACCAAGTAACTCACAGGCACATAAAGTTTTATGTTACACAGTGTTATGCATATGTGTGCATAGTAAGAGAAGCTGTTCTGTATTGCTGTATTTCAACATGCATCTTTTTGTTTCATATTTTACTCTAGGAGATAGTTACTAAGTATTTTGTCTTATCTTGCTATTGTGATATTTTGCCCATCTGTTTCTATTATTATTGTATTCTTTTATTGATGTATAGCTGTACTGCACCTTTTGTCAATTGGTCCATGAATGATTGAGCCATTTCCAGTAATTGTGGATAAAAGGTGATCAAATCGAGATTGATTTTGAGATTATTGTGTTATAGCTTTTGACTTCCTATGCACACTTGAGGCCATAACCTTGGATCATATTAACCAACCCAACTCCAATGCCAAATATATACTTACTTTATGTATACCCATTCTCATTCCCTTCCTTCCCTGTTTTGAGAGCAATAATTGAAACAGGCGGTGGTCAAAGAGGGAAATAAAATATAGACAGGATTCAGTTCCACCATTCGTCACCATAGGTGCCTAATATGTGCATGTTTTTGGAGTGTAGGAAGAAACTAAATTGTACATAGGTCTCTGCTGCACTTGTGTTTAATAACAGTTATTGCACTATATGTACTGCCGTGTACTACATATTATTTTAGAAATACATTTTATGGTTAAAATGCAGCTTGAGGGGCTAGATGTGACTGCACTACAGATGAACAGTAGATATTTTGGATACAAATAAATTGTACATGCCATACGCAAAAATATTAGATTAATAATGTCTAAAGATTAAAAGACAAGATAAAAAAACATTACAACCAGCGTTGGCTATGGTGGCGCAGAGGGACCCTGACTCTTAGTTGTATTTATAGTTGGAACATGTGGAACACTAATAAATATTAACAATTAACTCATGTAAACGGGAACGATCCCATAAACCTGAATATCAACACTCCTATCAGTGTTTGCACAAACTGACCAAATATTGCGACTGCATCATCCAGTGCTACAGTATAAAGCTGTTATATATTCCGATAGTGATGTTCCGTACACAAAGGACATAGTTGTAAAGTTGTAATTCCACTCTCGTGACACGAGATGGCGCTGAACATGAACAAGCCCGAACCGGAAGCGACTGGATCGCAGTTGCAAAGTATGACGTCTAGAGGTCAGTAATGCATGCCGGTCCTCTTCCAAAACTTAAAATAGAACGGAATCCCTTATTTTTATACTTTCATGGCGAAATACGCATGCTTTTCAGTTGTTATAAAACCATTTTAAAAGACCAACATGAACAGTCATGGAGATTACTGCACAGCATGTACGTAATGAAGAATACTGTACAGTGTTAGGGAAATGCCAGAGTGGCATTGAAGAGTCTGACAGCTGTGGGAATCAATGACCTGGGGTACTGTTCCTTCTAACACCATGTATTTAGCAGTCTGCTGGTGAGTGAGCTGCTCAGGCCAGTTGTAGTCTTATGTAGAGAGTGAGAAGTGTTGTTCATGATGTTAGCTTGGATAACATCCTTTTCTCAGCTATCTCCAGGATGGTGTTCATAGTTCAGTCCAGACAGAGCTGATCCTTCTCACCAAATTGTTCATCTTGTTACTGTATCTGTTAGAGCTGCCACAGGCCCTGCCAACCACGACCAATAAGATAGGAGATGCTGCTACAGTGACATAAAAATACTTCAGTGGTGCCCCATGAACTCCAAAGGACCCCAGCCTCCCCACCAGGTGGAAACAGCTTTGGCCTTTCTTATACAAGATTGCAGGGTTGGTGGTAAAGTTCAGTTTATTATGCAGGTGAACTTCCATGAATTTGTAATCAAATCCTGGTTCAAAAGAAAATTTAAGATTTTTTTTTCATGTGAGGCAGTATTGGAGGTTTTGGTGGCACACTATGACAGCCACCAACATCTCGCACTGCTCCACCTCAGCCTCGAAATATAATATGTTGCATAAATGGCACAACTGTGGTGTTAGATGATTGTTGCTTTCTGGCAAAAGAAACTGTGCTGTTGCAGCACAGCGACACATGCCCTTGGACATATCCAAACGCATACAATTCTATATGATTCTTCTATTCTACTTCTGTAGATTTGTATCTTCTATTCTATATATTTAAATGGGTATACTTGCAATTAGGAATGAGAATAAGAAGACCTTTAATTGTCCCACAATTGGGGAAATGTCATTGTTACAACAGCATATTGATTACATATGGACCAAAGCTGTGTGTGATTCAGATTCAGATACTTTATTTGTCAATCAAGCGTGACATCAGAGATGCACTACAGAATGACATAACGTTGCATTTTGGCCACAACAAGAAGAATTGGATAAACATAGAGATAAATAGAGAGTATATCAAAGAGATAAATAAACAAGATTAAAAAGAGTATATAAATAAGTAGATAAAGTAGACAAACAAGTAAGGATAGATGACAAGGTCAGAGAAGGATTCAGTATGTAAATATACTATATAAATATATCAGTGCAAAAGTGTCTGTGCAAAAAAAAACTGTACGTGCAAGATAAACAGAGGTAGATAAAATAATGTTGAAGTGTGCAGTGAGAGTGATTTCGATATATATAAACCGTTAACTTATCATGGACAAGACATCAGAGCACACGAGACTAGGATACAAAACATGAAAAAAAAACATATATTTCAGCTCTTAACGTCATTATTTATTTCTAAAAGTACAACACTTACACTTGGACAATGTTCAAAACTACATTCTCACGTTTACTTTATGGGAATACGCAGCGGATGTGGCCCAATCAGACGCCGCCAACTGGACGATGTTCCCGGAAAGGTCTGTCTCTGTCCAATCACAGCAGCGTGCGTGGAGGACTACAGGAAGTGTCAGTCTTCTCCACCAATCAGGTTTCTGCATTGTATGACGTGGCACCGGAAAGCCCGTACTCCGTGAGAGCGGTTGCGTGCTCACTTTACCGGCGTCCGTGTACTCTCACCAGTAGCAGCAGCAGCAGCACCGACCCATGAGTGTTCACCAGTCTGCCGTAGTTTGATCTTAACACAGTTGATTTATCTTAGCCTCAGTGCCGACATGTTGTGTTTAAGGGGCTTGTCGGTGGCGTTTGCCCTCGCCCTGGTTCCTGCTTCTACGGAAGCCCTGAAAGAAGGAGATTGTGAAGGTAGGTGCGCCTCCTGAGCTAGCTGCTCTTAACTAGCTTGTGCACCAGCTGAATGGCTGCCTGGCTGCAGCAACTTTTATATATCTGTCTGCTCAGAAACCCGAGCTATGTGCGAAGATGAGACACTTAAGCTGTTTTTGGCCGACGTGGAGCAGTGTGAGATTTTGGTGGAGTCTGTCATGGTGCTCCACCAAAACCTCCAATGCTGCTTCACACACAAAAAAGAAAAAGTTAAACCTGACATTTGATTTTCTTTTGAACAAACCAGGATAATTTTCTGATTAGTGCTGTAGGGTGCCGATTACCACATTGTTACTAAAGCTTTTAGTCACTGGTTTTCCTCATATATCAGTTTGGTGTTGAGTTGTGTGATGAGTTATGAAACCAGCAGTACTCAGTGAGGAGATGAATTATTCTCCCTGTTTTACATTGCTCAAACACATCAGTCAAACAGACTTGTGTTTGACAAAAGGAGTTGAAAGTCATGGCAAATTGACTTCATAATAAGTGTGTTGTTTCACCTTTTTCATTACAAGAGGCTCAAAAAGAGGCTACAATGAGTCCATCTGCTGCAACTTTAAAACTTATTTGGTTACAAATCTCCACAGTTGTTTGCATCTGAAGCTTAAAGTGAAAAAAAAGCCAGGACAGTACAGCAAGATAATTCTAAAATGCAAATATTCAACACCTGATAAATTCAACCAGAGGTGCACCACAGGGCTTATATTTAGAGCAGGAAGTCAATGCTGTCACTCATCCACACAGGTGGTTTCAGGCGATTGGCCACAATCTTTTCTGTGGTTCCTAATTTAATATTATTGTCATTATTAATATAATTGTGTTTTGTATTGTCTTCTCCTTTTTTCCTCTCCCAGTGTGTGTGACCTTTCTTGGTAAATTTTACCAGTCCCTGAAAGACGAAAACGTGAACTTCAACAATGCAGACATCGAGAAGGCCATCATAAAAACCTGCAAAGATGCAAAAGGCAAAGAAAATCGATTTGTAAGTTGGCTACTCATTCAGTAGACATGGGATCCTTAAGTTCAGGCCACTACCTCCATTGTTCAGATCTTAATTATTGATCTAATTAATGAATTAATTAGAGAAATTAAATTGACAATCTTCCTACTTACAGCTCCTGCACTTGTGCCGTCAAACTAATGTTGCCCATATCATCACGGTGATCAGGAACTTTCTGTAAAGCTGTAGCCAAAGCTTTGGTATATAACTGACATAAAACACATTAAGATAGCACATACATAAATGTGTTTTTTTTGTTAAAAGGTGAAGCCTGTTTCCTTATCACTTGCAAACATGTGGACAGATAGCTGGAGGCAGGTGATAGTTTTTATAGACCTGATTTACATCTCAAATAACTGTTCAAAGTCCATCCATCCATCATCCCACTGGCACCCACAGGTAGGGGATACACCTTGGACAGCTCTCCGGTCCATCACAGGGCACCACTGTTCATTCTCACGCCAAAGGGCAATTTGTCTCAGTCAACTTAAACATGCATATTATTGAACTGTTTTCTGTTTTTTGAGTTTTTCCATGTTCTCCCTACAGACATTCGAAGAACATACTAACCCAGATCCAAGTAATTATTTAATTTATGTTTGTGGCGCACCCTGGTCAATTTATGATCTGACCATGTTTAGACCTCATCTGCTGGTAGTTGGTGCTGAAAGGTACAGAAAGTGTGAGTAGAATAGTGATGCAATGGTGCACAAGATACCAGCTCCACACGCCACCTACACACTGTTTCCACTTACCTTTAGCAAGCACCCAGACACACAGACTTTGGCAGAACTAAAGCTGAGCTCAGAGGAGAGGTCTGTGATATCAAAATCAGCATCCGACAGCATGTTTATGTGGTCAAGTGGCTAATGTCAGCTGAGTTGCTCAAGTGCAGAGGAGCCTGTTTCTCAGTATGTGTGTATGTTTACCCGCTTCCATGTGGTTTATTGCCATAACATTAGACTGAACCATAATGAGCTGAATCAGATTTGGGGAGTAGCTCAGATCTGGGAGGACTCAAGGTAGACCCAATGCTCCTTCTTTAGAGGAGCCAGCTGAGGTGGATGTGTCATCTGACCAGGAAAAGTTGATGTTTTGGGTCCAGCTAAGAGGAGACCAAGAAGCAGACCCAGGATACTGTCAAAAGATTATATGTCTGCTGAGTGGGGATACCTTGGGTTCTTCCCAGACAAGCTTGTGGAAGTGGCCGGAGAGAGAAGTGGCAAGTCCTCCCTCTCGAAATTGCATCCCCCACAATTCAGACTTGGACAATCAGTGGACCACAAGATGAGACTTAACTAAAATATTGGATGTGTTTTTTCATTTCATTATGCTTGTACTGTGTTCCACTAACACAGAGACATATACACCTGGCTGTGACACATGGTTTGAACCAAAGGAAAACTAACCAGCATCCGAGAGAATCACAAGAGAAACACAAGTTTAACCTTGACTCGTCATTTCACATCATTTGTAGTGTTACTACATCGGGGCAACAAGTGATGCAGCCACAAAGATGATTAATGAGGTGTCAAAGCCTCTGAGCTACCATGTCCCCGTGGAGAAGATCTGTGAGAAGCTCAAGAAGAAAGACGGTCAGATCTGCGAACTCAGATATGGTAAGGAGGAAAATACTTTTCTGTCTTTCGAAAGCACAAGAACCAGGGCTGGAGACATTTTTACCACCTCACTGAGTTTACAAAAGGTATTTTTAATAGAAAAGCCTTAAATGGAATTTGGAAAGGGCTACAAATAATGAGTTGACTTTACCTTTCTCTTGTATATTTTACTTGACACAGAATCCAGCGGAGTACGGGTGTTTTAACTGACTGATTTGGTCTGTTGTGCCCAGTGGTTTCCTGGTTCTTCCACAGAGTTTACTTTCCTCTGAAGAACGTCCACACTAACAACATTAAGTTGTGACTTTTAGGATACATTTATAATGTAGACCAGAGTGGCCCAGATCTCCAATTTTCCCCAGTGTGACTCAAAACTGTTTTTTCCCGAGTGGAAACAACACAAAAGCATATAATACAATCTTTTCAGATAGTAGTAGTCCTTAGTTTGACAGATAAGTTTTCAAAGAGCAATAAGACAAATGACCATGGTAGGAGCGCAAATACAATCCATATGCTCATACGATGAACAGTGGTCATGTTGACAGGATGTCACTGGAGTCAGAGGCAGGTCACATTTAAAGAGTGCCCTGGAAAAAGCAGCCTCTGGATTTGAGCATTAAGGCCTGCAGTATGAACGTAGTCTAAAAGCTGGGGCACCACGCACTTGTATGCTATGTGTGTGTCTCATTGTTTCGCAAACTGAATTTTCCATTGTTTAAAATGTGCTGCAGCGCAAATTTCTCTCCTAGTGTGGTTCATTTTGTTTGCCACTTACCACCAACCTTTTGCTACTGTTTACAAACTTATTGTTTGTGATATCAATGCCTGTAACATTCTGTGTATAATCAAATATGTGAGTCTGACTGGCTGGGTTTATTGTTTGAAGAAAACAACTTCCTGTGTCATACCTTTGATCATATGAGACAGAAATACCATAAAGCTGTAAAGAGCTCCGTATAAATGTGTAGACTGTTGAGCTTTTACATACTTGGAGTCAAACATTAATGCACTTATGTCTTTTCTTGTTAAACATTTTCAACTTTTGTTGGGGGGAAAAGTGTTTACTTTGTCTTCTCTTGACTCCCATGTAGACAAACAGCTGGATCTGACCACAGTGGACCTGAAAAAGCTTAAAGTAAAAGACCTCAAGAAGATCTTGGAGGAGTGGGGCGAGTCTTGCAAAGGCTGTGCTGAAAAGTCTGACTTCATCCGCAAAATCACAGAGCTCATGCCCAAGTATGCCCCCGCAGCTGCCAAAGTACGGACAGATCTGTAATTGGGAACCAAAACAAAACACAACGCACAACGGTGGACTGCAAAGCAGTGATGAAGCTAAGGTGTCCAGTGTCTGTCTTATGGGTTTGATCTAGTTATCTTATTCTGGCTCAGAGGTCTTCAAGTGTAAACTCAAACTCAAGACCCCAGCTCTTTTGTATACTTTTAAAAGCAGTGAGAGGGGAATAACAACGGTGTTTGCACAGAAGCCACTGAAGGGGAAAACTGAGGGAAGTTCTGGGAAGTTTCTATTTGTATCGTTGATACATTTCACGGTGTGTTGGCTAAATAAGGGTTACAAGGATTTATCCTCTAACACATGCATCATGGAGGAAAAACATTGAGTTTGACTGTAAAAAAAAAAACTGCTCGACATCTCTTGTTGGCCACTGTACAGATGTTCCCAAAACCACATCGACCGCTTCTTTAGCCTCTGCCATCATCACATCTCCTCATCCAAGCAACTTTGTGCAAAAATCGATAGGTTCTGAAAAATGTGTTAAATTGCCCACTGAAGATCGGCGTGAGCAACAACGATCAGAGCTGTACGCTGAGGCTCCAAGAAGCAGTCGTGAAACAGTCCCAACATGCCCACGTGTTCATCAAGAGTTATCAGGCCAACTAATAAATCGCTGTTAGTGCACCCATATCCACCAACAGGGATTTATTTTCAAGTGTTTTTGTTGGGGAGGGGGGGGTTCTCTTTTTTTTCAGATAGCATAGCTAAAGACTTGATAGGAATGAGGGAGAGAGATATAGAGGGGAGACATGCAGCAAAAAAATGTTTCAGGTTAAAATCTTTTTTTCATGCTGCAGGAAGATAATCTATTTGTATTCTATTGATCATGCTGACAGATGTCCTTGAGCATTTCCCAAAGACACCATTCTCAAACATTTTTTTTATTACAGTTGAAAGTTACAAAACAGCTTGAAAATGTCTTTTTTTTTGTAATTTTTGACAACTGCTATTTAAATTGTTTGCTGATGAATGCTGAAGGATGAATGGAGGAAGAAAGACTGTGTTAAGACTATTCACTTCCCAAAAATCCCCCTTAAATTACCAGCTCAGCCTTTCTCTTTCAGCTTCAAGCTCATTCAAGTCCCAGTCAAACAAGATGTACACAGACTTATAAGAATATAGGCAATGAACTCATGGTAATTATCATTTTCAGAGATAAAGTTTGATTGATCATGATGCACTGTTACACCATAACTGGTTTCTCACATAATTAAGATTCTGTGCAGTAAAAACATTGTCAGTGTGATCTGTTCAAGTACATTTGACTCATTATTGTCATGCACCAACCCACTGTCAGCAGAGTCAGAAATGATTATCTAAAATATTCAAGAATTTTTTTTCTATAGATCTATCTGTCATTTCTAATGAGTGATTGGTGTTTCCCTGCTTTGTCTACATCAGGCTGATTTCTGGTTTCTGTCGTGTTGTGACTGCGAGCTGTAAAAATTGGCTAGATATGCTTTCTTCATCTGCTGGGTCATCTAGTCTGAAGCTGGATTGACAGCTGTTGAATTTAATATCTTTGCTCGCTTTCACTCACATTTGTCATGACTCCAGCGCAGTTATTTGTGGTTCCTGAACACGGTGGCAAGTGAAATGAACTGGCCTCAAACACCTCCATCCCCACCACTTCCATCCTGACTGTCCCATCTTTCAGAAGGGTTACATGTTTTATTGTGTAATGTACGCAAATTGTGTTTACTTAAAAAAAAAAAAGAAAAAGTTTGTGATGCTTGATAAGACTCTACAGGAACTGAACCTGGAAATATGCGGTTGTTAATGTAAAGTAGGCATTTGTTACGACTGTACTACTCACCTTTTTCATTAAAATATGTTTAAAAAAACAATCAACCCTATGATTTCTGTAAATGCTGTAAGTCAAGGTGTGAAAAGCTAATGGCTAACTGAGAACCACTGAACTTCACTATATTAAATGCTACTATGAATGCTACCATGTTTAGTAGTTGAAAGTAGCTCCACCCTGCGGCATTTTCAACATTAAAGAATCTAAAACATACGCAAGATGAATATATACTTTAACTACATTTATTTTTATATCTGGCTCTGCTGCAGTGGATATGAAGAAAATGCTATTGTAATATAAAAATCAAAATGACTGAACAGAAATGAATATTCTAGTCTGATAGCTTTACCAGATTGTGTTTCCTGCCTCTGCCCTATGTGAGCTGTAGATAGGCTCCAGCAGACCCCTGTGGTACTATTGGATGCAGAGCAGATAAGAGGTGGACCACCACAGTACTAATACAGATTGAGGTGACAGGTAAACATAGACATTATTTTGATTGACCAGATACAGATTTATAAACTTTTCAATGAGCATCTGATGAAAGATAGTCAATTGATACCAGCTGCACGCACACAATCACACTGTTCGATTACACACCTAGCCCCAAATGTGACCTTGTGTACATGTTAGTACTTTGTATATAAAAAAGGGGATATTTTAGTGTAGGACATTATAGGAAATCATAATGTATATTGGTAGTGTGTTCTGAAAAACAATACCCATGCTTATAGATCTTTTGATTATGATGTATGCAGATAACAAAATAATGGGTACAAATTGATGGAAATGTATATAGTTTCTTCCAGGTGAAATATTTATGCATACTTTTCTATTTTTAATATGCATATTTTTTTTCTTTTCACACAGTCGGGTGTTTTGTACAATAACGTGACCTGAAATAAAACTTAAATCTAATAAATCTAGTATTCTTGATTGTCCTCCGAAATGAGTCTTGTATATATGAATATATGCGATCTTTATATATAAAATATAAGCATATATGAGCATGTCTTTGTATGTGCAACAAATAAAGGAGGTGCTTCATTGTTTCCCACACAAAAAATACTCTGAAAAGAACATTAATAGAAACGTATGCAACGTAATGACGTCAGAGGCGAGACGCTGTTATAGGCTCCGCCCTCCGGGGGGAAGGCGCACATTCCTATTGTAGAAAATGGCGGAGTAGGCACGGGAGCCGTGATGCTGATATGTTTGTTAACGATTTAAGGCTTTTACCTCGACATTGATGCAGTTGTTCGGCCTGCGGACCGGCAGAGATTCTTCCCTGGAGCTGTCGCTCGACGACTCGTCTTTGCTAACACCGCTGGAAGTCTTTCTCGGGGACGGATTCCCGCTGCAGGCTGAAAAGTTTGAGCTCCATCACCAGCGAGAATGAAGCGGCAGGCCGGGAGGGAGACCAGTCCGTCCAGGGCCGCGGCCAAGCGGGTCCGGGACAGGGAGCGAGAGAGCACCCGGAGAGAGGAGCTGCCTCCTCCGCCTCCGCCGCCTCCCCTGGCCCTGCTGCTGGCCGAGAGCCGGGGATACCACCGCCGCAGCCGCAGCAGGGAGCGGGAGAAGCCGCGGCTGCGGGAGGAGCGAGCGGCCGCGCTGGAGCTGCACCACCGACATGAGCTCAGCCTCCTCGGCCGGCCCCCGCTGCGGACCACGGCGGCCGAGCTGCCCGCTGCCCGGCCCGGCACCCTGGAGTACAAGACGCTGCTGATTAGCAACCTGGGCTCGCAGGTGTCGGACGAGGACGTGGAGGACGCCTTGTTCCACGAGTTCAAAAAGTTCGGGGACGTCAGTGTGAAGCTGTCCCACACGCCGGAGCTGGGCCGGATCGCCTACGTGAATTTCCGGCACCCGGAGGACGCCAAGGAGGCCAGGCACAACAAATCCTCCAGGTTGGTGCTGGGTGAGCGGCAGCTAAAGATTGAGCCCATGTACGTGCGGAGACGCAGCGTCACGCCACCAGATGTGAGCTATTTGCCTCTGCACGCGCCGTACCCCTACAGACAGAGGTCCCTGTCCCCGCCGGGGCCCACGGTCAGCAACATCAGGGACCTGCGAGCCAGACACTACGCCCTGGAGACTCTGGGACTCAGCAGGGAGAGAGAGAGGCTGCTGGACTACTATGGCATGCTGGATGAGAGGGGTCGGCCATACGGGTTCCCCCCAATGCCCGTGGTGGAGGATCTGAAGCCTGAGGATGATCAAAGAGCAACCAGCAATCTTTTCATAGGCAACTTAGATGGCAATGTCACAGAAGCTGAGCTGAGAAGGGGTTTTGATAAATATGGCATTATTGAAGATGTTGTGATTAAGAGGCCAGCCCGTGGACAGGGTGGGGCTTATGCCTTTGTCAAGTTTCAGAACCTGGACATGGCCCACCGGGCCAAAGTAGCCATGCAGGGTCGGCTGATTGGTGGCAACCCCATCAAGATTGGCTATGGCAAAGCAAACCCCACCACACGCCTCTGGGTGGGTGGCCTCGGTCCTGGAAACTCTCTTGGGGCCCTCGCTCGGGAGTTTGACCGCTTTGGAAGCATAAGGAACATCGACTATGTGAAGGGAGACAATTTTGCTTACATCCAGTACGAGAGTCTCGACGCTGCCCAGGCCGCCTGCACACAGATGAGGGGGTTCCCTCTGGGTGGTCCCGAACGCCGCTTGAGGGTGGACTTTGCTAAGGTGGAGGAGAGCCCCTCAAGGCCATTTCCTGCAGGTTACCAGCCCCCTGTCGCTCCACTCTCTCACTATGACCCCCTTGGAGAAACCTACAGCCGCCATCGCAGCCTGGAGCGGGAGCTAAGGGGGGCGCGGGAGCGTTCCCCTCTGGCCTCCCACAGCCTCCTCTCCCAGAGAGAGCGAGACAGAGCTCTGCTGGAGAGAGACTACTCCAGCCCCACCCGCACCCTGGAAAGGAGAGTGGGGGGAGTGGAGGCGTTTGGACGGAGCGGGAGAACGGCACGGAGTCGCAGCAGGAGCAGAGAGCGCTGGCTGAAGGAGCGGGAGGAGAGGAGGAGCCGGAGGAAGAGCAGGAGTCCATCCACTGAGAGGTCAGTGGAGGAGAGGGAAAGGGAGAAAGAGAAGGACAGAGGGAGGTCCAGAGTTCGAGGTCCAGGAGGTGCCGTCTCTCCCGAGGTGAGCCCTGACCGTGCACGGGTTCGAGCCCCTGACTCCACCACAGAGCCGAGAGACCACTCCCCCGAGGGCGAAACGTGGGGGCGGCAACCTGCCGCCACCGAAGACGAGCCCCCGTCAGCCCGCCACCACAGCAAGAGGTCGTCCGTCGAGCACCTGAACAACCATCACCATAGGAACAGCGAGGTGGTTGCCGCCGCCGCCTCCCCTGTCACCCACACGCTGGAAACTCACGCGTCCCCTCCTCCCAGCACGCTGTCCGAGTTCGCCCAGGCCTCCCTCTCCAAGGCCTGGCACGGCTTCTTCGCCCTGAAGAACAGCAGCTTCCCCACAGACCTGTACATGCTGGAGGGTGGCGCCTCCTTCTTCAATACGGTGATGAAGGACACTCTGAAGCTGCAGAGCCAGAACCAGCCCAGCCAACTCAAGATCGCCCAGAGGTTGCGCATGGACCAGACCCGGCTGGACGAGGTGTCGCGCCGCATCAAGCTGGGCCGTCCCGACAGCTTCGCCATCCTGTTGGCCATCCAGGGTGCCATCGACCGCCAGGTGCCCGCCCCTGAACCGGGGCTGCAGGTGCGCCTTCTTCGCCATCTGGTCACCTATCTGAGGAATAAGGAAGCGGCTGGAGTTGTAAGCATGCCAGCTGCAAAAGAGGGGGGGCCCGGAGCGATGCTCTATGCCTTCCCCCCCGGAGAGTTCTCCCAGCAGTACCTGCAGGCTGCCAAGAGGACTGTGGGCAATCTGGACGAGGAGCACATGGTGATTGTTATCGTTAATGACACTAATTGATTTTAACACTGAGGAGTTCACACATGTAAAGACACTGAAAGGCATACACACACACAGACAGACACACACACACACACACACACACACACACACACACACACACTCATATGCGTACATGCACACAGGACAAGGAAACGCTCCTGACTACATCAAATATTTTAATGTTTTTTAGAAACTGATTTCAATTTTTGTTTCTTTTTTTTTTTTTTTTGCTTTTTTGCTTATGATTATGGAAACACAGAAGAGTACACTGCACCTTTCTGTCATGGATGACCTTGATGTACCGTCACCCATGTTTGGCTGGTTACGTTCATAGACGATAGGATCTGATTTGCATCACGGCTCCTTGAGTGAAAACACTAAAATGTTTAAAGCAGAGGCTGAAAATGTCCATGGCTTTTATACTCTGAGCTGTAACATACAACACTAAGACTGAGGGTTTGTTTTTGTTGCTGTTTACTTTATTCGTCTTTGATCAGATTTTGCGCAGGATCGGGAGGTTTTCTACTAAGTGATTTTCCTGCAAACTGAATGGACATTCTATCTTTTTGTGTGTTTTTTTTTTTTTTTTTTTTCTTCCTTTGGTCAAGCACCAGCTGCCACAGCCAGGAGAGCGCAGATTTCCCTGACCCGTCCCTGTGACTGTATATTTTAGTGTATGATCCATTCCAGTTTCTTCTTTCGTCATGAAAGATGCGTCTGCTCAGTTGCTGCATGCAGGAAAACGAAAAGTTAAACCTTCTGTTAAATCTGTCTGAAAATGTATGTTTCTTTTTCAGTGAGCTGTTGCCACTGGAGATGTATCACTTTGAGACATACAGCTGTCAAACTGGTGGAGATTTTAATATTGTATGACATCTTTATTCATTTTAAATACATCCATCCATCCTTGATCCCTCCACACTGTGTGTCCTTATTATTTGCCTCCTTATTTGCAGTCTGTATGCCTTCTATTCATGCAAACATTGTCTTTTGGCAGCCTTCGTTGTAAACGGTGCAATTGATGTTACTTTAAAAAGAAAAAAAGTCACAGGAGTCGAGGCAAGTTCAAGGTGTCCTCACTTGCAAATGATCTTTACTAATAGTTACCCTTAGAAGTTGGTTTGTCAGTTCAGTTTTATTTATCGTTCAAGATAAATTCTTCTAACACCTTGTTTTGTCCGCATCTCAAATGAATTCACTTTGCTGAATGCTACAAACACGTTCAAATTCAAGAAGCTGTTATCAGATATCCTCTTATGAAATGCTCACATCATTATATTTCAGCGGTTGATCAGTTAATCGCTCCTACTCTGAAATGTGCAAATTAGAGATGTCATGGCTCTAATCTCTGGCCATCAACTCTAATTTCTTTATGCCAAATTACGATTTTTTTTATTGATCTGAACCACCAGTGTGAGGCTGAGGGAGTTAACAGTGAGGATGTTGAAATACTCGAGGCTAAAAACCTTGAACATGGAGGACAGTGCCCACAGCCACAGTCTCAGGCCTTTGCTGTTCCCACGGTAACAAGTGTTTTGAGCTTTTTTTAGGCATAAAAATGTCATCAGACGTGTACTTGTTTGCTTTAACCAGGTAAAGGCGAATGTAGCTGACAGACAGTGATGCTTAAGAGTCCGGGCAGATTTACCAGAGCAGAGAGAAATGTATCAAACATGAGGAAACTGCATCAGATTGTGTTTAAATTACAAGGGAAATGTTATTTCATATTTTAAATGAACTGGATTTAAGTGCTAAGACTTGCATGATGCAAAGACACATCTGTGTTGAACACGTTAACCAATCTATCTGATCAGAAGAGCAATGTCCTATTATTTGTGAGCTCATGCATCAACGTGCTCCGTGCACCTCGCTCTCTGCTTCCACAGCCGACCTGGATCCTCTGGCCTTGTCTATGTTCACTCGTGAGAGGAGCCACATGCCTCTGAGTCTGTTGACTCCTGTTGCTGCTGCGTCAAACTCACAATCATCTAGTCCAAGGTCAGACAGGAGATATGAGTGTGCGTCAAAACCTTTGTGTTAAATCACTTTGTGTTGAGTTTGGGTTGTGTGACTGAGAGAAAACAGGCATATTTAACATTAATAGACCTACCAATGATGGGTTACAGCAAAGAAACAAAATCTTTGAATCCTGCTGAGTCCACTATCCCCTCGATCTGTGATACGCTGATGAGGTGAGAGTGGCCGGTTTTGTTCAAATGTGGTTGTTAAAAATTCACAGCAGAAGGTATTTATTCTACGTGTGTGAAGTGGAAGAGTGGAACATTCTTATTTCAATAAAAGGAAGAACTAATTTCAGCCCACAGTCTCTTTGAGTTTTTATTTGTCCGAAAAATTCAGTAGTAGATGTGCTAAAATCAAGATTCCAAAACCTCTGTACAACTTATTTTCTCTTGCTGGCAAAAAGAGAGATCCCTTTAGAGGTGACTTTTTGCAACTAATGGTTTAGCTGTATTAATTTCAGTGGCTCACCTCTTTATGAAATTGTTCACATCAGTAAGACCTTGACAAAGTACAAGAATGCTGCTCACACACACCCACTATTACAGTCTTGTAATATATCTGTCAGAGTTATACCTCAAAATGAGTATTTAAGTACCGGTACGTTTACGTTTGACTTTTGCATGGTATGATTGAAACCCTTTCACTTTCAATGGAATATATTTGGCTGTAGCGTGGGCTTTTCCCAGTACTGGTAACTACTGCATTTACAGACATTCAGAGATGGGATCATAATCACAAGACTTTCTCATTGTTTGAACAAGGAGCAGCATCTCACACCTCCTGGCTCCACCTCATGGAAATAAGCTTTAAGGTTACTTTGAACTGTCAGGAAAAAGCAGGAACTTATTCAATAAGAGAATTGTGACACCATGAACAACCAGTGATCAATTATACTTAGAAATTGACAAAGGTAATTGGCTTGCAGTCTGTATATAAATCATATCATATCTGTATATAAATCATATTTTACGATCTTTCGTAAAATGCTCCATTTAATTTTCAGTCACATAAAACATAGTGACTGAAAGACATTTCAGTGATCAGACTGTTGAACATATTAAATCATATAGTTGCTTAATGACAACTATAGACAGTTCAGAGGCTACGCAGCCTCTGAGCACGTGATGTGTTTTACTGAAAAAGTGACACTTACATCGTTTTAGTCACTAGATGGCGCCACGTGGATCAATAACATCTCAAGTCAAGAGACGCAGCCTGACCTCACGATTTCATCTGCAACATCTCGCTGAGTGACTGGTCACCTCTGAGTACATCCTTTTTTTTTTTACACTGTACAAAAATGAAGTACAAAAGTACAAAAAGACATGGTGAGCCAGTGTGACATCATCACAGACATCATCACATGCCACCAGTAATTCACCCATAATTATACTGACATCACAGTGTTAAGGTCATCAAAAAAAGAGGTGACCAGTCACCAGTCACTCATCTAGATGTTACAGATGTTGCACTTTTTTTTTCTTTTACAAAATACAAAAAATAAAAAAACCCCCAAAGAACAAGAAAGAACAGTAAAAATATTGCAAGAAGGGTGCAAACCCCACCTGGGGTGGTTCATCCCAGTGGTCCTAGTGGGATGAACCTAAACAAACTGACCCTGGAGTCCTACTCATAGACTTTCAGCCACCGACAGTATGGCTTCATCAGCACTGTGATGTGGGCAGTATGGGGCAGATTTGCGCCCTTCTCACTGTCTTTTTTCTCTTCTTCTTTTTTTTTTTTCATTGATTTTTTCCCTTCTTGTTCTTCTTACCAGGTTCACCGTATCACTGTGGGATCACTGTACCTTTCTTTTTTCTTCAAAGGAAGCTCTCAGCACTCTCAACCTTCAAAAAGGTCATTTGTAAACCTTCATCCATCATCAATATGATCAAAATGATAATGATGTTACTGGTGACATAATTAATAAGAGGGAGGATGGGACGGAGAGAGAGAGTATATCAGGTCATATTCTGAGGAAAACTTCCCAGACTGTGAACGTGTTGGGTGTTTCCATTGGTTGTTTGCAGTTTATGCGAAGGTCAAACGTTCAACAGATTGCTGGATTTGTGAGCAGAAGGAAGAATGGAAAGAGTGGGGGGAGTGGGTGTTTATTAGTCCCACCAGCCTGTGAGCCTGTCAAATGGTTTTATAAGACGAAGCACGTTTTAATTTCTAATGTCAACACAAATTTGGGACACTGGGCCCCACTTACCTTTTGCGGTAAGCACTGTACGCTGGACAAAACCAAGATTTGTCTTTGCAGGCAAGTCTTCAGAGGGCCTCATCACACAAACAAGGTGAATGATGTGAGTATTGAGCCCCAGGCACAAGACGGCTCTTTGTTCTCTCTCTGGGTCGTGCACCCCTGATCAGATTGGTGTTGCCATTCAGTTACGCACAAGGCAGCAAGTCACACGTTGATTTGTAGAGCACACAGTGCAGATGCTAAAGTACACTGTGCAGATCACAAGATTATTAGAGCATGTTTAGATGTCAAGCCTCAAGGTTGATTTTGCTAATATAGTGTAAGATAGATAGTTGGCATAAGTAACCTCTGTGCCTCCATTATGAGGATCATCCTGCTCTTGAAAAAAAACTGAATGTCTTTACGGCAAGGAAAATCACCAAACCGGGTGTCAATTTGTATGTATATTCAGCCTGATATACTTTCTTTTATGACAATTTTATTGAAAGCTCCTACAGGTTCATCTGTGTCATTTGCCACAGTTTAAAATGCCAAGATTACTCAACATTTACTCAGACTGAACATAAAACAAAAAATATCTTTCAGTTTCAATTCAGTAGCTTGTAGCTCCTTTAGCTTTAAATAACATCTAATTAAAAGTTAGATTTTTATGGGGACTATTTTCTTTTCATTTTGCTTCACTGTCGCTTTGGTCTGTACAATTTCTGTTGGGCTGTCAATTCACAGTCCACATGACTGTTCTCTCTGTCCTTCTGCAGTACACTGCACCTGTGGAGGGGTGGGTCCAGATGTTAGGCAGGACAACCCACAAACAATGATTTAATGGTGCCTGAAACAAGCATGATGTCGGTGTTTGAACAGAGAGAGAGAAAAAAACAGATCCTGCATCCTTTTATTCCAAAAGACACATGTTGAGGACACAACTCACAGGCAGATCAAACACATCGAGATTAATATGAAACACTGATGCCACTCTCACCTCTGTCCAACAAGCACTGTAATGTGACCAGACTGCCATTAATTTCTGTGTGTTTGTCTCTGAAATGTTGTCCCTGAAATGTTTTAATACCTTTCCAACACTGAAGCTTTTATATTGAACATTTTTCATATTTGGACAGGAGACACTTGATTTCCACTTGCACAGATGGATGGTCACACTCTTAGAACAAGGAGATGTCATTCAGGAGGGATTAAAATGAAAAGACACTGATGTGTTATTGAACCTGAAGAGGATGATGAGGAGGACGCCGCAGCAGGAAGTGAGTAGGTGAAGCTGAGCTGAGTGGATTACAACAGCTGCTCCCGGAGGAGAAGTGGCCTGTGGCTCAGGTGTCAGAGCTCAAAAGAAACAGGGCTGCAGGAGACAACGACATGACTTCCAGACCAACAATAAAACAGAAAAGTTGCTTTATTGTGACAACATAAATATGTGGACAGAATGAACACATGACTCTCCAGACATGAAGATTTTGATTTATGATGAAAACATCTGTTTTGATCATGAACAGCATGTTACTTGTTCCAACCTTTCAATTCTTAATTAACCTCTATTGTTAAGGAATCAAGAAGCTCTGGAATTAATAGTTATATATCTGAAAAACAAAATATCAGGAACTGTAATCAGACATGATTATAAATTAAATAGATGTTTATATGAAATATAATGAATGAAATAATGGATTAAATGAAGGAATGTTTCACGAGGCGTGCTGTTGTATGATGTAAGACAATGTTGAAGTAATATGCAGTATTTAGTCTGTTACTATTATTACTTGATGTTACATCAACTATGCCCATTTTTAAATAAATGTCAATACATCAACACATAGTCAAACCCCTGCTCTCGGACTTACAAGACACTGACAAACCTCAATATTTGGCGAGCAAAATTATATCAATTGCATATTGTTCTAAATACTTCAATATTATGCATGGAGCATGTGCCAAGTGTTTATTCTCTGCAGAGAAGGAAGACGAGTGCTTCCCTCACACCCCCAAGTGGGAAAACCATTTTGACACAATCCAGAAAATAGTCAGGAGATGAACAACATTTTACAACTGATGTCCTGTGAGCAGGACACTTTCATGGGCATAACAATGGAGGTGTTAAAGAACAGGGAGTGATACTAGTTCGTGATGACTGCAGCTCACAGAGTTCAGGCTACAAGAAAATAATTCTAAGATTAATGAAATGTCCCTAGATGCATGTAAAATCACAGACACTAGTAGATATCATGAAGAGAAACCACTGTGGTGAATAAAGTGACAGTGAAAGTGAAATCTGCACTGAGGTTCACAGGGCCATGAGATAATGAACTTCTGTTTCATCTATATTTGAGGGGATTTTCCTCACACGCTGCAGTAACGACTATGGTTGTTTGGACGACTCCTGGAACTCGCCCCTGTCCCCGTCAAGTGATTTTCATCATGTCAGTATTTATAGCACTCTCTGTAAGAAGCTGGACTTCTGATAGAAATGTTTTCAGCATCTTAACTTTCTTTTCTTCCCTTCTTAGCTTCCTTTTATTTATTCCCCTGCATTACAAGGCACAATAAAACTTGTATTTTCCTGATTTAGCTCTTGTAAAGTAATAATTATTGATAGTGTATAAAACGTAGAACAACAAGTTGAGACTTTTAAGGATTTAAGTTTAATCCACTCAAATATTGAGCCTGGACCAAAGTACAGCTGGAAATCCTCCTGTTTTTACATCTGTCTTCCTCCTGTTTTGTTTGTTTGTTTGTGTGTGTGTGTGTGTGTGTGTGTTCCTGGCCCCTGATTAGATTGGATTACATTTACAGGCAGGAGGCCTGGACAGATGAACAAAGCACCATCATTCAGGCCAAGCCTTCCATCCGTGCCCAGCTCAGACCTAGGTTGTGTGTGCGTGTCATGTCTTCTTTCTTTCTACAAAAGACGTGCTTTGTAATTTTGCACAAATCCGTGTTGACCAGGACAACATGGTGAATGGGTGGGTTGAGCTGTTATTGGAGCTTTTCTGGGTGGAGTATGGATGTTCTCGCTGCGTTTTATGTGGTTTTGTCAGGGTATTATGGTTTCCTTCCATAGACCAAAAATAAAGATGATTTCCATCAGTTCCCATTAGGGTTATATTTTTCTTCAGTTGGCAAAAAGAAAAAAAAAGAAGATTTATTCCTCCGGTTCACAGTTCTTGTCATCTTGTAACTTGTAACTTTTTGTAACTTAACTTGATTTGCAACTTCAGATTTGACATACAATATGAATTTTCCCTCAGTTCTTCAACAGTGTTTGCTCTAGTTTTAATCTTGAGAGAGAGCTTCAGTATCACTATTCACAGAATAACCTAACGAGGAAACTGACCAAAGGGAGAGCGCATAAGGCAAGTTGAACAAATGTCCAGTAAAATCAGTGAGGGTCCCTCACCTCAGAACCAGACCAACAAGACGTCAAAACCACAGGAGGTTGTTATCACAGAGTGGTTTGTGCTTCTTCAGTCTCCTTGATTCATGTCTGGTAATAAACTCTGTGTCTTCTTCCTTCTAGTGACTTGGTACACATATTGTGTCTTTGTTGTCTAAGGAAGAGGTGACAGACAGAGGGTGATTCAACACGAAGCATCGTAGGACATGAATCTGCAAAATGAAAGGTGAAATTAATCAAATACAGCAATCAATCTATGAATGGTTATACTTTGAAGCTTCGGTGACATCTGAAAATAATGTACATTCATATTTTTGAATTTATTATAACTGAAATTGCTGCTCCGATACACAGACCACAGACAAAGAAGTACCCCCCCTTCACTCCTGACAGACATGAGTCGTACTTACTGCGGCCACTGGGGGGCGCTGCCATGTCAACATATGGTCAACATCTGGTCCAGTCTCAGGATGATTTTGCAGTCACGTTCTGGATCGTTACTTGCTCTCACTGTGACAGAGGCTGAAGAACAAGACATGAGAATTTACATTTTCTAAACCATTAATTGAATCAAAATGATGACAATTATGTAAAAGGAATTCATGAGTAAATAGTACAAAAAAAAGGGAAAAAGAAAAAATCATCACCTTCCCATGTGGAAAAAATACAATATACTAGACATTGGACATGGGAAACATTTGGAAGATGATGTTGGACAGCAGAGGTTTTTATTGTGATATCATGATATCTATGTATTATCTCCAGCCGTTGATTTGTTAGGGGTTGGGTTGGGTTGGGTTAGGGTTAGGTCAGGCTGACATATGTTGTGAGACGACTAGAGGAACTTGCCATCTTTTAAGAGGCACCAGAGTAGATTCATAAGTATGTGAACTTCATGTGTCATAAACACAGAAACAAAGTTTCATAATGAAAATCTAATCTATTACAGTGTATATTTGGTAAGATGCATGTGTGTGTGTGTGAGTGAGAAAGAGAGAATGTAGGGTTTATAGAATCAATCTATTTGTAATTTATCATGTAATATAAAATATTAATACTCAAATAGTAGTTCATGATTGCAAGATAGACCACAAATGAGACAGCAGTGCTTTCAGTGTGGGTTTTATTTATTAGAACATGGCATGAATGGAAAGAAAACCAAGAGCACAAACACATCAGGCTGAAACATGAAGAGCAAGAGAAAATTAAGAGAGAGGGCGAGAGAGAGGGCGAGAGAGAGAGAGAGAGAGTGATGGAAATACTTCATACTCAGCAGAGAACATTGCATCATAATGGATTTTTCATGTTCAAGTGCAATACAATATTCATCACCGTACTCACTTTGTTCAGCTGTTGGTTCAGAGTGAGTTTGTGTTCCAGGCTCTGTTTTTCTGTTTGCAGTACAAGCCTTCGGTGTGTATGTAGTACAACTTGGACTGAGAGCATCACTATCGTGTAAATTCCTTCTTTAACTCTGGTGTGGTGGTGCTGGAGGCTCCACACTGCTACCTTGAAAGACCCACACGTGCCTTTCATTTACCCTAAAGACCAATTTCTGAGTCATTCTTATTTCCAGACAAAGAAAGAATTGGTACAAAACTGTTCCACTCAGAGAAACCAAGCTGCTCATATTCATGAGAGCACAGGCCTTGTTTTCATTTCCATGTAAAAGCTGCTGTTAATCAGGATCTCTGTTTGAACGGAAAGTCATCGAATGATAAAATGTTTTCATTAAAACCCAGAGATTGAATTCGATCCACCACATTGTGCCACAGCCTCGGATTTAACAAGGACGGAGTTTGTTTCTGCTAAAAGCTCACTCTCAACTTTCTATTCAGCACTATTGTCAGGGGTTGTTGCTTCTCTGAGCTGCAGCTGCACAAAATTAAATTAAATTTATAAACAAATTTAGTCTACTTATTTATCAGCAAACAAGAGCAAATACGATGAAGAATTCAGATTCAACTTTGAAGGAAATACAAATAGAAATGCAACGAAATGAAAATACATCAATAGAATTAAATTTATCTTTACATTATTTAGATGTGGTTAATGATAATACTGCATAGCTCAATCTGATTTATGCAATGAATTTTCTATACAAGCAACATTATTATGGGCTGCTTGCAAACGTAACACTTCATTAACAGTGATGGATAATAAAAGTATCATCCCTAGAGCAAGTCTGGAATCAAAATAATTATTATCTTTCATTTTGTGGAGCATGATGGGAGGACACTTTATTTCCAAGATATGAAAATCTAAAGACCTGAATTTTTCATATCCCTGCTCTGTATCCAACTGAGCCTCTCCATGCACATAGGAGTTTGAATGTGAAAAATAATCTATGATCGACTCAAGGTGGCAGTTTGTCACATGTAGCATGTAAAACTACAAATGCTTCAGCTCAGATCAGCTCAAACTAACTCACATCACCTCTGTGATTAATAGGAAGAGAGCAGAACACAATGAATCTGTGTCATCATCAGGGATTACATACAACCACAAGCTGGTCTCAGGTCAGTTTGATGACATCACCGAGACACCAATCCAACAAATGTTTCATGAGTTCATGTTCGATTTCAGTGTTGAATCTTTGTTGTTTTATGAGCTGTTTACTAAACTTGCCATTGTCTCACTCTTCAAATTCAAAACTGTAGTGAACTCTAAAAAAAGATGTTTTAAAACATGCAAAAATGAAAAAAACAAAAACAAAAGCAGCATTTAATTATTTGCTTTCTCCATGGCATAAATACAAAGAAGAATGAATTAAGGGATTCAGTATGTTTTCAAGGACAGTGTACACCAGCAGTTGGAAAGTCACCAATTAATCCAAAGACACTAGAGAATTTCAAATTCTCAAATTTCATTAAAAATGTTGCAATTAGTTGGCCTTCTTCTTCCGCTTTGGAAAACAAAACAGCCATTCAACTCCATGTCTTCAGTTCACCTTTGAGTCTGAATAGATTGTTTAGAAATTGAGCTTAAAAACACTTAAAGAAAAGTGATGCTTGATTTGCGCCGACAACTCAGGCAGCCCAAGTGAAAATGCGGCTGGAATCAAACCGATCATAGGGTAGGTAACTTCGGTCTTGCATAGCCCTTTCGTGTCACGCCGACACAGCCTCGGCATAGACACACACACACACACACACACACACACACACACATGCATGCACTGCTGAGCTGAACCACACAGAGATGTTTTTGCATAGACATTGATTCAAGTTGGACTCATGCAGAGAAAGACGAGGACAATGAGCAGAGAGGAAGAAAGAGCACAAAGAAATGAAATGAGCGAGGTGAACAGTGAGAGTGGTAAAACACAGTTCATCAACAAGGTCTTCACACTTTATAAAAATAAGTGAGCCTGTATAATATACCACATTAGCATATGGTCTTTTTCCAACAAAGAAAAGGAACAGATTCTATGCATTGACAAACCCATTGAGTTAAATATTTATGTGTTTGTTACTGTTGAAAAGCACACACACGATATATGAGCTACTGGTCTGGCTCTGTTTGGTATTGCTTTTAGTTCACACTGTCAGTGAAGAGGGAGTCAGTGCAACAACCGAGGCCTGTGTGTGCGTTTCTATGTGTATTTACATGTCTGTGTATATGTGTGTGTGTGTCTGTGTGTGTGTGCGTACATATCTGTGTTTATGTTGGTGAGGCGAAACAAACATGCAGCATTAGTCTCTGATGCTCTGATGCTCACGGACAGTGACCTGAGCCGAGCATCAGTTAAGTTGGTAAAAGAAGAAGAAAAAGTAAAAACATTGCTTTCCACTTTCAAATGCAGAGGGTGACTCTGCCACAAAACTACAATATGTAAAACAACCATCAATCAACAATCAGCAGGGAATTAAACTGTAAATCATGACTGCACCATGTTGCCTCAAGGTAAGGGAACACAAACACTAACCAATGGAAATACAGAGAAAAGTGGTCACATGATCTATATGGAGTCCATTTGGCTTCTCTTTTCAGCACATGAGCACATGTCTCAAACTCCCATATTTTGGCTATTGAGTTATTCAGGAAATTTTTCAACAATTTCATCCTGATACCAATCTGTTTAATTATAGAAAATTGCATTTTGTCCACTAACATTTTACTGTGTCCAGTTATAAGCAGGACAAACATCACACATATGTCCTTCCTCGTTGACCATAGAGAGTCGAGCACAGTAGTGTTGTCTCCAAAATGTAAGTGTTGTGCATTAAAATTTGACTTGTAACTGAAATCTGATTGTTTGTGACATTGTTCCTTGTTGCAGAGCTGGTACTTTGTACTATGGGTACTTCCAAACATGGTCAAGCAAATCACTTTTACTGCACTAAGCATAACTGGAAAACAGAGAAATTGATCCCAGTTTTGCAAGTTTATTTTGGTTTGGTTTAATCAACTTTCAGTTTATTGATAAATGTCAACTACAACTATTCCACATTTTGTTATGTTTTGGGAACTTTTTGTTAAAGTTTTGACTGCAAAGATGTTTTCTGATCTAAAAAATGTGAATAGAAGTTTACACTGAGAAGGGCTGTGAGAAAATGTTTTATTTGGTCTAAATAACATAACCTTGTCCACGGAACGCGGAAAGAGCTGTTTAAAGAGTGGAAAGCTTGATTTTCTTTGTCAACTGACAAGGTCATTAATCAATAGCTCTGTCAACACGTCAATCCTCCTCTGAACAGGAATCACAAAAGCAGTCGAACAAAATGCAAATAATGCCATCATACTACTTTTTAACCACGGAAAGTAATAAATAATGAGTGGCATATCCCTCTGGACGGTAGTGGTCCTTCTACTTGATTCTAGTTTTACAGATGCTGAAAGCTGAGAGGCGGAAAAACTCCTCGATTACAAAGAGAGAGAAAGAGAGAGTATATGCGTGGGTGTTAACGTCCAGTTTGAGCTCACAAGTGAAACCACTACTTTATATCTAACAAAAACATCTGATTATTAGCTTGAATCATACAGTTTCCCCCAAAAACAAACAGTAAATTTTGTTCACGCAACAAAAACAAACTAACAAACAAACAAACAGATACACTTGTACAGTATTTTTTTTTTAACCTGCAGCCATGTTGGAAAAAGGTTTTCTAAAAGTCTAAATGTATATTCCTTTGAATAAGTTAAAAAATAATTTAAAGGACACATTGCAAACAGGAATAGTGAACAAAACAAAAATGCACTGGTAACACAAAAGACATTTTTAAAACCTGTTGTACGCTTTAAAAACTTTATACAACAAATACTAAACGTAAGCAGTCAAACAGACAGTAAGCAGAAAGAAAGTTGTCATATATAAGTCGACATCATCATCAAATACAAAAGCTGAGTTGTTCAGCTCAGTGTCAGTGACCAGTGATAGAAACTCTCTGAGGGAATATTTCATATTAGTCGATAAATAGCAGGATACACAAGTTAGGAAGCAGGGACAAAAAGAGAGCAGATAAACAGACGAGAGGGAAAAAGCTGAATAGTCTCTATGGCTTTAATAGGCTTTAAATAACCTTTATTATCAGTTTCATCAAAGTTGTTGTCCCCGCAGTTAGAGAGACCCACCAAGCCTCCACACAGTCACTGTGATGAGGGCAGAGCCAGAAAGCATGCCAGGAACATGTGAAGTGAGAGATCTGAAGTGGGATTATTGGAACAGGACAAGAAGCCTCAACCAGTGTCACGTCATTTTTCCTCCCCATGCTCACTGACATTCAATTCTTGATCGAATGCCGATGCCGAAATACTATTGAAATACGGTGACAATCTTGAAAACTAAAACTCAATGCATTTTCAGACCAGCACACATTTTTTTCTGCTGTTGAAGATCCTTCTTCAAAACTGTAAATTAAACTTACAGCTGGACATACCTCCCGACTGCTCGTTTGTTCCTCTGGCTAGGAAGGAAAATTAGTTTTCCAAAGTAATCTCGAATGCAAAGGACGTACACACTAATGGTAACTGTGAGAGATGTGAGCAGACTCTGTGAGTAATGGCGGTGTTGTTATCTACACAGGGTAGGGTGGGGTGGGGTGGGGTGGGGGGGCCCTGAGAGGTTTATTAAACCTGTGAATATCTGCACAGAAAAGCGCAGCTCTGGCGCATAATAACTGATACTACTTACAGGGTCATCCGTGGGAAGCTGCTGTACAGGATTGTCAATGTCTGCTTATTTTTAATCATCACTGAGAAACTAAGAGTCAAAATCATCATTAGAATCATTATGTACTAATAACAATAATAACCAGACTTAGATCTCAGAACTGGGCACATGTGGCTTTGAGCGCATAAGCATTCAATAAAAAAAAAAGACTCAAAAGAAGAAGATAAAAAGAGTATTAAAAACAATTACCTGTTCTTTAACTAATTTTCCCATGTAGTGAGTAGACATAGATCAGCATGAAAGCCTCAGATTAGCTGTCAGCCACCGCAGTCTGGTTTCTTGCTGTCACATTGTTTCCTACGATTTGGCAGAAATTTCTGGTTAACGCTGTACTTTTCTTAGCAGCATAGTTGCTGTTTCCACAGATGTGATGTTCTTATCATTATTACTTGTAAGTGTAATTGTCCTGTTACTCAAGTGTTGTTTTTGAGTACATACCTACGTTATGTACAGACACTTCGTACATCATGTCTAGCTGTTCTGATCCAGTTTTGTAAATCGTACTTTTCACTGTTCAATTTGTACTTTTAAATATTGGTTTTATTTAGCAATTCCTGCCCTCTCTCTCTCTCTCTCTCCCTCTCTTATAGCTCTCACACAGCTCTGCTCATTTCCTGCTGTTGCTGCTTCACACTAAAAGCCTTCTGGAGCAGCAGGTGGAGGAAATCCAATTTATTTTAATTAGCGAATCAGAGTTAGTGGAGCTGTGTCTACGCAAGTCCTCGATAAATAGTTGTAAACTTAGCAGCAACCACCGACAGTCAGATGAGGAGGCAAGTGAAGAACATCAGGGTAAATGACTTTACGTAGTTCAGGACTTGTGCAGCTTTACTTGTCATGAACAACAGGTGGAAAGACCAAATTAGCTGAACGGCTTCCAAGTCGTCCCACCAAACATCACACAAATTCCAATGATCCCACTTTTGGCCCTTTTCCACCTGGATAGTGATGCCTCCCATTGCATTGCCTCTATTAGCCTTATTTTGTTTCCCATTGGGAAAATCTGGTACCTGGGATATAGTACTGGATTTTCTTTTGGTAATCCAATGCCTGGGGCTCCTACCGTGCAGATGGGGAGCCTTTGCCCTCTTTAACCAACTTGTTAAAGAGAATCATCACAAGGTGTGACCCACCCATGCTGGACTGACTGGTATTTTGAAATACTGCTACATACTTTTACTGACTGATATTCGCTTTTACTTTACCGACCCCATGGCAGCTTGTGATACAATGATCACATGGACGGTGGAAGAAGTCCAGACATTCTTGTATTTGTTCAGAAACCAGAGGATACAGTGAAAGGTACACAGAGCGACATGGAATGCATTTGACACAGCAGTTTCTGGCTACACTATCAAGGCAATGCTATCTGGTGGAAAAAGGCTATGTGATGCTTTAAGTGACCAAGAAGGAAGAGAAGATGGAGAATGACAGAGAGCGAGAGAGAGAGAGGAAGAGAGAGAGAGCAGCATAAAGTGAGAACAGGGGGATGAAGAAGAGAGTAAAAGATGGAAAATAAAACTGCCCCTCCATCAAAACAAATGACAGAAACTCCATCATGGATGAAAACTCATCCGTTTGTTCCACCGCCTACTTTAATATGGTGCAAATTTCTGTCTCTCTGGCTTCTTCATCCCATTGGCTGAGGATGAGATCTTGGCGGTGTAGGATGCCAGGGCCGCCGCCGCGTGAGCCTGAACTGGGACGGCTGCCGTCGCCGCCGCCGTCTGCATGGAGCCGGGCATCATGGGAGCCCCGATAGCTGCTGCCGCCGCCGCCGCCGAGGCAGGGGGCGTGGAGAGCGCCAGGTAAGGGATGGACTTCATCCCCAGGAGGCTGGAGAGGGGGAGGGCGTAGGGAGCACCCAGGATGGGAGCATGGGGCATCGCAGCACCCATCGCTGCCAGGGGGGAGGAGGAGGAGGACGAGGCGGAGGCGGGAGGTGCGGGCTGGGTGAAGCTCATGGTCAGGTCAACGGGAGACTGCATGGAGGAGGACTGGGCGGTGGATTTGGCAGTCTCTAAACTGGAGGGGGGGAAGGGCAGGGACAGGGAAGGAGGAAGGGAGGGAGGGAAGAAGTTGGGAGAGGAGGCGGAGGGAAGGGAGGGAGGGAGGGAGGGAGGGTGGAGGATAGGGGTAGGGAGAGGGAATTTTGGATGGAGAAGGGTTAGAAGGTTAAATAAAATACATGTTAAAAAAAAGAGTAAAAACCAGAAAGAAAACTGAACCTAAACAAAACCAAACAGGATATTTTGGCAAATTAAAATGAAATAAAGGAAATTTGACAGAACAAAAATCATAAGACAGGTGTGTTTTGCTGGAGGTTGCAACAGATTATTAAAGGGGAGTTCGCTGTACGGATGGGGGGTGTGCTGTATAAGTTGGGGTGATGGCTTGGGAGAGGGCTTAGGGAGGAGGGAACAAAACCATTGTAAATTTATTAGGATGGAAGTTTGAAAAATACAGTTCTGTTCAAAAACAGAAAAAGAAGCAGGACAAACTTTCTGAAGAACTCCAGTCTGACTGGAGAAAGACTGGAGTTCCCATCACATAAGAAGACCGGAGCATCCATCACATAATCATCTCTGCTCTCCGTTTTAATGCTTTTTGTTTAATCCTGTTACGATACATGGTCACTTTTATTACATCGCGAGGGGTGCACATAATTTTTTCAGTGAGTTACTCAGGTGAGTACCAGTATTTGGTGCTCACCCCCCAGCCTCCAGCAGCGGGGCAGGGTTTAAAGAGGACATGTCTGGGCAAAAGACGATGTTTTTTTACAGTATTTAAGAACATGGATCCATAGCATTTCACTGCGTCATGTGTACGACAAGGAGTGCACATGAAGCAGCGTCCATATTGGTCAATGTCTCTCGTCTGATGCGTCCATGACAACCAACAACAACAAACTGCTTCCTTGTGGAGGAAAAAAGAGAGCTCCCCAATGTTGTCAATGGGGTTTTGAGCGCTCGATTCCACCTAGTGGTGAGGCAGGTTCAGTAGGACGCATGTGCCACCAAAGGTGCGAGGTCTCAAATTTTTCCCTGCACAAATCAGTCCATGCACCACCCCAAAATGGCACAGACCAATGGTGCGCGGCGATTTCGCAGAAGCATACTGGGGCCTTTAGTCGCAAACCAATGGGTGACGCCACGGAGGGTTGGAGCTTGGTCAGTATGGAAAAGCGCAGTAGTAACACAAGTGGCATTACGCAATGCTTATTTTTGTTGTGCATGCGTACCTGCATACCATTTATGTGCACCCCTGTACATAACCACTTAGCAAACAAGACATTTAACAATGTCATTACTGCTGAAACCTTAGCCAGGCAATGCTTTCCATTCTCTGAATTATGAATCTGATCTCCAGTAAATGCACTGGTGATGAATGAAACAATTTTTAATTTTTCTAATGACACTGTTAAATGTCAATGAGCCAAAACAAACATGCTTAATTGATAATGTGATTAAATTCAACCCTCAAATAGGAGCCATCATCTTTTTAGAACAATGAATGGGTGATGGTGAGAGACTGGCTGAGGCTAACAAACAGACTGAGAAAAAAAGAAATCTGAAATCCTTTTAAGAGGTTCTACAGTATCTACAAGGTCTCTGTGAAGAGGAGGACATTTCTGAGTCACAGCATGCTGATCCTGGAAGGGTAAGAACAAATTATCTCTACAGCACATGCTCTACCTGCACATGCTCAGATCACACCACACTCTGCCAAAATTAGCAATTAAAAAACAAAATTTTGTTCTTATATGGAGTTTCCTCAGAGTCCAGTAAAACCTCGAAACAAGACTGCACATTGGTTCAACATAGTGTGAACACACACCGCTGAACATACACACCTTCAATAACACAATTAATCTGAGCAGCCTAAAATCACAAAATAGCCTCTGGGAATGTGTTGATCGATTTAAAACATTATGATTGGAAAGAGCATCTCTGTCACTCAGACTCACTGCCCTGACATTTCAGACTGAATAAAGCTGTTTGTTTGTGTATGATTCGAGCAACCAGTCCTCCCTGCTGTCATTAGCCGCAGGACATCTGCAGATTGAAATATCTATTTCATCAAGAGTCCAATAATAAATTTGCATCTTCATCTTGTATTAGTGGGGCTAGATTAAACAGCTGTGACAGTGCAGGCTTCATTTGTTTTTGTTGTGGAACAATTGTTATTTGTAGCCTCCATAGACTTGTGATATGATGCTGCGACGGATCCAGGAAGTTAAATCCTCCTCAGCTACATTTAATCTCTCTTTGGTATTCTGATGGTGAGGTTTGTTGTGTTGGTTTTAAGACACACAAACACATGCTACATAATGGAGGAGTCACTTTGAACTGTCAAACTATGAAGTCTGAATACTGTCACATATATGCCGCTAGACAAATGTCTTCATGGAAATTTGCATCATATAAGAAGAGAGTGACATAAAAAGCCACTCTCTTCGCATAGATCTTTGGATTTCTAATTTTATAGGACTAACCCTATTTTTCTTGATAAAGGTTAAAATACTATATATAAATTTGGCCTCTATGTTAATAATATGGAAATATATTACAAAATACATACATTTGGGACTGACTAACCAGTTTTCAAGGTTTGGTAAGGCTATGAGTGAATCCTCAAAAGGTCATTAAGTAATTCAGAGGTGATAAGACATAAACACACAAGCATAGACATACATAGCATACACAGCATGGAGAATGGTAGCACATGATCGCGACAATAGTGAGTTGTCAAGTGCTCTAATATGGGACTGATAATAAGTATGTGAATTAAGTAAAAAAAAAAACTAACAAAGAAACAGTTGATTTACCACATTTCAAAGGTACGTTCTAGTACGTCAAACCCAATCAGCTCCATGCATTTGATCTGTGTCCCAGATGCATCTCCTCTGTGAATTGATGTGTGGATATATTTCCTTTTTTTTTGCTTCTTGCCTTGTGTTTTTTTTATCAGCTTGAATTAAGTTAAGTAAGTAGATGTTGTTTCTGCATTTGGGTTCCCTTGACAAACTCGTGATATGAGACAATTATTAAAAACACAAAACAGCTGAACAGGGACTTCAGGATGAGGATTTATCAGACTGCCTCCACCCATGACCTCTTGGTCATGGACAGTGGGGAAAATGCTCCTATTTCTGCAGAGGGAAAACTCATCCTGGCTGAAAAGAAACACTAACACAGAAACAGTTAGTGGATAGTTTGCCACCTGTCCCAGGACATTCAGGTGAATGACTTTGACATCATGAGGTTCTGGGTTATGGTTTTGCAAAGTCTCACTGAACAGAAAGTGTCTGCTGTTGGATACTCACCATGATGTGATCAAGTACTGTGCCAGGTTGATAGCAATGGGCGTGCCAGTGATGGTGACATGCCGGTCACTGGTGCTGTCGATCTGGCTGCCAATCTTGATCTGAGCCCCTGATACCTGCCGGATCTCATTTATCTTGGTGCCCTGGCGCCCAATGATTGAACCAATTAGCTGCAAGGAGACAGAGACGGATGAGATCAGGATTACAGGCATTTAAAGTGTCTATGTGTGAGACAAAGCATCAGTTGACAGCAAGGCCAAGACTATTTGTGTGAAATGCACATTTGGCTGCTGCACGACCTCCCTGAATCATAACATGACTCCGGGGAGACATCGCAGTGCTGCAGCATTTGATGAAAGCTCACATCAGGTCCAGGAGCATCTTCACACAAATGTGTGAGCAGGCAGCAGGGCAGGGCAAAGCGCATAGGAAATTTGTGTGTCTATATAATGTCTCGACAAAGTTGCCACCACGAAAACAGGAAATTACAGCATCCACTGACAAGCTCCTCTAAATGAGGTCTGTGCAGGATGCAGTGCAATGCTACACGTCCTCCTCTGAACGGGTTTATGTGAGGGCTGCTGGATAAAAATCAGCTGGAGGCTGAAGGGAGAGGAGGAAGAGGATGGACCAAGGGCTATTTCTGGGTTATTCCCCGCTGCCCATGTAATTTAGAAAGGTTTACTGAAGGGTGTGTGTGTGTGTATATGTGTGTGAGCAAGAGGCAGGGCTGTTGTTAAAGCTCTCACTGTGAGCTATAGGATGTTATTAAGCTGCTCTGCTTGGCCCTGCTCAGTGACTCACACACACACACACACACACACACACACACACACACACACACACATACACGCAGGCATGCACGCGCACACACACACACACACACACACACACACACACACACACACACACACATTCTTTACATGCAGAGGGTCTTAAGTGGCTCTCTGATCTGTGTATTGTGTCCCTGTGTCCTCGTTTCACAACCATACAATAAGTCTGTGGGCAACATGTGTGTGTGTGCATGTGTGTGTGTGTGTGTTAGAAGAACACAACACCAATAGGAAGGCCAAGGCCTGGCCTCTGTGTGACAGGTGTGGCAACCTGCAGAGGTGGTGAAAAGGAACTGTCTCCAGTTGAATCCATGCTCACCTAACTGTCCTTCACAGCACCACAGACCGAGAACTGTGACGGAGATAATTCACACCTCACGCACAACGTTTCAGTGACACTTTTCTATGAGTTGCAAGAAGACCAGACATGTATAAACACAAGTAAGTTGATAAAATGTTAAAATGTAAGGATTTTCTGCTAGGTATCTGCTAGCTGCTTACGTGGTTTAACTGCTTTCATCTCTGACTTTTCCATCACACAAAGAGCTTCCCCTTTTGTCATCTTCTGCAGTTTTCCAGACTGAGAAATATGTCTGATCAACTCAATGCCACATGTGAGTTGCTGAAACAATCCCCTGAGAGGAAATGGCTTACTTTCTGTCTTTCTTCCTTTCTTTCTGCCGTTTGGGTTTCATCACTCAGAGCAACATGGTGTTAAGCAGCATTACTGGGTTGTTTCTTGGTGTAGGAGTGAAGATGCATTGTTCAGTCGATCCAAAGAGACAAAGGATGAAGCAGCTAAACTCTGATGGAGCTGGAGGGAAGGGTGAGGGGACGAGAGAGGCTAAAGGCTCTTTTATGAACAAAAGGTCACAGCGGTGACCTCACAGCAGCCAATGCGTCCATCAAATGTCAGTCGTCCTTGAACAAGACACTGAACTGTCCACTGCCTGCTTCACAGCCTGAAATAAACTGTCCTCCCTCTGCATCATTAGCTGCACGACCCACGTTTAGTCTATGTGTGTCTCTCCTAGTCAGAATTACCAGTATACACACTCCAAAAATATCCATGAATAAAATGAAATGAATAGGACAAGGGAATAAAGTGGAGGTAGCTCACCATCAGCGAGGTCAAACTGCAGTCCATACACACACTCACAAACCCTGTTTGGTCTCTACAGTTGCTGTTTTTTTTGTTGCTCTTGATAACTTTAACTACTGCAGTTTCTAAAGCTTCAGTTTCCTCAGCGTCCAGCAGAGGGCAGAACGTAACTTTCAGCGCTAAAGCTGTTGTGCGACTGTGTGAAACTTTTTCCTTTGGTTGGTCTTTCTGTACGAGGTTTACTCACATCGTTTGGAATGAGAAGCTCCTGAGATGTGGTCTGAGAGTTGGCCTCCACCCCTCCTGGGACAGACGAAACAAGTGAGAACAGATGGAAACAAACATGACAAAGATCTGAGCTCTAATATGAAGCTGAAGTATCTTTCTGTCCAAATGGAAGTATTCTGGTCAGAGGAGATGAACTAATGGATCCTCAGGTAACATAAGATTGCCCCTATGAACAGTACTTCTTAAAGTAGCAATACCCTCAGCAAGAAAAAATATCTTCATACAAATGAATTGAATGTATTTACTGAAGTAAAGCAACATTTAGTTGAAGCTTAGTTTACTTATTTTTCACTTCCGTCTGAAGCTTCAGACAGGATTATACTGACCTATAACAGTATTGTGTACAACCATGCATACCAATTCTTCCTTCTACCATTACAGTTGTTACATGGGCCTGTTTGAGTACTAAATAGTGGAAATTACGAGTCATCTTTTGAAACACACACAGAAATACACAAATAATGACTCAATAGTTAATAATAACAATAACAATGATATTAGGTGCATATTTATTGTCTTAACTTTCTTCAGATACAGTCAGTCATCTGCTATGCAGAACAACGGGTGGAATTACAACATTTCACAAATGACATCTGAGGTTTTGATACAAGAATGATGTAACCTGAGGAAACATTGTCATATTTTTCTGATATGGAGATTTCCACTAAAACTCATTTATTTAAGGAAACATAATGTCTATGTTTTAATGCTGTAAAAGAAAGAGCAAATGGACACACACACACACACACACACACAAATATATATTTCTTTCCAGTGGACAAGTCTGTCCTTTTATACAAACTAACTTTCCACTCCATTATTCATTTTGCTAATTCAGGTTATTGTTATAAAACACAAATGAACCTGTCAACCCACCAGCAGAAAATTACACAGTTTAACCCCTGTGTGTGATTTAATAACTGAAGGTGGGATTTATGATTCTTCTGTTAGATCAATAATCCTGCATCCGAACATCATTCTTGTGTTTCACGTGTTGAACTTTAATTTCTATCCCCTATCTGAAAATTGGATTTGCTCACAGTGACAGACCATGTGTGCGTCTGTGTGCATGTTTACCAGGAAGAATGGGAGCAGCTGATTGGCTGATGGATGCCAGGCCCTGCTGCTGCATTGACAACTGGTGGAGCTTTGCTAACTAAGAGAGGAGAGTAGAGAGAAATGAGAGTGAAGATGGGGATGAGAGAGAAAGCAGAGAAAAGAAGAAAGGAGAGTCAGTGTCGTTGAGTCACAGAAAACGTCAGGTGAATAAAGGTGTGATTCGATTTCCTGTCACCTCTGAATGTGGAATGCCATAATGACTCTGGACAGCATAAGACTACAAGAGAAACAGAAGACAAGAACCAGTGTTATTACAGTCAAGAGCATCATGTCTGAAAAACCCTTTTCTGCATGTCTTATTAAAAACAGAAATGTATTGGACTGAATGTAGATACATGATAAAAGAGTGAAGGTCTTCTCACATCTCAGTGGTGGTTGCTACACAGTGGTTGTGTTCTCTCACCCACGCACACACACACACAACACACACACATACACCCTTCTTAACAAATATTTAACTTCTCTACAATTTATATATAAACTGTATATAAACTATAAACAAATATTTAAGTGTTTCATCCACCACAAAAGTTCCAAGTGGAACAATGTGTAACGTGCTCACTGCTGATCTAGTCAAGTCAGTTTAATTTTTGTCAATGAACTTTAGGTTTTCAAATATGCACTATGCACAAGTTCAGATGCACTGCACATCACAACATGCGCATGGAAGGAAATTCCATCACATACAAAATACAGAACTACACAAGAGGAGGGAAAAGAAAGCAAGTAGATACCTTGTTATTACACAATATTAGTATGAAATACTCATTATACACATTTATCACCAGCAAATGTTTTCCCAACAACAATCCATGTTAAAAATACATCTATGGAAAAAATAATTCGCCAGAATGCTTTACTGCAACTAAAGCAAAGTATACCCAGCTATTTTACCTGTTATGTGCCCAGCAGTGACATGGGTGACTATTTGTGTCTATTTTAGCTCGATAACTCTGGACACATCGCCAACCTACTGCCAGGCACACACACCTTGCACTCTCACACTCACACCTCATTTTAAGTCTTCAATTGACCTCAACGCATGTTTTGTATAGTGAAAGGAAAGGAGTTCCAAGGAAAAAAACCCCACAAACACATGGAGAACATGCTCCACACATAAATGGCTGCGGCATGTACTATGTGGCCACACAGCAAATTATACTTTAGATTTATTAAACTCTTTTGTGTGTAAAATTTATTTGAGTGTGAGATTTGCATAGCCTTGATGAAAAAATGAAAAAAGTATGGAGTGCAAGAGATGACCTGCATATATTTTTTCTGGTTTTTGCATTTTTTTTTTCAAATTTACACATTTTAAAGATGCAACAGCTCTCTTTAATGAGGTCTTTTTCTTTACCCAAAACCAGAGAAAGTTTTTGAGCTTTTGAGTATAGCTTGACGGCTCCATCCTAGATTGTTGAATGAATCCCCTGGTCTCAATCCAAGAATACAAAAACAAGTTACAAGTTACCATATCCCTTTACACATGCAAAACTCAAACTAAAGACCTCAAAAAGTACAGTGTACATTTCACCTTCCAGGCTCCATAGAAAACAGATGACAGTGAGACGGCATTCGCGCGTTCTTGACCAAATCTCCTGTGACTCCTCACCCTTCCTCTTTCTTGCAGTTTATCTCTGCGACATCACGATTTAAAGTTTTCAGAGGCCGTTGCAAATCCCTAACGCAACTTCAAAGAGACCGAACACTTCCATAGGCAATCTGTGCATGCGTGTGTGTGTTTGTGTGTGTGTGTGGCGGGTGACAGAGTTTGTGTGTGTCCCTGAGCTCCACCTTACATAACAGACCTCAGCGCTGCATCGCTGCTGCGGTTGAACTTTTGACTCCTGTTGTTGCTCAGGGCTGTGAAGAAAATGCTGTTCGTCGCCACCAGAGGAAGAAGGCAGGAAGAAAGAGGAGGAAAAAAAATGGCGTCTGAAAGGTGCGACAAGACTAATGCACCTGGCTGCTCATCCTCCCTCGCACTGTGATGCATCTCCTTGATCTGTTAAGATGGTGGTAAATATTTATACACCGCGCAGGCCCAAGCACAAAAAAGTGATAATACTGATAAATATTCATTGGAGGTTTATTGCGGCAAACATTGGAGATGCAGCCAGTGTTGAGTCAAATTCCACTGCTTTGTAGAGAAATGTTACTGTAGCGTGACTCGATTGACTGCTACAGCACCCGTGGTGTTTCTTTTTCTCTTTTTTTTTGGTTTAGTTGTTTTGTTTTCACAAGCAGGTAAGTGCACTACATACTTTATTATTTACTATATACTTTATTATTTAGGGGTAGCACACTTGAATAGACAAATATAGAATAATATTCCAAGTACCACTACACACTATACATGATTTGATCATGAAAAAGGGAGCTGGGAAAAGCCGAAAAACAAATAACTTAATTCATCCAGACTTGTATGAAAATCTCCCCGGATCTATGTGTCACCTGATCCCAGCGTTATTCAGTCTGCCATGCAGACAGAATAACGAAAAACTAAGAAAACAGAGCTAATCTGTGTGTTTGTCACTGAAGCCACTCCAGCATGTTCATCAGTAGTGCGACATCACTCTGTCACCATGACAACCACCACATCCTGCAGTGCCATATCCTTACAACTGGGACGCATCAGTACGCAGACTCACAGTTTTTGTATGCAGCAGCATCCACATGTGATGAAAGATCTGTGTGGAGATTATTTACACATCCAGCATCACTTTCTGACACTTTCATGACGCTTTGTTTATCGAGACCACAGCTCACAGATTTTCTTCTTAGATTCATGACATCTGAACACAAATGCTCCTCACACACACACACACACACACACTAACTGATTGACTTACATCGACTTTCAGTGACTACTATTCAGTTGTTTGGCTGCTTGTTAGTTTTTAAATTGCTCTCTGTCACTTGACTCGGCTGCTTAATGTCACTCAGCTGATAAACGTCCTCAGATGATCCAATCTGGAAACACAGATTGGTGTTAAACCCCATTAATGTCTCAGATCAGCCCATCAACAGATAGCAGAATGAGTGATTCCAGCAGTACACAGAAACACATGAGTGCTTGTACCATACTGCTCCCAAATTCCTCTGACCTGAATAATGAATACAAAGCTTTAATTGCTCCGCACAGTCTCTGTACTCTGCACTGACCCTCCCTCCATCCCACGCCTCTGTCACTCTGTTTCCTGTCCATAGTTCCTTTTCTTTTCGCTCTTTCTGTGTTGTTTGCCTCTGTCTGCCTCTGGTGACATAATGAAGATGGTGGCAGTCATGTTGTTAAAAACTCTAAGTCTTGATGAACAGATATATCGATCAAAGACACGCTCCCTGGAACTGGGAGATGGAAGCTAAACTGCGTCTCACATTATTTAAGATGAGAGAAGTTTCAAACAAGAACCAAAAAGTGATCAGTTTGGGCAAAATGGTCATGATCCTCCTTATCCCTCCCCTGGTCTCTACCTTACTTGCTTCATAAGGACATTATTATCAGTATGATCTTACTCTAGGTGAGACAATAATTAGGTATGTTGTCTACATGTGATGCCTGTAGAATACTGAAATCATATTCCCATCTACCTACTTGGGAGTATACAGTAGCACAGGGTTAATTCCTAATGACACATTCCTGTTACATTCCTTACTACTACATGCTTGGAGATCCTCAGGCAGCTCTTTTATCTACTCCTCAAAGTGGGTTAATAACTAAAGGAGACTGAGTGCTTGCTGTCAGGGCCCTGAGGCTCCTGGAACGATCTGCCCAAGAAGATCAGATCCACTCTGTGAAATCTTTTACATCTCCTCTTCAAACATGCTTTTCTAAAAGGCCAAATTGTATATCTTTATTTCATTCATGTATTTATTTATTATTATCTTTTTGAGTATCCTAGTAACCACGATTCATACACCAAGGTCAAACTTGCTAGCGATTTGCTCACTGGACAATAAGGTGGATGAGCTGGGAACCGGGACCATAACCCAGCCTTTTCTCTTTTGTACACAATGCCAGACATGGTCCTCACTTCATCTACCGCAGAGCACAGATATTGGCCCCGGGAAGACCCGAGGAGTTGTTGCTGCTGGGGATTTTCACTTGGTTGTTGTGTGTATTTTTGTCGTGAGTATTGTTGAGTGCAAAGGGAGAACAGCTAAGAAGGAATTTCATTACCCTCAATCAGTGCTTTTTCACAATGCATTTGACTAAAGACCTCTTACAGCTCTAATGAATTACCATCACACACACTCAAAACTATTTTCATATCACAATTAGAGGGACGGAATTGCACTCTAAACAAGCACAAAGAAATGTAACTTTTTATCTAAAACAAACAAACAAAAAAATATGTGTTTTTGTTCCAGGGACATTGTGTAGGAATTACCCCCATCTAATGGCAAAACTGTGTATTGCATTCAAATGAATGTCGCTCTAGTGCCTCCCTGTTTCAAACATGTATTACAACTACTGTAGCCTGGGTGTATCAAAAAGCCTTTCTCCTCCTCTTCTCCTCCAGCATCTATGTGCTGGCTCGCAGGGAAAACACATTGGTGCTTTTTGTCCCCGGCTGATTGCTCTAGTTCCAACGTGGCAGGCTATCATGGCCCTGCCCTGCAAGCTTCTCCATCATATGTATAAATGAATCTAAAATTCTATGTCTGAAATAGAAAAACATTACACATTGTCCCTTTTGGTCTTATAATGTGCTTGGTCACTGCCATTTACTTTCTGCCAACTGCTTGAACTCGATGTTCAGATCAGGATTGAGAAAACTTTATTCACCCCTGTGGAACAATTAAGTAAATATGGGTGTGCTTTGATGTGTCACAGTTGGGGTTGTGATTTTACAGGCTGCTTTCAGGATTCCAGAAATAATAGAGGTGCCATTCCTGCAGGTTGACGTATCGAGCATGAGCGAACAACTCCTTCTTGCTTTGAACAGCTGCTGTTAAAATGTCACCAGGCAGAAAATATGAGGTGACTGAAAATATTTTTTGTCTTTCTCTCTTGCTCTTAATCCATTTGTCAACTTTCTTCATTAGTGATATTTAGTTATGACTCATCACCCAGCTACAGAGTTGACAAAACACATTTGTGTTTGTATTTTCCACCTTTAAACTGAGCTGCCTGCAGTGGTAGGAATGGAGCGGATGACATGTTTAATGACAGCAACCTTGGCATCACCAGGTCTCTGTGTTTTCATTTTATGTGAGATTGATGAATCATGTCCCTGCGCAGAGGTCTAGGCACCTTGACCGCTCTGACCATTTGCTTTTATGATGCCATCGCTCGCCGCAGCCTGATTGAATCTGACTCCTGTGCTCCGTCCCAGGCTCAGGGAAAGTGCTTGTGTACCTGAGCAGCTCAAGGCAGTGAGCAATTTCTTCCAAAATTAGATAAAAGGCGATTTATTTGAGTACATGGTGACATTAAGCATGAGAATCTGAAGTCTTGACAAAAATGACATTAGAGGGTAATTTTCAACTTCTAGAAAGACTCAAAAATAATATCAAAGGCTAAGTTTCAGCCTTTTCAAAAGGCCCTTTGTGCTAGTTGATAACAGGTGTAATGAAAGAAGGCAGAGATGAAGTGACCTTTGACCCCTGTCCCTTGCCCCCAGGCGGCCATACTCACTTGCTGCAGGTCCACCGCTCCCTGTGCCACTGAGAACAGGGGGTGAGAGCCAAAGTCTGATGCCTCGAACACCTTCAGCCAGCACAGAGAGACACAAGCAGAGTCAGCAGCACAATCGGAGCCCTGAACGCACCGCACCCACACACTGCACCGCCCCAGGCCGCTCTCACATCTGTTCGAAAGTAATTTTCTTGCAAACACATAGGTTTCAATGGTGTAACTGTACTCCAGCCAGAGCTCTCTACTGCACCAGTCCATAGACTCAAATTCAGTGATCAGAGGTCAGAGCTGCAACTAAATTGCCTCTTTAACAAAGATGGTTTCAGATTCCAACATGAGTATGATGATGCTCTCACTGTAGAGATGACCATGGTGACCACGGTGTGTTTTAAGCAAGAGGACTCTCAAGCCGTTAGAAATTTTAATTAATTTCATTAATCTTTATTTAGTCTCTGGGCACTGTTATGCATCTGTTATCCTGAGTTTATAGTTAGAGTAGACTAAGTACAGTCAACTGAAAATATTAAAAGAAGCTGTCTCACCGATGACTCTGTGTGTGAGTGTGATTGTGTGTGTGTGTGTGAGAGAGAGAGAGACACAGACAGAGAGAGATAGAGAGAGAGAGAGAGAGAGAGAGAGAGAGAGAGAGAGAGAGAGAGAGAGAGAGAGAGAGAGAGAGAGAACGTGAGCAAGTGATATTTTTGCCCACAGGACGTTGGGACCGCTCAGGGAAGTTGTCTTGCCATACTCTTTAATTTGACTGCCCTTTTATTCGCCACTATTTTTGTACAATCACACTTTTTGCAAAGTCTTTGGAGCTGTGTGTAAAGTTTATAAATCATATTCACTGTTGTTGGTGGTGGTTGCATTAATATCATTAATGCTCATTTGTAGAGTGCGAGTATGTGTCTGGCAAACTTCAGCTTCACATTTCGAGTGATTTACTTGCACAGTTGAAGCAAGTATTAAACATAAAAGCTGCTTAAATAATAAAGAGCCTGTCCAGCTGAAGATAGACGATATGACAGTAAACTGCTGATGGAGTACCAAATACTAAATTCAAAATAAAAGATACCTAGAGTCAAATAACCAGAGGTTGTGTTTTCACACAACAAGTAAATGGCACAAAGTCACTGGGTCTGTCTGTATAGGTACTACACATATATTAACATTAATATTTATCATCTTGTGTTATGACTGTTAACACATCTGTTGTAATGGGAATTATCTGAACATGCTAAGTTGTTCAAATTAAAGCCAATAAAAATGTCTAATTCAAAACAGGATGACATCACCAAAACAATACAGATATCGAGTTTGCAGGTCAAATAAAGGTGTCAAAATATGCACAGTAAAGGTAAAAGTAAAGGTCAGAGTTGAAGAAATTTATGCACGACAAACCATCAAGCCACAGACTCCTCAAGGCTCCTCTAAAATCACATTTCTTTTCATCCTCTTATTGTCACAGTTTGCTCCGTTGTATTCCCAAAACGAGGGAACATAACAAGTTTATTTGGTTTCCTGTTTATTATTTGAGATGAGGGCCGAGAAAACCGCCAGTGTGAATGAATGGTTTATTGATCCCTGGGGGAACAGTCACAAGGCAGCTCACCGTGTTGTGACACTGCAGCGAGTTTGCCTCCAGACTGCTCAGGGACACAGAGCCACGTTGGATTCACAGTGAGCAAACAAACACACACTATCTGAATATCTTTCATTTGCAGGAAAGGTAGCAGACCGCTGCTATAGTGTTTGATGAAACTTGCATTAAAAACAAGAAGCAAAAAAAAAAAAGATGTTTTACCACTGCTGACAAACGTAAAGATCCACAATAGGATTAATACACTCAGAAAGACTGCTTAATTGTCAAGCAGTAAGAGAAATGCTCATCCTTGTTTTTTTTTGTTTTTCTATTTTGGTCTCTTTGAACAGCTGAGTGACAGGAAATGTCTGAATCATTTGTAACACAGCAGAGTTTTAAACTTTTGACTGCACAATGGCTGAAGTTCAAAACAACCTTGTTCTATTGAGTTTCCTTTGGTCTAATATTGATTCCCTTTGACAAGACACATGAGGCTGATTTTTAACTCCTAAGTTTGCTGAGATGGGAAGAAGGTGAACACGTCCTCAACATTTGGGACAATTATTCAAGTGCTGATGATGGCAGGAGCTTAGAGCCGCTCAGTGTTCAGCCACAAACAAGCGAAAGCCCAAGACAACTTAGCAGAGAGCCGTCGACAGGCGCATCTGTCTCTGTCCAGTGAAGTGTGACAGAAGACAGACAGATCTCAGTTGCTCTGTTCTCTTGGGGATTATCAAGCAAAACTGACCCAGTGACAACCTGTATTTTGTTAAGCTCTGATGCACCGTGGAGGTCGAGTGCAACCGGCAAGAGTTTCTTTCCACGGAAACTTTTGAGAGTTGGAGCAACTTTGAGAACAAAGAGAACAAAATTGTCTGCGCAACTTATAATATTAATAGTATTCATCTCATGTCATTAGAAGGAAAAATCAGGTTTTGGATTTTAGCAGGAAAACAAACAAATATGAGCACTCACACCAGCAAGGCACCATGTCGTTTCTGAGTTCAGGTTGAGTACAGGTTGGCACATTTACATCAAGATTAAACTGGTATAGAGCCAGAACCAAAAAAAAAATGTCTTCATTGTGACCCGTAATGCAGTCAGCAACAACCTAATCCGGACTACGAAGACAAGATGAAGAAGGGAGGAAAACATTTATTTCATTTTGCCTCTGTGGAGTTTGTTTCCTTCTGTTTTGTGCATTGAGCAAGAGCTGCCATTGATAAGAGGGCAGAGTCAAGCTTTGGGTCCTAACTGAAGAGCTGAGGAAGCTTTAACATCCCTGAGAGCAATGAGCTGTGAAAAATAGATTCAGTCTTTAATGGCGATGTCAGATACAGAAACCAGAGCTGTATGTTGTTTTGAAACATGCTGGTTTCTGCTAGAAAGTTGCTGACACAAGTCAACCGGCAACATTACTAGTTTAACCTTCATGTTGTTCATGATAGTCGTGGAAAAATGTGGAAAATGTGTGATTAGTGTGGAAATGGTGAATTCAATATTTCCAACAGCTCAGGGCTGGTTAATTACTGTTCACAAATCATTAACTAAACATTAACTAAAAAAGAAAAAAAATCACCTATTGTCCTCTGCTACTGTTGTAAAGGCATACTCTTTGAAAAACACATATCAAGGAAAGGAACTACTTGTGCTTTATTAAGTATGTTGTTTTCTTTACCCTCACCTTCATTCTTAACCATCCGTCATTCATTCATGCTTAAACCTAACAAACGTTGTCACATTGTGAGGCCAGCTGTCAGAAATCGAGAAGTTCTTAATAATGTATTATTAATATTTCAGTTCTTAATTTTGTATGGTCACAATCTATTTTAGTTTCAGTGTGTTTTCAGCCCTAGATGGAGAATCTCTATTCTGTTCCTCTTCCTCACGCTGATCTTTCCTAGATGGTGAGGGTGGGGGTCTTTGGTTTGGGGCTACTTTATATAAATCCTATATTGCCCTAAATTTAACGAAAGTCATGTCAGTAAAAACTGCTCACATTTCTAATGACACCGTGACCTGCTCCAGCAGAATCCCCCAAATTAATCCTCCACTGTGGAGGAAGATGGTACTAATGCTGCGTCTTCACGCTGAGAATGATGAGAGTATCATAGCTGTGAGTGCAGCGACGCGCCTGTGCACATGCTCACTTGTGCACATGCACACATGCATGAACACACACATCTTGCAGATGAATAGTGGCAATCTGTGATGAATAAACATGAAAGAGCCTCATTTGGATCCTGCTGGATGGGTGGTGACAGGAGCTGCCATTCACAATGCAAAACCTATCAGATGGATTTGAATGAGTGTGTGTGTGGAAAAGCAACCAACTTAACATTTTCTATAAGATGTAAATTGCAAACTAAAGCAAAATCTCTGACAATAAATAACGTATTGGCTCAATCATCCCTCCATTCTCTCAATCCTTCCTTTCATCCATCATTTCTTTCTAGGTCCCCTCCATCCATCCACTCATCTGTCTGATCCATTACACTGTCTTTACCAACTTTTCCCCTCCTCCCAAATGTCTATGAGCCCCCTTTCATCTGTCTCTTTATTCTTTGTCTTCTTCATCACACACAGTCATCATCCCCATTGTGTCATTAGGTAATGATGTCATCGCTACCTGGTTTCCTGCAAGCAGCACGGTTCCCGGTGTGGGACTGGGTCGGTATGGAATAGTCGCTCCCTTCGGTGGGGACTGAGGAGGATGGAAAGGGGAAAAAGAACAAGAGAGCAGGTGAAAACTGAGGAAGAGTCAAGGTGTGTGTTTGCGAGTTTGACCTTGGAGAAAGGACTTCCTGCTCCTGTTCAGGAGAGAAGATGATGTTCACAGTAGCTATGTTTATACCAGCAATACAATACATCAAAGAGGAAGTCTCACTTTAAGGGCGAGAATGAAACTCAGACAATCCTTGATATTGAAAAGGGAATAAATGTATCAAACGTATTGAGAAGCTTCCAATATGAAGGAGGTGTACGTGGTTCATGATGAAAAATGGTGACATGAGTAATTAACCACAGAGAAATACATTTAGCAGCATTATACTATCTTTAAAAAATTAATTATAATCAAACAAAAATGTTTATTCTAAACAAGCAATGAGCTGTACATCCTATAATAAAACTATTGCTTGGTTTGCCAGCAGACTGCAGCACTTTCTCACTCCCTCTCTCCGGCTTGGATTTGTTCAGTCACTCTCACACACAGCGTTACAAAAGTGCCGCAAAATCAACTAATCAGATAAGTACAGAAGGTACACTCCGATTGGCTGTTTGGTCTCAGATAAGATCGCTAGTCACATCATCCTGCAAGCACTGAGGAAGGTGAACAAATGAAAGAACAATACGCTACTGCTCCAGGTGAGTTATACAACAATGTGTTGGCATTTATACTGTTACCTTGGCCTCCACGATGCTTCTGGGATGCTGTAAGCTGTATGCTACAGTAAATAGAGCATTGTTAATCACTATTTTTTTTTTGCTTGAACATAATCTACTTTCAAAATGTAATTTGTATGTAATTATAATAATAATTGTTCTGTGAAATATATCTTGGTGTTTGCTCAGGATAATGGCACATACAACATGTAATGTCACTGAGGTGGGATAAATACACTTAAATACAAGTTTTGTAAAGCATCTGCAATGGTATAAAAAGTGCTAGTGCTAGTAGTAGTTCTTCCATTTTCCCATGTTTCAAGCAATGAGTGCTAGGGATATGATCATTCAGCATATTCTCATTATGCTCTTGTATGTGTTAATCTTAATGTGAATTGGATATTTTATGAGAAACTAATGTAAACAACATTTTTACATAATTGTCTTGTAGTAGAATAAGATCCAGAAGCAGTCCGGAGGTGACTGATACAGAACGGGTCACATCAAGCATTTGTGACCAGTTTAGTCACAGCTGCTAGTTTTTGTGTATTTTTCCTGTCTAAAAAAAAAATCTAACCCTCATTTTATCATATGGGCCTATCTATCTATCTATCTATCTATCTATCTATCTATCTATCTATCTATCTATCTATCTATCTATCTATCTATCTATCTATCTATCTATCTATCTATCTATCTATCTATCTATCTATCTATCTATCTATCTATCTATCTATCTATCTATCTATCTATCTATCTATCTATCTATCTATGCTACATAACATTTCTGAATACATGTGTCTTGCGCTTGTCTGTCAACTGATCTTTTCCGAACTTTAACCAAGCGTGAATGTGTTGTATCCCAGAATGCACTGGGTGGAGGCCAGGCAACAACAGTCCATCGGAGGGCAGAAGCAGATCAAAAGATTTAGTATCTGAGATGAAAGAGAAAGTGTGAATGGGGGGCGGGGACGTCACGTCGGCAGAGTAAACTCTTTGATTGCTGCAGCACTTGAAAGTGAATGAGTTTGGCGCAGGTCAGCATCTTTTTCCTCCCCTCTCTCTCTCCCCCTCTCTCTCTCTCTCCCACTCTCTCCTCCTTTCTCATCCCAGATTAAGGTGCTTGGAATATCAATGAGCTCACACGGCCTTTGATTTCACCGTTTCACTTTCTAATCTCTAAAACGAAACTCATCTCTACAACCGCTGCCTCTGATTATTTAGCACACAATCATGCATTATAGACTTGACTCTTTCTGTTTCCAAGATTATTGGAAAGTGGACACATACCTTGAAATCGCTTTTATATGATTGACAGCAGCCAAGTACATTTTTTTAATGGATCTGGATTAATATAAGAATCACCTCTGCAGCTCTGCTCACCGAGTCATTTCAGCATTGGCATCGCGTTGCATCAGAAGACGAGCTTTATGTCTTGTTTGATCATAAAACAATGATCCTGTCGGAGTGAAAGTTGAGCGACAGCCGCACTGGTGTCACTGAATTTCGCACGGCTGCCAGTGACAGAGATCTAATGATAGAAAAAGTCTTTGACTTAAAAGGGACCTAGACTGAAGAGGAAACATTCTTACTTTGGTTTTGCTGAATAACTACAGTCTATTCCTGGGCTTAGATGTGCAGTAGGTCCAAAAACAACATCATGTCCTCATTCATTAATACATTTCAGATATTGAAATGACTGCTAAAATATTGAATCTGAGAGGAGACAAATAAACAAGAGTGATGCATCCAGCATCAGAGGATTCAGCCCCCACCTCTAAAACTGCTTAAATGCACCTCCCTTTGTTCAAGCACACAAATGAATGATGGCACATGACTGTGGGACAGCAGTTTCCTTGAACAGTCCAGTGAATATTATCGCATTAACATTCCGGTAAAAGCTCCACATGGTTGTTGTGAGAGTTAGGCAAGTAGGCGAGCAGTAAGAAAACAGTGTCCTTTGGAAAAAAATATCAGATAGATATAGAGACAACATGCTGACATGTCATGTGGATGATCTCGATTGTATCACAAAGCATGGGGAAATCAGCAAGAACAAAATGCCTTATATGACAGTCAAAACACCTTGATACTGCTAAATCGCAGAGCAGTCCACTGTGAATTAGTTGTTTTTTGTTGTAGCTCTTTTCAGTGGTGTTTCTAGTCCAGTGTAAACCCAGCAACTCAATGTAATTTGGGGGGAAATGTATAGTTTTCTTTTACTCTATGCTCTAAATTATGGCTTTTATAGAGGTAATTACATCTACAAATACCTGTGTCATGTCTAACTGAAAAATATCTGAACATGTGCCCAAAGAGCTCATTTAGAAATGGATAATTTTTGTGTAATTTTTATGTTTGTAATGTTGTTAGTGATTTATTTTGTCCTTACCGAGAGAAAGTCTGAGTACAGTGGGTTTCAGTGATGAATATAACTGTGTTCCTCATTTCCTGATGCTGATTTCCAATATGTGTAAGTAATTTTACCAGTGATTATTTCAGTGTTTTTTTAACCATCTAACTTATGTTGTCATGCCAACACCTGGTCCAATTACTGCGCTGCAGGTGAACACGTCTTGTTGCCCAATCAAAGACTTCTTCACTTAATGGCTGATCTTAAATTTATCCGCTGTTTCCTCTGCACTTGATGACAGTAACCACGTGCTCACACACACACACACACACACACACACACACACACACACACACACACACACACACACACACACACACACACACACACACACACACGCACTCAGTCACTCAGTCACACAGTCACTGAGGCAATACACACCTCGAGGATGACGGTGCAGATGAGTTTCACACACTGGATGATAGAGTCCTGGCTCCCTGATATCGTCACCTCTCTCTCTGTGGAGTTGGGCAGGAGGTCACCTGCCACCTGCACCTGGGCACCTGTTGTCTGTGAGTGTGACACACACACACACACACACACAGTCACACAGAAACAGAGCAGTTATCACCGGCTTGGCAACAAAATGTGAGTCAGGCTGAGCAAGAGCACTATTATCAGTCGTTTGAAAGCTGCAGGGGAAACACTGACGGGGAGGAAACATCTGACAGGAGGAAAGAACCGTAAGAGCATCTTGCAGCAGGTTGGTTCATAATTCATGAGGTCGGATCGTTTATTAACAGACTCGGTGAAGGAAGTGGAATTCAGACAGCTTGCCATTGTGGTTTGACGGCATTTACTAAATATCCTCGGGCCTCATTCTCACTATACTCCAGTTTGTTAACTCAAGTTGCTAGGGAAACAAGCGTAGGAGAAATGAAGGACCGGACCTCTGCTTAACATTCAGGCTCATAATGATACCTGCGCAGCAGCCTTTGAGAAGTTCCCAAGGTCTTATTCTTCACTGCTTTATATTCTTGGGTTTTGTTCAGTTTGACAGCTAAAAGCCTCAAACAGATGTGAATATCAAACCTGTGATGCTGTTTTTGCTGGAATTCCACCATTTATCTTGCAGGGTTTTACTAGCCACGTTTACATGGACAGCAATTTTCTTAATATTGATATTTTCCCAAATAACAATCAATCCCTAATAACCCTAATATCATGCGGCTCACAATACGCAAATATGGGAATGTAGACAGACTGGTGTTACTTTGTTTCACAACAAAACAGCTGCTTCTCAGAACAGGTACAAGTGAGCATATATATTCCACCTTATTTGACAAACTGCTTCAAAGTATTCCCAATTGCTCCCTCAGTTTCACCCTCATCTCAGAAGTGTTGCAACCCAGGGCATGCATAATCAACAGTCAGCAACTACCACACATAGACACAAATTTCTAAAAGTAAATGTAGTGTGAATGAGATAGTTAACACAACTGCATGATGATGTGCGCAGGATAAACATTATCCTCATATCTTTTTATGATCAAGTCTCATCCCAAATATGATCTTATGCTGCTCCATGATTACAGTTACGGGAGTTACGGGTGTCTTATTCATAATTTCATACCAGATAACATCACAATGTTGCTGTTTATGTAAAATTAAAAAAAAAACAGGAGAGTCTGGTGAAGTCTACTTGTTGTCTGAGCACTGCAGCTTTTGAGGGCTCATTTCACAGTCTGAGAGCCAGGAGTCAGGACTCACCTCTCTGATCTCCTTGATCTTGGAGCCACCCTTGCCGATGAGGGATCCACACTGACTGGCTGGGATCACCAACCTCAAGGTCACTGGGGGCTTACTGGTCACTGTGCCATTGGCGACCAAGGCTGCAAGGTCCTAAGAAATAGAATGGGAGAAAAAAAAACAAAACTCATTGATAACTCAAAGAAATTTCCCTGTAATGGAGCTTTAACATCACCAAAGATCCCTGCCAAAAATCAGATCCAGCCAGAGCTTTCACACACAGAATAAACTAGTTCAGAAGATGCAAAGTCAGGTGTCAGCCTGATCTTCACAGTGGTTTGTTCTTCAGTGTGCTGTGAAGGAGACTGAACCTATGTCTCAGCCACAAACTTAAAATCTATTAGGTCCAATAGTAAACGACTATAATAGATTAAAAAAAAAAGGTATTTTCTGAAAAATCTAATTCCGACTTGATTTGTCTTCAAACATCAGAGCGACATCATGTCAGCTTCCTGACCTGAGCTGTTGCTAAGTAACAGTTTAGGTTTGCTCTGCTATTAAGAGAAAAAAACAAACAAAAAAAAACAGTGTGAAGCAGAAAAAAACTCTGCTCTTTTTCTTCTCTTAGTCTGAGACAGTCAAATTCAACATTGCAGACAACTTTTAAAATCTCTACAAAAGACTGCTGAACAAAAGGGCAAAAGTGCAGGATAAAAATAGACACCAAGCTTCAGACAAAACAGTTCTTCCTGATTGTCCTCCATCACTTTCTCATGTGATCATCACTTCACAGAATAACAGAATAACAAAACATTTTCATGTTGCACAAATAGAAGCTTGCACGATTCATTTCTAGAGCAATGCAAAGCATGCTGGGAGGAAAACCAGGGTGGCACAAAGATCACACAATTGAAAAGACACATTATTTATTATATGTAATAACCCACACCAGTACATTAGAGCATAGCTGCTGCTGATTTATGTCTGTAATCGCCATGTACACTTAATAATTGTACTGTACACTGGCAAACCCTCTTGCTCTTATTTAGTAAACATGTTATGCATGTTCTATTCTAATATAACATAAATGCTCTAGTTTCTATTCATTATCTCATATCAAATTGCTGTGGCTGATGAAAAGAAGCAACACAATAATTAAATAAAAATATTAAAAGATAAAATCTCAGGTACTGAAGAGGTAAATACTGATTAATGGTGAATCTGATTTGATTGACAGAGACTCAGAGAAGGGAAAAACACATGATGCGCTTAATTTCTTCATCTCTCCTGAATTCAAAACATGTCTCACATGAGGTTGGATTGGCCATGTGCCTTTTGTCTATTTCTTCTTTTCCCCTTCATTTTTGCATCTGGGAAACATTTGCTGACACATCTCAAAAAGACAATGAGCTGCAGATGAGAAGCATCTCAGAACAGCACAGAACTAGAACAAGGACAGAGGAGGAAGAGGAGGAGGAGTTTTCATCTAGGAGCAGTGAAAGGTGGAATAAAAACCATCTCTTTCCTTTTCCCCTGCATAGATCACAGAATATATTTGCTATGCTTTAACATCTTGCTCTGTCTGACCTTGACTTTCTGGCTGTTTCTACATCTGTGTCTTTTCCCTCTCTATTAAATTGTACTCTATTAAATGTCCACAATATGTAAAAATATGTATAAAAAAAGTACGAAAGTAATAACTTAAGGTTTCCCTCAGCACGATCAGCTTATCTTATACCAGTCCTGATTAGTTTTTTTATTTCAATGAATTTGACTCGTTTAAATCACAGCAGTGATACTGGCAAATAATGAGCACCCAGCTTCTTCTAAATCCTGTTACCATGTTGTAAAAACTTGGATCCCAATTAACCCAGTGTCACTGATTCCTCCACTGTCTGTCAGGTACTGATGTAATATTTCATTATATTTTATTTTATATCATTTTATTGTCACTAATCTGGAGTCTGGGTCACGAGGGTTTCAATTATAACACTGAGTAACTCTGTCTTTTAAAGACCATGAACACAACTGGTCACAAGGGCATGTCCAACTCCAACTGGGAATGAGTTTGACTTATTGTCAGAAACCAGACAAACCAGACTCTACAGGGTTAGAAACTACAGCGACTGAAAGGCCTGTAGAAAGTTTTGCACGTTTTTTTTATGCAGGTTTGACTGCAGTGTCTTTATGAAAACAACAACACTCTGGCTGTAACCTTGATCTCTGTCGAGCTCAGAACATCCTTCATAACCTTCGCTCTAACAATGAGTGTTTGACTCCACCTGCGACGGCACTACATCTGTTTGCAGGGAAACAAATAGGTTATTACTGATGCTAGCTGCCTGACCCCTCCACCCCACTGGCCTGCACAGTCTTCATTAAACAGCTTCATCTGAGCAGCCCACCACCTCCCTCTGACCTCATCCCGGGCTCCTTGCCGCTTAGTCTCTACCTGCACCTCCACCTCCTCATACCGCTTCTCTTTGTTGTCTCTGAGTCAAAAGAAATCCCTGCTCTCATCTATAATGTCCCCTCCTTCCCCCTTTAGTTTCTTAATTTACCTTTTTTCTCTTTACAACCGACTTGATCTTGCTGAATCGCCCAATCTGAACTTCTTAAGACTCTCTTTAATTAACTCACATAATAAAGCAGCTTGAATCACCTGTTCTTAATGTGATCACTTCAATCACTTAGGCTGAAGCGATTCGGGGCTCAAATGCTCCTCCGTGGCCAGTGTACTGTTAAATTTTGTTTTCCACTGTTCTGCGTATGTGCAGAGGCACAACATTGGTGCACAAATGGAGACAACCTTGGTGTTGAGCTCATATTAATTGAGAATATTGGTCTATGGATACTTGAACTCTAACACAAGATGTCACACTATAGTATCAAAACACACTCCCCTTGCTCTAACAGTTAGTAGAAGGTTAACACAAAGTGATTCTGGACTGGTACGGTTATTTTAAACATGACCCCCACATTGTAACAATGCAGCTCCCATGTATTAAGGAGCAGTCTCATGATGCTTTGAGAAATCTTTGATAAAATTTACTGGTTAAGAGGAGGTTCAATGGGGAGGAATTTCGTCATTCCTCCTTCATTATTCTGTTTTTTTTATCCCTGGATTGAATGAGTGCAAGGCTGTGAGTTTTGCATGCGTGTGTGCGTGTGAGCGTGTGCGTATGAGGAAGACAGAGTTTATTTTGAAAGTCCCAAATGTGTTTTTTTTTTAGATACATCAAGTTATGTTTCTATATTTACTCTGCATTTCAAACCAAACTGCAGCGCATGACTGCCATGAATAAGATGTGAGATGTGTTTTTATCTTCCTCCATTTCACTTTCACTCTCTCCATCTCTCTCTCTCTCTCTCTCATTACATATTTTCTTTCATCTTCTCTGCTGCTCTTCACTTCACGTTCTCTTTATTTACCCCTTACACATCATTTCACTTGGATCGACTTCATTTTATTCCATCATTGTTTTCTTCATGACTAAATCTTTGATCTAACTAAAATTTTTCATCATACAGACTTTTTGCCTGCAGTCTGTGATTATTTTCATTGTTATTTTCTTGAATTTCTAAATAGTTTCCTATAATGATCTGTGACATTTTCAAATTTCTTTGATACATTTTTTGTAGTCACGACATGACATGTATCATGTTAGACCCTGCAGTCTTGTGCCACATAAATATGTTTAAAGATTTATGTCTTTGCATGAGCAAAATGCCTCTTGTTAATGATGATCATCTCTCCTTCTCACCACTGTTTAGCAGTTGCATGGCATGTTACAAAATGCATTATTGTTAAAAGCTGCAGACTTTTAATATGTTTGGGCTTTACAATGTTTGTGGACATTGTTAAATTGACACACATTACACATACTTTTTAGTTTTGTTACCAATCTGATACAGAGCCAAGTAATTTAAGATTATATATTTGCAGATTAGAGTATGAATATCTAAATTTTCCTACGCCATACAGTTGTATGCAACACATCACAGGAACATTAAAGTTTTCCAAATCAATCATTGATTTCTTCATCAACCATCAATCTTTTGACACCTCTGAAGCTGCTACAATACAGGAAGCAAAACCTTTGTTTGAGTACTTTTAAAAAATCATTAAATTGCAATTAATCGTGGTTAAAAAAAGTAAATAAATAAAAAAACCTTTTGTAATGTGTCGAAAAACAATATTTTATTTATATCATGGAGGAAATATTTGTAGTTTACGGTCAGTGTCCCTGAAGAGCAGAGGAAAAGAAAGAGAAGGATGTAGATGAACAGATAGTGTCAAGTGTTCACGTCAAATCCCTTGTCATGTGTACAGTATGTGTGTGTGTGTGTGTGTGTGTGTGTGTGTGTGTGTGTGTGTGTGTCAGATAATTCCATTAAACATAATAAATGGCTTCCGACTGAAGAACAGCCTCTGTAGAGGATGGAAAGGTTAGGCACTTCACTCAGGTCATCCCAGGAGCACTCTGAGGTGTGTGTATGTGTGTGTGTGTGTGTGTGTTTGTGCGTGTGTGTGCGTGTGTGTGTCTGCTATCTACCTCCTCCAGCTTAAATGTGATCATGGTGAAGGCTCTGAACACGCAGTCTGTCTGGCCTGTGATGGTGATGATCCTCTCCGGACAGGAGCCTTCTGAGATGTTGATCCTTGCGCTGCTCTGTGGGGGAGGAATGAGGGGAGGAGGGAGGGAGGGAGGAAAGGGGAAAGGAGGAAGAGGAGGAGGAGGAGGAGGAGGGGAAGGGTTGGGGGTAATTATTTTAAGGAGAGAGGGTGGTAAGGAAGGGGATGAGGGGATAATGCATGAGGAAATAATCAGGAGGCCGTGGGGAGCAGAGTGGAGGTGATGTACGATGGAGGGAGGAAGGAGGATGGAGGTTAATGGAGGGAGGAGGGGGAGGGGGAGGAACAGGGGAGAGAGAAACACATTAGTGGAGGGGGGGGGGGTCATGTGGGCCGAGAGAGAGAAGAGGAGGAACCGATTTCCCTACGCTGCTCCCTAAAGGAGAGTCACCTGTGAGGTGGGAGGAGAGAGGGATTACCAGGAGGCTGGAGGAGGGAGGAGAGGGTGAGGAAGGAAGGAGGGAAGGAAGGAAGGAAGGAAGGAAGGAAGGAAGGAAGGAAGGAAGGAAGGAAGGAAAGGGAAGCAAGCAGATGAGAAGACAGGGAAGGAAAGAGAGCAGAGGAGGAAATGAAAGAGTTAAGAGCATTAGGGAAGATAAGGAAGAGAGAGTTTAAAATGATGAGGAGGAGGATGGAGGAAGATGAAATTCAAACCAGGATATGGAGAGGAGAGGAGAGGAGAAAGAGTAGGTAGAAATTCATTACAAGGAAGAGGAAGAAGGGTCGGAAGAGGAGGAGAGAGACAAGGTGGAGATAAAGAGGAGGTGCAGCAGCAACAACCGAACGAGGAAGGATGAAGGAGAGGAGGGTGTGAGGAGACAATTGAAGCATGAGTTAGGAGGAGTCGGGATACATACACACCCATGCACGCACACACACATACAAACCTCTCGTGCTAAAAAATAATGTGTTTTATTGTGTCAGCTTTCTGTTTTAGTAATTTTAGTTTGATCCAAGATGAGATTCACAATTGAATGTTACCTTCAACATGAAATGTGTATGCATCAAAACACATTTCTAAAGTTGTGCTCTCACACAAAAAACAGCCGTTCACATCTTGCTCTCTCAACACATTTTCTTCCACTCACACTCATTATTCTACTAATCTTCATCACCTCCCTCCTCATTATTCTTTCCTTCATCTGCCTCTCCTTCCCTTTTTTTATCCTTCACTCTAATCAGTCTCATTATCATTAATTTATTGATACGCCTCCATCTGCCCCGCTCCACATTATTTGCCTCCCAACCTCCCCGCTTCCTCCCTATCAAGTGCAACATGGAGCAGGACACCGTCTTGCTGATGCATCGCATCTACATTACTCCTCATTTGAGAATGGATGACATAGATAGCCATGTCATTCAGTCACATGAATCAGCTCTCTTTGGCTTTATTATGCTCCCTGGGAGTCTGTGTGTGCGTGTGTGTATGTGTGTTGTTATGGGAATATGTCTCTCCGATTGATATACACCAAGAAATGACTTCAAAATTAGTATAAACAAGTCCACAACAAAAGCATAATATTTTCTGTATCCCAGCACTAGCTGGATAACAACAGATACTGTACATCTGTGATGTCTCGAAAGCCACCTCCTCAAAGCTTGAGAGAAACTTCCATTTTCAGATTTACATCATAGTGTGTGTGTGTGTGTGTGTGTGTGGGCATTTGCATGCAGGTAGGTATGTGTGTAGAGTGTAGCTTGCGTAGTGTATATCTGTCAGGAGTACCTTACATCATGTATTTTAATGACTTGATGAAAACAGATTAAATGTGTCTTCTGTGTGTGTGTGTGTGTGTGTGTGTGTGCGCATGCGACAGTATGGTGATTCTGCTTTAGCAGCCTCTTCAAGCACCTGGCATTGTGTGAGAAAAATTGCAGCCTTGAAACAGATTTCACTTGCAGATCATTAGTGACAGTAAAGTCTGTGTGTGTGTGTGTGTGTGTATGTGTGTGTGTGTGTGTATGTGTGTGTGTTTGTGTGATCCATCAGTTTGCACAAGTGAAGAGTGAGAAAGTGAGGCAGCCGGTCAGGGAATAAAGAGGAGGGGCTATTGTTGTGGTTTTGTCCTTGAGAGGCAGAGAACCAGTTAAATCTTTCTGCTTTTGCTCCAAGTTACAGACACTTTTCTTTTTATATTTATATTTTCTTTTTATCTGCACTTCCTGCTTCCCTCTGTCCTTTAGGAATACACAGACAACACTTTTTTTTGAGAGCAAGTGCAAATACAAGTACTTGCATATAAACAGTTGCTGATAAACGAGTGTGTTGTCTTTTGTGCCTGTGTGTGTGCCTGTGTGTGTGCATGTGCACTTTCATCTAGTGTGCCCATTCATTTTACTGATGATCTTTTCACTGAGACAATGTAAATGTCCCCATTGTGGCACTAATAAAATAATATTTCATCACATCTCATCTTTTCTAATCATTTCCTCTTGAGATTCACTCTGTCATTTTCAGAATATTCCTCTGAGGGCATCAAACTGTTTCTCCCTGTGGAGTGTGTTTATGTTATTATTATTGCTTCACACGTTTTCCAGGCAGGAAACTAAAGGGAGGTGATTTGGACTCATTAAAACACAGTGAGATGTTGTTGCTGTCTTTCTGAAACACAACTGGAAGCAGTGCTGTGACCCACTTTGAGGCCTGTCTCAAACTATTCTGACAGAAAATGTAAATTTTAATTCTTTTCACTCATAAAATTTACCTGCTACAGAATATAGAAATGTATTATTATTCTAACTTTTATGCTTTTATTGACACTGATGCTTTTTTTCACAACCTAACACCAAGGATTTGCTGATGGGTTTCTTCGATTTTACACTTAGACGTACGTCTCACCTGTTTCTCTACTCATCTTTTCATACATTGCTGCTGGTGTTTATCATTAAGATTGAATGTGGAAAATTTCACGTTATAGATCCATGTTTGAGAATTCATTTACCCGCAACACACTGTGAGACAAACACTTGAGACTTTGAATGTTACTTAATTAATCAGCATGCTTTCCTCTCTTCATTTTACCTGATATTGAACTAGATTCTATCTTTTTAAGTTTACATATATTAAAGATTAAACTGTTTCTGGCTTTTAGTCTTTTTTTAACCTTTAATACCATGTTCAGGGATGAAAATCTCAGCTGCTCTGTTGCCTTGTGATACGCTATATAACTCTGAAAGATGATGCTATAAATATTTGTATTATCAGCTCTGGGGGCAGCAGGGATGTTTGTGAGCTTGCTGAAACCTCCTGCTCATCTAAGAGTTTGTGAGGACTTTCAGATTGTGCTTTACCGGTCACTTACAGTGAGTGTTTCTGGAGCATGTCTGAGGTGCTATTGTGAGTTAATGAGGAAAGAGGAACAGTGACAGATAGGGAAGAATATGCAGGTGGTAGACTCTTACCTCCTCTCGTATTCTCTTCACCGTTTCACCTTTCTGTGGAGAGAAAACACACACACTGCTGAGTCACACACATACACACACCTTTCGTTACTGTCAGAAAAATGTGGACAGATATGTGATAATTGGAAAAATACAAACGTGACCTAAGAATGTGAACTATTACAGAGGTTAATCTTCTCTCAGGTAGCAACTCACATTTCACATTGTTATCTGGTGTAAAAGCTCAAAAACTGGCTGTGGAGATGTGGTACATACACATTGCAGCAAGTAATTCCATGTCACTGAATATTTGTGTGTGTCATCTTTAACTTGGAAAGAGCAACATGATGCCACCTCATGCCTGTGTCATGACCACGTGTGAGTGTGCTCCACTCCAGCAGAGCAGCTGCGGTGGAGCAACCCAACACTGACACAAGCTACTATAACCACCACATAGTTATGTTATTTCCATGGCATCTTCACACCAGACTGTGTGCTAATAGACCTCATACTGTAAAAGATGAGAACGGGGGATATCAGAAATGTTCTGCAAAAGAACTCATCCCCAGTCAAGCAATTGAGTGAGCACAAGGGCAGTAGCTGTTATCACACTTCACTCTGCTGTGATTTACGTGGAGGAAATCCTGCAGGGGTTTATTTAACATGTCCACTGTTAAATTGACTCACGTCCCTGGAGAGAAACTGCTTTCAGGCTGCAGAGATTAGAATTACATGGCTTGACTGGAAAATTTTCACAATGTTAATTCAGATTTTATATCAACTGACTGCGGAGCAGGATCTGGACATTAAACACTGTCGTCATTTCAAAGCAATATTCTGATCTCAAATGGCCTACGATAATATTTAGAATTAGACCATGCCATGTTAACAATGACCTTTCTTTACTCTAATGCAAATAAGGCCATATTTAGATATACGTTAATCCGAAAAGGCCAGTTCAGATTCATATGATGCAGGCATTTAAACACACCTAATGAATTACAAATACAATTTTTTGAGGTACATTTTTGATTTTTTGACTGAACAAGTTGGAAACTGCTGCAGGATTCTGAGAGGCAGCTGTTGTGTTGCAAAAAGGAGAACCACACTAATGGACACAGTGCTTTCACTTTCCCATATTTCCATATCATGAATGATCTGAAAATGAACAATATGCACAAAGGATTCAGAGGTGTGACATTAGGCATTAATCCTGCTACAGTGGCGAGCATGTAAATAGGAAGATGATTAGAGTATTCTGTACTAAAATAATGTTAACACCATAATCATTGTTTTTTTATCCATTATCCAATTTAGAATAAGGTCAATAAACAGAATTTACGCTGTCCATCTAAATAGAGCCAAAGCCTCACACAGCTTTATTTTACCACACGAAAGCTGCTTCTGCCATAAATCTCTATGTGCAGGGCACCGAGCACAGATGGTCGCACCAAAGTCAGTCACAGGCATGACATCCATAATGACTTAATTATTTGAATTTATGATGATGGCAATAATGTCATTAGTCTACATAACATACTAAGCAATGTGTCGACAACAATAACATGAATCATGGCACGATGACAAGGGGAGATGTTTCTCTAATACCCGAGAGTCAAAGGACAAGAGCTAAACTCTGGAACAATGACAGTGAGGACTAGCTTAAGTGTTATCACTGCTCCACCGAGCCTCCAAGGGCTGTGAGGTGGAGTGTGAGGACCTGAGAGATGAACTACAGGGACACCTCCAGCAGTCCCAATTTGTTGTCTGACCTGGGTCTACAAGCAAAAGTGTTCCTGAGTGTTCCCTCAGTGCAGCAGTGGCTCAGGGAAATAAATGCAGGCTATACATTTATCTATAGCAACAGTCCAGATCATTTACAAGTAAAAATATAGTTCATGTTTAACTGTAACATGAATGTGTGGGTTCTCCCTAAAGAACTTGAGAGTGTGTTTCCTCCAAAATTGCATACTTTATTAATCTCTGGAGAAAATTAGGCAACAAGTCGGAGAAAAACAGATTTGACCTAAGTTGAACCATCAGTTATGCTTAGGAAACCGTTGTGTGTAACAATGCTCAGATGACCGAAGCAACTTGTCGTAACTGCAACAAAAAACAAAAACAATACACTAAAAAAAAAGATTTAATGGCTGGATTAACATACTAATGCTGTAAATAGATAAATAAGTAAGTAAGTAAGTAAGTAAGTAAATAAACTAAATAAACTAAACTTGTGAGGATGACTTTCTGGTGCAATGCTCATTTTAATGAGGCTTTTGTCTTTCGCCCACAGTGACCTGAAAAAATATCTCGACTCTGCCTGTGCAGCAGAGAGGAGAAACGGGTATGAGGCTCACCTTTCCGATGATGCTTCCTACTTCCTGTGGGGGAAAAAGAAAACATCTTCACTGTCACACACCGTTTTATATTCACCTTTTCAAAATCACACTTGACAGTTTTATCTCTTATTTTCATTGCACATTCATATGTGTATATGAACCATCATACATTTACATATACATATACATGCTTGTAGTTTGTCTCCTGTGTAATTCTCCAGTATGACTTTTCTCTTGGCTGATAAAAATCAACACTTTAAAACATGATAATTAACTAAATTGAATCTTGTTTTGTCACTCCATCACAGTTTGCACAACAATATGACAATCTATATCCTATGCAAATCATGTTTGCAGGGTTATTGTTATTTCAAACACCTTTTTACCTTTAAAATTGTGGTTCTGAAATAATCAGCCTACGGTTGATTTAACGGAGGTGAAGATTTTTATTCATGTCAACAAAACTTATAAAAACAGATAATTCTTTCTACTCTACTCTACTCACTTCTAAAATGTGTTATCTTTGGCAAGATGCTCTTGGTTTCTATTGCCATTGCATCTCTGTATGTCAGTTTTAATGCAACAGAAGGCTTGAGCCTTGTTTGAAACCTATTTTCACAGCAAATTAGCCCACATTTGTTGTTTTGGTGAGTGTTTCGGGCAGTAGAGAGACGTGTGTGTGTGTGTGAGAGAGAGAGAGAAAGGGAGTGCATCTTTTAATAGTGAATCACTTGTTCATTGATGCAGAACACATACTCTCTTAATTAATTCCTTCTAGGTTTCTGTATTTTAGGCTCTCACCTTCCCGTGCATGAGGAGGCGCAGGGTGAGCGTCACTCCGACGGCTCCGTCTCCAAACTCCTGCTCACAGCTCATGGTGGAGGTGGTGGTGGTGGAGGAGGTGGTGGTGTGGTGCGTGGAGGTGTGTGCGGACTCTGCTGCTGGGAGACGCATGAAGGTCGGAGGCCCCGAGGCGAGAGGAGTGTCCAGAACACCGCAGAGAACCTCTGGATGGAGAACCCTGGAGCGTCGGTGGGGGAGGGGTGAGGGGGGGTCAGCGTCAGGGGGCGGGGTCGATCTGTGACGCTGTCTCGTTCACCTCTGTGGAGAGAAGAAACAGACACGAAGCTGAAGAGGTGAAGACGATGACTGCAGGTCTCTATCATCGCCAGTGACACGTGACACGCATTAAATATAAAACAGAAAAAAATATTATATATTTATATTGAATATAAATGCAAAACAAGAAAAATCTGGAACGTGTATACAAACTGAAACCATAAGAACTTTTCTATAACTGTCAGAGAAAGTTCACCCCTTTTGCTAGTTCACACTTTAGTGTGTAGATCTAAGGAGTTTGTAAAGTTATATTTGTAAAATATTAAAACAAATAAAACCACCAACTGCAGGCTCTGATGCAAACATGCTGCAATGTTAAGACAGCAGAGGAGGAGATATCTATTCACACAGATGTTCAGATGCTGCTGAATCTGTAAATAACAAAGAACTACTGTAGTTTTATGTCAAAACTCAAAAGGGAAAGAAGTGTGGAGACCTGTCTCTTCTGTATAACAAGTCACTAAAATTACGTGGACACAACAATTTTAGTTTCAGACATACATTCAGACATGCCATAAAGTGAATGTAAGTCATGGACTGTACATAAAAGATGGACATAGTCCTCCAGTCTGAAAAGTGAAGCCGATGCAGAAGTGACTTTACTTGCAATGCCACTGAGATCCACTAGGGCTGGCTGTTGAGGATGACAGGTCAAACATTAGATCCAAATATTCTTCTGGCTTTTGTAGCCTTTGTCCATTATTATTTATTTACCTAGTTATTATTTTATTCAGATAGTTTAATATATATCAGATATATAGTGTTAAATGCAGTTAAAATCAAATTTACTTCTACAGGATTTCACTGATAACTGGTATGTAAAGATTCAGATACTGTTAAAGGACAGAATGTGTCAATCAAAAGTCAGTTTAAAATAGAATCTAGAATAGTTTTCTATTCTTGGTACAACCTATGGTACTCAGAGCTATCATGAAACAATCTTTTAATCTTTTTTTTTTTTACCTCATATTCATTCAATACGTTGGTCTTGCCTGTCAACTCATCCACGTGTGTGTCTTTGAACATATAACGTTGGGCTGACGTTGTGGATGCAGTCTGGTGGTGTGTGCGTGTCCCCGGAGTGTTTGTGCTTCCTTCCCTCCCAGATCCCATTGATGCTGAGCTGGATCCAGGACTCTGTCCCTCAACCCAACGCTTCCTGCTGCATGTACTTTTCTATTCTGGACTGATTCGAGCCCTGATCTATATTCTAAGCAGTTAGCCGTCTGTACTGTCTTGCTTGTGCTCGCCTGTCCGTCCTGGGTGAGGATCCCAGCCTCTGTCGCTTCTCCCCCTTTTTTTCCTTGTCAGGGTTTTTCTTGGAAGTCATGAGGGTCTAAGGACAGGATTTTTTTACTATGTACATTTTGCTGCTCTCTTTGTAAAGCCCTGAGATAACTGCTGTTATGAACTGGCACTTAAAACAAATGAAGTTGAGTTGCGTTGAGTAAGTATGACAATATATAACTCATGTGTGACACCATCAGTCAAGTGCCTTACTTGAAAAGTGATGGTGTCAGTGATGATGGCACCTGGGCTCTCCATGTATGACAAGCATGAAAAAAGTGTGCGTGTGTGTGTTATATCTGCTGTGCCTTAACTCAACAATGAAGATATTTTAGCTTGAGAGGGTGAGAGCTGTTTCATCTGACTCAGCAGATTCAAACACTGCAGGACTAAACATAGTGAGACAAAAGAACTAAAGGCTGAAGGCACTGACTTCCTGCTCTAGCACGCATGCACTGACTCTTCATCACAGCCCTCAGCTCTCCAGACATACACACAGTGCGTGTGTATGTGTGTGTGCGTGTGTGTGAGGGTGTGTATATGAGACCTAGAAGCACAAACAGTAACTGGGCTGCAACAAACGATTATTTCAGTAGTTGATTAATCTGTCAATTATTTTCTCGATTGTTGATTACACAGCATCCTAACTGATGCACACATTGGGATTATGTTCCCTGCAGCCAAGAGAAGAATACTGAGTCTTCACCACAGTGTGTGAGTGTGTGTGTGGGTGTGAATGCACGTGTACGTTTCAGCTCGTTTCTCGTCATTGTAAAGCAGCAGTGTGTTAGGAACTACAGCCACAAGGTGTACAAGGCATCTCATTGATTCAACACAGCAGGAGCAATGGGAGCTGTGGAAATTAACATAATTTCTCAAGTGTCAGGAGCTTGTCAACAAGTCGGCCCTGTAATTTAAAAATTAATTGGAATTTCTGTTCAAAAAGCTTCGAGGTCTGAATTAAATAAGCTTCCAGCCATGGAAATGCCACTCAAGCGTGATGATACTTAAGCTTTTCCCTTCACCCAAAACCCTGAGAAAAACAGAACCAGACAGGCCACGCCTGGATACTGGAGAGGTGTTCTCACTCTATTAGTGTGTGTGTATGTGTATGTGTGTGCGCGCATCTATGTACATTATTAGATGTGTATATAGTACTTTTATTATGTCAATGTGTGTGTGTCTGACTTTTCAGGTCAACTACAATCACTAGTGGGTGCTTATGAAACGATCTGTGGAAGCTCTTAAATGTGTGTGTTCCTGTGAGTGTGAGTGAGTGTGTGTGTGTGCGTGTGTGTGTGTGTGTGTGTGTGTGTGGACCCTGACGTATGCAATGAGCGTCTGCATCTCCCTGTCTCATGAAAAATACACACTCGCAGCCAAAGTAGGTCACAAATGCGACTGTGTGGCACGCTAGACAACTCTCAACACACACAGGCACATACGCATACACACAGGGAGGGATTTAACCTCAGAGAGAAAAGGGAGCACCGGTGAACAGAGCTGATGAGAACAAACGGTGGGTGGACAGGAACCAAAGAGAGAAAGCAGAGATGAGGAAGAAACGGGAGAGTGATGGTGCTTCATTTAACCTGCTGGATCTTGTCTCATTGTTTGTTGGTTGTATGTCTCTCTCTCTCTCTCTTGCTCTCTCTGTGTATGTGTGTGTCATGGCAGTGTCAGAAATGTTTCATGTAAGGATCCTTCTGTGTTCGGCTGCTTATATGTTTGCATTGGAGCTTATGTGTAGCTGTGCGTGCGTGTGTGTGTGTGTGTGTAGTGATGAAATAAATATATAATAATACATGAATAATTTAAAGTCTTTCAGATGCTTTGGTGGGGAGTTAAAACCCTAGTCTACAAAACCACTCCCACTCATATATGATCAGACAGACGCATACGTATACGCATACGCATACGCACGCACACACACACACACACACACACACACACACACACACACGCACACACACACATACACACACACTTAACACCATCCCTATGGACCTGTCCTTGTAGAAATGGGCTCGGGGGAATAAGCCATGAATCAGTCGACCATGCATGAGGTCAGCACTGATGGTGTTTGGGTGTGTGTATGTGTGTGTGTGTGTGTGTGTGTGTGTGTGTGTGGAAATTGATGTTACTGATGTGGGGACAATCTGTCACATTATAGCGACACATTTCTCAAATAAGTCAACGCCCACAAATAAATCACAGCAAAACCAATGTCATGCCAATGGGTCATCAGACACACACACACACTGCTGCACAGCAGTGACACACTTTGATGACACAACAACTTCCTGTGTGCACATTACTGCCGTCTTTAAGTGTGTATACATCCACATATAGTCAACAATGAAACATCACATAAGTCTTCCTCCTCATCCAACTCCTACTGTACTTCTCCTCTAGTGAAGTCACCAGAGGCCCCGGGTAGGACCTATAAAGGGACCAGTAAGGACGATCGCATGCCAACAGGCAGTTTGTGGGGGTTTTAACGAAGGATCATTCAGGTGTGGATGTTTGGGGCTCATGAGACCCAAATAAGTAATAAAAAAATATTATGTTATTTTGTTTGTGTGCAAATAATATGTTGATTTGTCCATCTTTAAATGGTTATTATTCATGACGTTTTGCTGGAGTGGTAATGGAATATAGTGTTATGCTGTGCCACCAATACCAATAAGTCTGTTAGGGCAAGGAATGACTGCCTGTGGAAATGTGTGTGGTTTTGGTACAGGCCAACTGCTCCTGGGCACAGGAACCTCAACGAATTGACATTGTGGACGATTGTGTTGTCTGTATTTCTGTCTCCTAAAATACAACAACTCCTAAAATAAATATACTTGAATTTTAATTTTGGATCTTACGAATTGTTCAACTGGTCTTTTTCTGTGTAATAAATAAATAAATAAATAAATAAACGAACAAATAAATGAGTAACCAATAAATAATGGAAATATTATGCAACATCCATGTGGATACGGCAAATCCAAATTTGAAATCAAGAGAGAAAGAGAGAGAGACACGAAGGCACTCACAGATGTACACACACTGAGCGATGGAGGAGGAAATTGGAGAACAACATGGAGGCACAGCTCTGTCTGCATATATTTCACAGTCACACAGTAAATCATTGTATTGGCTGTGATCACCAGGTGGGCAGGCGTGATTGATTCTGACAACAACTCATCGAAAAAAAACCTGATTGGATTAAATGCTGAGCCAACAACTCATTCTTTAAATCTGATTGGATTAAAATGACAGGCGGTGGATTTAAATCATGAAACCTGTGAACGGTCAGTGGCCAAGTCAAGGACGGCCCACGAGTAAAGTAGCAATAAAAAATATCCTTTTTGCCAGTCCAATCCAAGTGTGTGCGTATGTGTGTGTGTCTAATAGGCATCAGGTAATGATGTCATGCCATGGGATGGTGGGACAGAAAGCAAAGACAGAGTGACATCACTGCCAGTGTATGTATGAGAGTGTTCTGTGTAAAAAAAGATAAGCTGACATCACTGCCTATTTATGCATGGTGTAGTCTGTGTGTGTGTGTGTGTGTGTGTGTGATCTTGTCTGAGCGAGGGTGACACCAGTCTCTATTTAAAGACAACAGAATCTAATGAAAGGAAGAAAAAGGGTGAGAGACAGAGAGCGAGAGAGAGCAAGAGAAAGGTTCTGTGTTATTTTGAGTGAGAAGAAATGACAAAAACTTGTCAACTTACAGAGACACGACAGATGCGACAGACAAAATGAGAGAAAGAGAGAGAAAATGAGAATAGAGGGAGGAAGGAGGGAGGACATTTTCAGCCATGACTACTCCCTCATGACGGAGCTGCTGATAATCACTGTAATTACACAGGACATGCTAATGCTAGGATGCTGCGGCTAACACTGTAACGCGGTGGGAAGTCAGGATGCTAACGTTAAAGATAGAAAGCCAAAGTGTTGGGATGGGAACTGAAACCTTAAAATAGGTAATATATGTGCAAGCAGCTGGTGGCAGAGAGATAAAGTTCCCCGTCATTCAGTGTCACGATTCACCGCTGGTTCCAACTACTGTCAGTGTTTAATTCATGTCTATTTCTGCACAAGGCGAACACTGATGCTGCGCTAAGTTCAGATCAGTTCTCCACTGTCCACAGTTGTGATAACTCTCCACAAAATGTTACCTTCCAATTCTTTGGTGTGTGTGCAACTGTGCTTATAATGAATATTATATTTGGAGCCAAAATAATATTCAATTTATTGTCTCACCCCATGGTAGGACAAATTAAGGCCTATTCAATTCTATTCTATTCTATTTGATTTGTTCTATTAAACCTCAACACATTATGACTCATGTTCATGTAATAAACGCATGCATGAGTGCATGAAATTGCATACATGATACATGGTATTATGACATCACCACATTCTCCACATGCTATAGGCAGAGCAAAATCTATTTGTACAATTTTGACTTAACTCATATACAGAAAACAAGTATGAAACCAGACACGCCTGAATGTTCCTGCACCTGAACACCACCTGGTTAACACACACACACACACACACACACACACACACACACACACACACACACACACACACACACACACACACACACACACACATACTGAGAGAGAGACAGAGATAGAGAAGGGGAAGGGAGACTGTCCAATCAGGTTTCCTGTAAACCAGTGCACAATCCCCTCTGAGACCAAGCTATTTACATTGTGTGTTTAACATTTACATTCTGTCACTGTGTGTGTGTGTGTCTGTGTGTCTGTGTGTCTGTGTGTATAGGTTGAGAGAGAGAGAGAGAGTCAGAGGAAGACAAAGAGAGCTGAAAAGGACACGTCACAGTTAAAGTAGCTGCCTCAATGCTGATAAGTTCAGAGTAGATGTGTGTCTAAATGGCTCAAGATGCCCCTCTGCAAATTGTTTTTTTGTTGGTGTTTGTGTGTGTGTGTGTGTGTGTGTGTGAATACACTTGCATGTTAAATTATACTAGTGATTGTTTGTGTGTGTGGCAGGTAAATGACAAGAATGCCCTTGTCATATTCATTCACTGCTGATGACAAACAGGCAGACACACAGTCAAACACAACATCCTTGGACTCAGCACTTGCAGCAGCCCAGAGCATTACATGCATAAAACACACACACACACACACGTATGCACGCGCACACACACACACACACTCACACACACACACTGACATGCAAACACAGAAGCTCAGACGCAAATAGAGCGAAAAACATGTGCTGCCTGCACACACAGCCAGGCCTGCCAAAACCACTTACACACAGCTAGGCTTACAGGACAGATACACACACACACACAAACACACCCTCTCTCTCTCGCTCTGTCTGGCTTGTGCACAAATGTAGCTCAGAGATGAGCATAAAAGGATATACATGCACGTGACAGAACAGAGAGATGCACTTAAAGCACACTCACACATACACACAAGTGCACATGTACATACACTCACACACACACATACTCACATACACACACACACACCATCCAAAATGATTTGATTCCCTGCAAACAGAGAACAACAGAAGCATCAGTGAATGAGTAATGGATGGTGATTAGAGAGAATTGTGTCTTAAACTGAGTCAGTGATGCTCCAATCCATTGCAGCACATACACATGCATGCACATACACACACCAACACACACAGCTTAATTCTCCTGTCAATCAAATAATTTACAAGAGTATACAGGGAGAGAGAGAAGACAAACTAAAGGAATGAAACAGGGATAGAAGGGAAGAGGGCAGAACACACTGGTACAAATCTCATTTGTGTCTAAATTACATACACGCACACACACACACACAAAACACATGCAAACACACACTCACACACAAATACACATACAATCAGATGTCAGAAGTGTCTCACTAACTTCTCTGACCCAGATCCTGCTCTCAAGCCTCCCACTCCATGGACCTCGCTGCAGAATCCTGTCAATGCTGACAGACGGAGATCAGAGCGCCTCCATGGCCTCAGTGTCACCTTTCACAGCCTGCAGCTGACTGTGACTCTCCGTCAGAAACCACACACACACACACACACACACACACACACAACACAACACAACCACCAGGACACACACATTTATTCCAGCCTGTAATTGAGAGTTGAACACATTTGTGCTACTCTGCAGGAAATGGAATAATCTCCCCTCTAATGCAAGAGATGCAGAGAGAGGATGAAGGGTCAAGAGAGCGAAGGCAAAGAGAAGCCTCTGACACTCGTTGTTCAGGTGCTTTCAGAGCTGGCATCACGCAGCCATTGAACTCTGAGGAAAACAGTCCAGATCTTACTTCTAAAATGTCTGCAGTAATGACACTGTCATCAAACAGCCAACAGGGCACACGGTTGGATCACATATCTTTCCATCTATCTATCTATCTATCTATCTATCTATCTATCTATCTATCTATCTATCTATCTATCTATCTATCTATCTATCTATCTATCTATCTATCTATCTATCTATCTATCTATCTATCTATCTATCTATCTATCTATCTATCTATCTATCTATCTATCTATCATCTATCCATTTATCCATCTATCTATCCATCTATCTATCCATCCATCCACCCATCTACAGTAACTATGGTTACTGTATGTATATGGTTACACGCACACACGGACACACACGGACACACACACACACACACACACACACAGGCACACGTAGAGACACAGAGAGACAGACAGACAAATCTCAGACTATATTCAAATGTCACCCCCTGTCTACGGGGGAACATTTGAATACCGACAGGAAATGCAGATCACCTGCTGCTGGGGACCAGAGAACAGGCAGCTGCAGGATTAATCAAACCCTCAGCTCAGGTTTGCTCTTAACTTGCTCACAGCAAAACACCAATCCTACAAAAAGACTTTACTTTCCATTATTACGGTCAGAACATCACTGTTCATTCATGTCTGTTATCTCAGCTGCCATGTGACTGATCCAGCATATATTGCTTCTCAACTGAGGATGACTGGAAGAAAAACGAAGGCTTGCATGGATTTTAATTTGACAACAGGGCAAGAAAATTCACAATGCAAACTTCAGATCGGAGGTAGGACTCCTCCCAGACTCACTCTGTGCATGGGGCCAATCTCCTTCCAGTAATCAAACCTGGCCCCAAGATTTAATTTGGGAGAATGGAACAAAATCTGTGGGGTCTCAATTAGAAGGGAGAAAGACTTTCATCTTGATTGCAGATTAGTTTGGTTTACGTCAAATTTCTCTTTCTAAATGAGCTATTGTCGTCCTCACAGCAGCCTCGTCACTGCAAACCCACCGCTGCCTCCTCAGACTCACAGATCTAGAAGCAGCAGCTGCAGTGGGTCAGCGAGACTGCTGCTGGGCAGTACCAATACAGAGAAACCCAAGAATCATGGTGGCATTTTGTTTCATTTTTACAAAACAAAATGAGCTATCTGGATTTTTTTTGCCTTGTGTGTTGCAATTTTGCATGTTTGTCACATTTTTTTCTTGAATCATGTGAAATGACTATAACATGTCCATCAGAAACTAGTGAAAGACTCTTGGTTATAGTTGTTATAGTTCACAGTGAAGCAAATAGTTATCACAGCAGTGCATGCATCAGGATATCAGGAGGATTTAGTTTTATGTTTTTATTCAGAATGACAGGAATCTGTCAAAGGAAGAGTAAAGCCAATCAGTGGTGGCTCCTGAGAATTTTGTTGCTATTTTGTTGCAGTGTTTCCCATAATATCCAAGGTGACCGATAACAAGGTAAAAGGCCTGCAAAATTTCACATGATGAATGAGCCAATTCAGGCTATGCCAGTGGTTTAGTCTTCGGACTGCTAGCCCGTATCCCAATTTACAGGCAGACGATTTTAGAAAGATGTCCATGTGGGTGTTGGAAAGCTTCTGTTTTTTTGGGTTTTTTTGTAACTTTCTCGGAGAGATGATACATGTTTTTAACGGCAATTCTGGCCCAGGCAGGAGTCGCTATGGAGTCTGCTCTATAGGGAGCTGCTTGACTGGTGCAGTGGCCAACCCACACTACTGCCATTAGGGATGACGTAAGCGCACTACTGCACGCAAATACGATCCCACAGAGAGTACATCGAGGGCCTATTTAAAAAAAAATATATATATATATATATAAATATATTGTGCATAACACTCAATGGGAGAGTCATGCCAATTGCATCCTGACATGCATGGAGCCAAATAGAAAAAAGTCTCTCCATCTCCCATTTAGTATCGTAGTGTACAAATCAACAAACTGCTACTGATGCTGATCTGATGGATGCAGCTGATTTCAGTTATGTTTGTAGCAAAGGCAGATCACTGTCTATATGAGCAGCAGTCAGAATTGAGAAGGAATACAAAATTTCCAAAAATATTTTGAATTTTACCATCATCCTTTGACCGCACCATATTATTATTTTTTGCTTAGATCTCTACCTAAAACTGCAGATCCTCCAGTGTCTGCTTGAGGCTGCCAACAGTGGGTCAGTCCCCATAGATCCCCACAGTGAACATGATCATTTTTTATGATCTATGGTCTCAGGTTGCAAAGCTGCCATGACTTGATAACAGTCACCAGTTACTCTGTTACTGCTCAGTCTCACTCAAACTCAAAATTCATTCAGAGTAAAATCTTTCAGAGAGTAAGATCTTTCTGAGATTAAGCTAATATTTAAATAGATATGAATCTAGTTCATAAAACAAACAAACAAAACCATTTAAATAGAGGGGGTTCATCAAGATCACAAAATAAATAGGAGAAAACTCAGTGACACTGAACTTTGAAGCTGAAAGAAGATCTCTGGTGTCAGCAAAGCAGAGATTGAGCCTCTTCCTGTCCTGACACGAGCGTTTGTTGAACCCTCGTAACCTCTCATTTCATAAACAAATCTAATTACAGAAGTGACTTGTCAACACACCCACACACACCAAACTCTATTATCTCTCTCTCTCTCTTTCTTTCTCTCTCTCTGTTTTTCTGTGCTGCTGAGTTGTGTTGCTGGCTCCACATCTGTTTCCCCCTCTTCTTCTTTGCTGCCCTCCCCCACCCTTCTATCCTCCCTCTAAATGAAAATCAAGGGTTCCTTCAGCTGTATTTGCTCTGCTATGTGTGGATTTCATCTCTCCATGCTGCTGTCTTTATGGGGCCACAGGGAGATGTTAAAGCACGAGACAGCGTCGGGGGGCAGGGTGAGCACTGGAGGGGGGTGTTGTGGGGAGTGTAGTATTTATGAGTAAGAGATGGAAGGAAAAACAAATGAGCGTCATCACTGATGGACTAAACACAAAGAGTGTGCCTTCAAATGCGTTAATATCATCCATGTATCCATAAAAACTGAATGTCTTGGCCATTAATTTAAAAACAAAAAAATATGTCGCTGTTTGCAATCAATTGCTGTAATCAGCCACTGAAGTGGGGGATTAATTGATGGAAACCCAGACACCAAAGAGTTAAAGCAAAACAAACAAATTAAATATGATAATTTGATGAGAGCACCTGGAAATCATATTATCTGATCTACTTTGAGATCAGACCACATCATATTTTTGACTTTCACCTGATCACACATCAGACCGATCAATCAGACTCTTGATGTTTCCTAATTGGGAGACTGGAAACGCTGCAAGTCAAGGTTCGGGACGCTGCCAGAGTTCAAAGGTCACTGTGGAGGTGGGACAGGCGGTTGTCTATCATCCTTAATAAAAGTTTCTGGGTGATGTCAGCAGCGTCTGTGTGCTCAGACACAAACCCCCCTTCAGCTTCATTACTCCCCATGGGGGCAGCATCCTGCTATTCGTTACGTTGTGGTTGATGTGTCAGAGTACTCTGTCATCCATCATTGTCAAGAAATGCATCGTAGAATATGACAAACTAGACGGGGGAATACAAAACGTCCGGGCACACTTGCCCTCTCTACAATGTTCCTAATGTTAATGATCATCCAAAACAAAGTAGCGTACAAACTGTCCTGAACTCATGGCCTCAGGGGCACAGACACTATTACTGCATCACTGCATCACTGACACTGAGAGCATGTTGTTTTCAAGGATTCTTGATAATCAGGATATCATTCCTGTACTGCACTGGATCTTGGAGTTGTGACCCTGAGCGGGAGGGGGGTTTTGAAATTTTCTCATCTTGAACACACTGAGCCGCTGCTCCGTCCATTGACAGCTTCTTTGACAGGATCCAATCACCAGCTCAATGGCGGCGACGACCTTCTTGGCATTTTCATTGCATTTCATTCATTTCATTGCCAGCATGTTTATACTTTTCACCTCGACTTCCCCCTCCTCTCCCTCCCCTGCCCCTGGGGAGGCACTACCTCGTGCAATCCAGTCGGCGTTGATGCTCAGTGTACAAGGGGTGAATTCACCACAGAAAGAGAAAGACCAATTTATTCAGCAGGAGCTGCCTCAGAGGAGCAAACTGCAACAGGGCCCCGAGACGGAGGCAGACACAGAGGGAAACACAGCGAATTATTGCTGTTTCACGCACTGAACGGCCTTCTGGGAAATAACAGAGAACATCAGGAGAAAGAGAGTGGAGGTTAACCAAGGGTCCATGTGACTTGTTGTAGTTTTGATATATTTTATCACATATTTCACAATAAGTTTAAGATATTTTCCTCGCTTTGTGAAGCAACAGAATCGCCCCCATCTGCAGTGAACAGAATGATTATCACGGCAGCGTTTCACCCCTAACAGCAGCAGATGTTGGTCTGGTTTAAGACTGCTGCACCATCTGGACCTGAACTAGGACTCTAGTGGTCCACCGTTCACTGTGCTGGCACACATGCAACACACACGTTATCTAAATAAAGAATATGAATAACTGGAGCCAGTAGTTTTTATCTGATACAACTACCAGTGCCATATATTTTTGAATCCCAGTCGGTCCATTTAATGCATTGTTGAGTGCATGCAATGACATGGGGGCCACAGCGCTATAAGTTGCAGAAAAGTCATTGATAGCTGTTTTGGGGTTATTAAGGCCTAAACTAAAAAGCAGTAATGTAATATGTTACAAACTGCATTTTAGGGAATACATTTTGTAATCTAGAGTTGTATGTGAACCTCACTTTATCATTCAATCTGACAAATCTTGTCTATAAACATGACTATGACCGATGGACTTTCTTGATCCCTTAGAGAGGTTCCTTTCAAAAAAGTCACAATACATTGGAAAAAATACTCTTTTTATAGATTGCAATACCTATAAGGGATAGCAAATTAACTGAATGAATCATATATTATAATCTCTATATTGTCCTTCTGGGTGACTTACTGACATGCAGGTCCCTGGTTTGAATTCTTGTTTTCCCAGGGTATGCAGAGGTTTGTTTAGTCTACTCTAAATTGCCCCTAGGTGTGAGAGTAAATGGTGTGTGTGAAGAGGTCACCTGTCCAGAGCGTATCCTGCTTTCACCCTATGCATGCAAGAGATAGGCACCAGCAGGTCCCTCTGACACTGTATGGTACAAAACCAGTGAGATAATGGATGGATGTTGCCATTTCAAGGGTTGCTCACTTTCTAAATATTCATACTTATACCAATAAAGCACCTGAATGTGGAGGAGGAAGCGGTTGCAAAGTGGCCAAGCATAAAGAAAGCAGTTGATATAATGGAAGAGAAGCAGAGGTCGGGAGCAGGGGCTTCTGGGACTAACGGGCAGGAAGTAATGGACTCTTTATTGAATTAGATGCTCCACAAAACCAGAGCAGTCATTATCCAGCTGAGATCCTGACACAACCACAGATAACTGGATCCATTAACCCGAATGGCTGCACAACCATCAATCACGAGACAAGTTTAATTCATTTCTTTCTCTGCATTATTTGTGACTGTGGTTTGCTTGGCTGCCAGCCTGGACCTGCTAGATTTTCAGTACTGTGTGAAGCCTTGTAGTAGGTGATTTTTCTAACCATGAGACGACTCTGACCTCTCTCTCACACATGCGCCCTTACAAATGGCTTAACTGGATAAGAGGCATGTGTGAACACATATGGGGATGTTAAAACCAGTTCATGACCACGTCTGAAAGCTGTTTCAGCCCAAAACTGGTTCCTGTGTGAACATATGTGGGGCAACACCGCTTTGGTCATAATCATTTGTTGTGCAGTCTTAACAAATCATTATGAAGACCCTGAGTCCAAAACCACGACTGAACCCAGTATGAGATATGGGAGCATCTCTGTATCAGCTGGCCAAGCCCTTATTTAGTGCCATTGTCTGGAAAGTCCCGTTATTACCAGTGTGAGTGGTGCATGTGTGAACGGGTGTTTGCTGGGGGTTTGCAAAGTAGATGGACGTGTGTGAATGGGTAAAATCAGAGGCAGTTTATTTCGGAAAAAAAACAAACAACTGTGGAAAGTTGTCTGGAGCTCAGACAGGAAACAACATGTACGTAAAGACATTCATTGAGGACATTTACTGAAGAGAAACACTGGATATTTGTGGACTCACGGTGACTCAAGTTGTTGATTATTTAATTAATTGCAGAGTCTGTGCACAACTGTCACATTACTGCCACCGTTGCACCTGACATGTTATGCGTATGTTAACTAGACCGACTAAGAATCAGTGAGACTGTGCAGTCTCTCTGATCTGGGCAGAAAAGCTGAAAATCAACTGATTCTGCTCCCTGGGCACTTGGTTGGTGCATTTCTAGCAGAACATTAAATGTGTGTTTAAAACAAAATGAATAAAACATAATCCACAACAGCCACAGCAAAACACACACACCCACACATACTTCACAGCTTGTGCAGATCATCCATCAATGTTGTACGGCAGACACAGGAAATGCGCTCATACCATATCTTACTCCTTCACTTGACCTGCAGACCTCACTCCCTCTAGTTCCAGGTGAGACCTTGTTAGTAGAGCAGCGGTACAGACGTCACAAATATGCATCTTTAAAAAATAAATAAAATAAAGGTCTCATTTGTGATGCATGGCTTATTAAATGTTAGGAGTCACACGCTGCACTGCCCTTTGAAAGGCTAATCCCATCCCGGATGTCCCCAATACTCCCTAAAGCTTCTGCTGCAAAGAAGTTTAAGTGGAGCACAACAGATTTTATTTTCATATTTTCTATGTTTGGAAACGTGTCCTGGTGTTTTTCTAGTATTTATGAAGCAAAAAAAAATGTCCACATTCAATTCCACTCAGGTCCATTCATCACACATAATCTTAATGTGCAAAATTACTGCAGTAAAAATATAGCCCGGACAAGCAATGAAAGACTTTCTGTGTCTGAGAAAACCGATGACCCAGATCCATTTGATTTTTGCTTCCGCTTCCCGTTCACATGCAGACATCGAAGCTGTTTGAGGTTTTGCATTTTTACACACTAATTGGCAGCTCAGCAGAGACATGGGGGAGAGATAAATGAAAAGAAGACAGAAAAGTTGATTTAAAACTCAGACAGAGGGACAGGGATGCAAGGATCGGAGAGAGATAAAAAAAAAAGATGAAAGATGCAAAAAGAGAGGATGGGCGGTTCAAAATGCAGCCAACACACAGTGAAGATAAAACCCCAAGAGAGGGGCAGAGAAAGAGAGGGGATGAACACTGAAGAGGGATATGAGAGAGGAGGTAGAGAGAGGCACAGCCAGAGACATATTGGCTCAGAGAGCAGGGAGGAAACTCTCACAGACCATCTCCAAAGATCATTTCAAAAGAGGCAGAGTTGGAAAATTACATAGCCTGGAAGGGGACATGCAAACATGTTTTTAAAGTTTGCATAGGAGTGTGCACGGTTTACAAAAGTGAATAAAGAAGCATGTTTACATAGAGAGCAACAGCACGAACTTTACTCTACATTATTAGAATGTGGTGTTTACATGAGCTATGTCTCAGTCATTCCATTTATAACCCCTGTTATAACCCTGTTTTATGTTATGTTATGTTATGTTGTAGATTTATGTTAGATCAGTGTGTAATTAATGCCTAAATGCATGACCACATATCATTGCTTAACATGTACATATCCAACAACATCTATATCATGTGATTCATGACATAGACTGTCTTGAGCGAAGGAGAGCCGTCTTTGTTATTTTTTTGCTTTTGATTTCCATCTTGTTCAGATCAGAGCCGATATCCCACCTCCTCAGCCGACTTAAAAATATCCTAATTACCACATTTGGAGTCATCTAAGTCACCGTCACTGTCATTTTTACTGAACGGTGAGAAACTGCAACTGACAGAGCTGCAGCAAAGCTTTCATTCTGAAGTTGAAGTAAAATGTTGAAGTGACCCGGTTTTGATCCAAACCAGAAATATGGCACATTATCCGAAACCAGCTCAATCCCCACACCCTGAGTGTCTTAGTGGCCCATTCAGGGCCCGATCCCCTTTGCTAAAATCTCCTCAAGGACAGAGGCTTTGAGTGCCCACTTAAGGACGCTTATTAACTAACAGTCAAGGAGCTGACAGACACACACAGACACAGAAAAACACACATGCACCTGCACACACACACATGCACACTCATGCTTGAACGGTCTGAGCAGAATAACAGTAAACACTGTGGAGTAGCGTCTCCACAGTATTTCCCTCCTGTAGTGAACTCGTTAGGTTTTGAGTTTTTTTGAGGAAAAATCATCCAATACAGAGAGGCTGAAGCCACAAAAGGAAAAACATGAGCCAAGCACTTGTCTTTGTGGTGTGTACAAAGTGATGGCGTTGACACTTCATGAAAGAACAATTCAAGTAGGACAGGCAGGGGTGACACAAGTTGCACATCACCCACTTTCCTGTCAGGTTTCTCCCACTCACTCTGTCCAATAAGAACTTCAATGATGACAATAATGAGAGTAATAATAACAATAGATCTATTCAGTGATACATAGTATCAGTTATTCATGGGCTCATGATTTCTCATCTGAGCTTTACTGCTTTGTCATGGGGAAAGCTGCATCATCAAATATTTGTCTCGGCCTTGAGCAACTTCCTGCTTCTTTGTGCCAGCAAAGCCAAGACGCATCAAATTTGAATGTAAAAGAGGGTTAAAAGTGAGTATTCCCGCTGCTCCCCACAGGGCTGCATAACTAAACATGACTGAAGATTCCTCTCAAGTTCGATGATGTTGTTTTATCAGGACGAGCTTAAATTCACATGCAAGACAAAAACAAAGCAGCAGTTAAATAAAGTGTGAGGAACCAGCTTGGTGCTCAATGTTTGTGCTGTACAAACAGTCAAAAAGGAGAAAATTTGTTTGACCTTTTCCAAGGTTGAAGTCGGCACATTTCATCACTTTCAAGCAATCAAGTATCCTGGCATCTTACAGCAGTGACATATGCGTACACAAGATTGTGTTTTGTGACAGCAGGGAGGGAACAATTTAAACTAATTATACAGCTAAACCTCAATTTGTGTAGACTTTTCTTGCATGTCTACATGTCTCATGGTGCTGGCTCGACTCGGCTTGGCTCGGGTCGCCTTGACTCGGCCTTGTATGCGTTTCCATTACTTGGGATGTGTGACCCAGTATTGTTTTTCTAGTGACTGCTCGCCTGCCGGGCCTAGCCAGGCCGATTTCCCCCATTGTGTGTGTATCATTGTTCTTCTTCCTCATTCCCCCTGCTTTGCTTAACCAGCAGTCAACAGTGTTGCATTGATGATGACATCACATGCAAGTGTTGCTATGACGACCAGGTACTCAGGCAGCACTGTTTTGTAATGGAAAGACGCTCGACCCGAGTTGAGTAGTCGAGATGAGTTGAGTTGAGCCGGTACCTTGCAGTGGAAACGAGGCAAAAGTCACTTTTGACTCAGGCTGCGGGTTCATTTAGTTTTTTCAAGGTCAAGATTCAAGCATTTTCAACATTTCAGTTTTACACCCCTATACGCATCCCTGCAACACATACTCATCTGAACATTTAAAAGAACATCCCTCACCTGTCAAGCTGCTCAGACCTGTGGACGTGTTGACATCACTGGAAAGATGCTGCAAGAATCCTAGAAAAACACAGGAGAGAAACAGTTGAATCTAACATCTCATCAGTCAAATTCAATCCCGAGGATAACTCGGCAGCACGTCAGCAGCACGTCAGCAGTAGTTTAAAAATGACATCTTTGTTTTCTTCATCTGAGTAAAATGCCTGGCTTTCTTGCAGGCTGTCTCCGTGTTGCTGTTACAGAGGGTTCTGCAGAGAGGGCATTCACGCACACCAAGATGTACCACCCTCATTAGTGCTTTTAAAACTGTTGCTTTAGCACAAACTTGTTTTAGCACAAGCTAATGCACAAGAATTAAATTACAAAAATAACTGGTGATTGGTAGTAACTGATTAGTGTAGAGTTGAAAGATTTGAGACAAGTATTACAAAATATATGTATACATATACAAGCTTATATAAAAGGTCTTAGTGTGAGTGCTGTGTGAGTGGCCCACAGCTGGCACATGTCGGGCTGTTGGTGAGGGAGTGCTGCCATTTAACATGAGGACAACTGCAGGCACAAGAGACAAGCACAAAAAGACAGAGGTGAATCTATCTCTAAAGATGGTGCGTGTGTGAGAAAGAGGCAGACACAAAAACAGAGTGGAATAGAGCACGTGTGAGGGGAGATGATATATATATATATATATATATATATATATATATATACATATATGTATATAAATACACACACACATACGTGTGTGTATGTGTTTGTGTGTATGTGTGTGTTCATTCCCATCTCAAATCGTGCTCTCACTGGGCTCTCTGATGCTCATTTGACTTGTATTAGAGTGGCTATGTGTGTGTGTGTGTGTGTGTGTGTGTGTGTGCCTATGTGCCGTATCCAAAGCTGTGCACGTGTGCGTGTCCTCTGCCCTTTTCCAGATGTCTGTGTACAAGTGTGTGTGTGCCTGCATGGTGCGTGTGTGTGAGAGAGCCTCCTCTGAGCTATAATGAGGTCTTGTGGGACTACAGACCTTCTGTCTGACTCTCTGACCAACACGGCTCCCACTGTCAGGATCTTGACCTTTATTTTACACGCACACACATGCACGCGCACACACACACGCACACAACACACACACACACACACACACACACACACACACACACACACACACACACACACACACACACACACACACACACACACACACATATACATACACACACCTGGTTATGGAGTTAACTTCCTCAGTTCAGTGTCAAAGAGCACAGACTATTAGAAGAGGATGGAGAAAAACTAATTAGGCTGCAAAGTGAGGGGGAGAACAGGCAAACAAGCAGACAGACAAATGATAATCTATTGAAGGCTGTCAATCAAGTCTGACAGTCACTTCACTTGGTCTCTATGTTTCCTGGTTCTTTGATCAGATATTTCCTGTGCTGAAAAAGTAACCTCATATGTTTCAGGGGGATTTGCACGCACACAAACACTCTCTCTGTCTCTCTCTCACACACACACACACACACACAGTCAATTTATTAGAGCCTCGACACTCTAGCCACAAATCTGTGTTATTTTGAACTTTTTTAACAGACTAAATGGACTGAAACAAGTGCTAAAAATCAGCTACTCTTTGTGGAATTCATTTTTCAAGACGCAGACTGGTCACATCTCACTGATCAAATCAGCTGAAAGAAATCAGCTGAATTTGTACCACAAAACAAATGCCTACAATAAACAACCATTTATTCTGTCAATCAGTTCATCAAATGATTGACCAAGGTGGATTTTAATTAATTAATGAGTTATCATTCAGCTTCTTTATGACTGTCATGACTGAAAACAATGAATACATTGAAGACTTGAAAACTTCTCAGCTGAAAAACAACCTCAAGAAATCAAAATCTGGGTCAGAGAAATGGATCGGCCATGTGGCAAGATTATTAAATTTGACACTTGGAAATGAAATCTGCAAAAATCTGAAGATTTTCATTACTTGAAAGATCATTTTCCAAAGAGGTATTGAAATGTACAAAAGGCGAATCTTACATATAGAGCCAGAATACACATGTGCAAAGCACATCTGCTGAATACCATACTTACATACCACTGTCAAAGTAAATGAAGCAGAAAACAGCAACAATATGAGTAATCAGCTCTCATAAGAGGACGATTTGAGCTGCTGACACCAATGACACCTGTGAGAGCCCACTCAGAAAACACACTGGTCTGCAATAAATGAGTCCAGCCACCGTTGTATAATGAGAGACATGAGAAGGTGTCTGCTCAGTTTGGGCCTGTGCTAAATGAGTTTTCAGCTGTGTGTGATAAGATAAATTCACAGGGATAGTTTCCTGAAGAGGGGCAGGCCGATTGTGTCTCGCAGAAACTTAACAGGAGGATTTTCTTATTAAACGCCAATCACAGTGAAAGCAATAATGAAGCACAGCCAGCATTCAACAGGCCTGAGCTCAACATGGACAAATCAGGGCCTTTTTAGCAGCTCTGCTGTTTGTTTCTGCTTGATGTTTTTTTTTAAGCATCAATAATCAATTTCCAAAAAAATCTTCACATTACAAAAATGACATGTTGTAGGAAAGAAAAGAAAGGGAAGAAAGTAAAGAAAGGAACCAAAGACTAGCCTGACAGCTTATTCAGAAAGCAGATATCACAGATGAAATGAACAGAAGAAAACTCACAGATACATTTCCTGGAAAGTGACTTCAAGTGATCACATTTGCTGAATCAGTGAGATGACTATCAGGCTCCAACAGACCAAGCTGTCTGACTGTGGCTCTCCTGCACAGACGACTTTCTAACTATACTTTGGACCATGTCAGGGTACTGTTGAGAGAAATTTAATGTTTTCCAGGGAAAAGCAATGAGTACCCTTATCAAAGGGATCCCCTTATCTGGCATCGCCTTTATCAAGACATTGGTTGTTCACATTTTTAATGTTCTAATATTTTAATATTTTGTGTCGTGGCTGCAAAGTTAATTTACCTGGTAAAAGAAGAGATGTTGGAAAAGAATGAATTCCTCCTCTATCAATGTGTGATTCAGAGCCTCTATAGAGGAGGGAGGCAAACAAGACAGAAGACTTTTTGCGGTTGCAGGCATGTTTTGATCTCCCTGTTTACGGTGCACTGAACGTGAACAAACACCTGAGTGTCAGCCTCTGTCTCTGATTGCAACAGTTGTTTTCTGCAGCCTCAGCAGGTCTTACTTCACAGCATGATGAACAAACTGATGAAGCACAACCTCTGGTCCTCACTAACAGGGCTGGCGAGAGTTGAATCGTCTCTGCATCAGGGGCTTCCTGATGTCTGCAGATAGATTCTGTGAGGATGGACATGGTCTGTGTGTAAGGGCTCGGTTTCACAGGAGCCAATCCAACCACAGCTGAGATCATGAATAAACTGGATGGATTGAGTCCCGACTGTGAATACGGTTCTTCAGGATATACAGATGATTCTCATTATGGAGGATCTGACACCACTGGAGGCAGCCGAGGGATGACCTCCAGGTTAGCAGTGTCCTAAAAAACACTGAAAAATAAGATAAATGTTCCCTAAATATTGGCTTAAAATCTAAAAAACTAATCACCTTAACATTGTTACGCCACGATCATGGATGAAGATTTATGACTAGTCGAGGGTGTGGAGAGCTTCTTTTGAAAAGAAAAACAAAAAACAACCATGACAATACAGATTAATTTTTTTTGGATGTAGGAGGTTATAGAATAATATGCAGGGGTTGCAGCTTGTGCAGTGCAATGATTTATTTTTGTTGTTTGTTTTTACAAAATACAAAACCAAAGTACAACAAATATAAAAAGAAAAGTAAAAAAAAAAAAAAAAAAAAACCCGTTCGCCTGAAAGAGTGTGGATGGTCTTCCAGGGATTCTTGAAGATGGAGAGAGATGTGTTTTGGATGTTCATTCATTGGCCACATATTCTTAAAATATATTTTTTCCAAGTTTTAGACATTGCTGGAAATCTTATAACCTGTTTTTACTCTGCTTCGATTCTCCTCTGTTGATTTAAGCTCCACACAGTCTTCCTCCTACTGTGTGTGTGTGTGTGTGTGTGTGTGTGTGTGTGTGTGTGTGTGTGTGTTTATTATACACTGTACATAAATCACTAGGTCACCTTCCTCCGCTTGCCTTCATGGCCATTTCATCCGCACTGACACTTTTGTGCCTCAGCTATGGAAGCTTTTAGTGGCCACTTCAACCAAGTGACTCGAGACATTTTATTTTTTATTACGGAAGCACCCACCGACTCCAACCCTCAACCCCCCATCCCAAGACCACCACGCCCCCACCACCACCACCACCCCCACCCCTCCCGGCACATCCATCTTACTTCCGACATCTTTCACTTCCCCCTTTGGCATCTTCTGATGTCTCTTGTGTTTTTTTGTTTCTCCCCCCTTTTCTCTCATCGTCTCTCAGTTCTGACTGAGTTTTCACGTCTTCAAGTCTGATCAAAGGAATCGCTGTCTTCCCGATACACACAAACCTGTCAGGATTACAGGATCACTCTGCCTCTAGGTGTTTTGACTGTCTTACTCAGATTAATAACCTTTATTATTCAGAGCAAGACACAAGGCTCATGCTCGCCTGACGTTGGTCCCCCACTTCAGTTACATGGCCAGCAAAATCCTCATCTTAACGAGTACTAGATGGTATTCTGAATATGACACTTAACATGATTATGATTTCTCCTCATATCCTTACCCCTTAAATGTGGCCATTGCCATCCACATAATGCAGATATGTAAACACAATGTTCACAGTAAAGTTTCCTGGTATTTGTTCAGCAGTATTTCATTGAATAAATTGCTTGTCAACATGCAGAGTTCAATGAACAATGAACAAGACGAACTCTTTCAGTCAATCTAATCACTGTCTTTTGTTCAAACTGTGGAAAGCAACATCAGACACTTTGCAAATGAGACTTTTTTGTGCACTCAACTGCATTTTTGCTGAGAGACTAAAAATGTGTGCATCCCAGCGGCAGCAAAGTGAGAGCGAGCATTTTAATGTTTCCTCTGAGTGACAGCGAGGAGGATTTGGAGAGGACAGCCCGACTGTTCCTCTTGGCACAGATTACACTTCATGAAGTGAAGTAGAGGAATCTGAAGTGTGGGCACACGCATGCACTCATGCACACACGCACACGCACACGCACACGCACACATACACAGACACACACACACTCGCACACACTGGGAAATTACATGTCATGTCCAATACTTCAGGCACTGGTGAAGTGTTGATGACAGTGTAATGACTGGGTTGAGTAACATAGTTTAATGAGCACTTAAACTTGTCCTTCAATCACATAACAGCAGCTCCAAGTCTCCATTGTTGCTGGTTAAAATCACATTGTATTTCACTGTGTATGAGTGTGTGAGTGAGTGTGTGTGTCTGCACATGTGTGTCAAGCTGTCTGTCCAGTCTGGACTGACAACATTTTACGCAAAGGTAAGTGCCATTTCCCAAATCTTTCGCGGTCGTAACCTGTTCCAACTGTGTAAAACAACTGAAGCGCTCAATGCCAGTGCACATTGTATTTTAACAGAGAAACATGTCATTTTGGGATACAGTAATTGGAATATTATTTTAAACATACAGTGCAGGTCTCAATGCTTTTGTTGTTCCCAGGAGATGTGATGGCTATGCGCTCTCCATCTGCTGTATTCGAGAAAGCTCTCTTGATATTATTATCGTGTTAACATTATCTCTAGAACTATTGGATTTTTTTTGGTGAAACTGAACTGAAGGACAGAGTATAAAGTGGATAAAAGAGCAGTGACAACAGCAGCAGCAGCAGCAGCAGGAATTATGAGATTAGGATCACTTATCAAGAGTTCATGTTTAAGTTAAGCATCATTTTGAGATTGTCAATCATGTGTTTGACCTCACAAGTCGCACTGGAGGACGATTGTGGGGTCATTCCTGACCCTGGATCCATCAGAAGCATCAAATTACTCCGATCAGCATCCTAACATGGGTTCCCATCATGCACCTCCCCACCAGCCTCATCCACTATAAGCCTTCATAATCATTGATGAATGGTCTTATTTTATTTGTTTCTCTTCTTCTCTTCTTCATTTTATCTCTACCACTCCCCCCCTAGACCCCTCAAATGTCTGTCTGTTTTTTACCCTTCAGGGTTTTTATTCCGTTATTCGACCCAGCTCCCTGTCCATCCTCCATCACTGCCTTGCCTCTGGTGGGTCATACGATCCCTGTCTCACTCCCTCCATCCTTCTGTCTCCATACAGTAATGATTTAGAGAACCCGAGACCACCCCAGAGACAGAGAGAGAGAGAAATAGAAAGAGGGAGAGAGACATAGACATGACGAGGGAGAGGGAAGCAGAGAGAGTCTGAGATGGGACAGAGGGAGGGGAAAGGGATGGGCAGATCAATACCTTTTAACGGGAAGGTGCTCTCAGTTCTGGTTATAGATCTCTGATACACAACCTCCTGGGTATACTAACACACACACACACACACACACACACACACACACACACACACACACACACACACACACACACACACACACACACACACACACACACACACACATACTCTTTCTCTCTGTCTCACAAACACCCACCCTTTCGGGAATTTGCTCAGCCTTGTTTCTGACCACTGGTATGGAAATGTATCCCCTCTCTGTTCCTGCTGTGTTACCCACACACACACACACACACACACTTTGGTGGTTTTATCAAACTTGTCTTCAGTCTTTGCTCTGAATCTTTTTCTTCCAAGTCTGACAAATCTTCCAAGTTGTAATGTTTAGTCATGCAAGCGTCTCCTCTCTATGTCAATGGTCAAACAACTCAACAACCATTGGATAGACTGGCATTAAACCAGGCTCAGACATTCATGTGCCCCTCAGGATGAAGAAAGATCACACTATAGAGCAGGTTCTTCCTCAGGCTGCAGGCCAACCTGTCAGTATTAACCAGTGTGCTGTTAGCATGTGAGCTGCTAGCAGTCACTGGGCTGTGGTCCAGTAGGTAAAGATCTTGATTTGCAAACCACAGGTTTGAGTCCTCCCCTGTCTGAGGTACCCCTGAGAAGCACCTCATCCCCATTATTCTCAGGCTGCAGAAGCACTTAAGATTTAAAGGATCACATATTGAGACTGCATGTTTTCATTGATATTATCTCAGTCAACTCAATGTTTGAGATTAATCTCACTGAAAGCAAACAGAGATGTATATTCAATATATCATCCTCAGATGTGTGACAGAAATCATTCACACTCATTCTAGCTTTGAACCTTTACAGATTGATTTGGAGCACAGTGCCCACATATCACCTCGATTCAACAAGAGAAATTTCTCAAGCAGGGGAGGTTTGCCGATTTTGAACGGGTTCAGTGCAGATAAAAGACACAGAAATGTCTTATTCTGCTCAGGTTACGGTAGGAAAACTTGGGTGATGTAATCAAAAATGCTTTTTGCGATGTGATCGCCTCAACTACACAGGCCAAAAGTCACAATTCAGCTAATACACCCTATTAAAAGGAAACAAAGATTGAATAATATATAAATAAGCAGCTAAATGACTTATAAAATGCAGTCCTGGTATATTTATTCTGTGAAATCTGAGGCAATTCTACACTTGCGAAACAGAATTTCTCCCATTAAAGAGCAGCAGCAATTGAAGCCTTGTTTTTTTTTTTCCAATTTTCCATTTTTGCAATTTTTTGCAGACCTATGAACCAAGTGTGAATTATGCTTGTGATGATGTGTAGAAGTCCTTTTTGCTGAACTCACTGAAAGATGCCGTAATAGCTTCAGGAGGTTGTGTGAGTGTGTCTGTCAGGCTCTGTTTATGTGTTTCTTCAGTTCTGAGCTTAAGTCACTGAGGCAGAGGCAGAAAAGAAGCCCAGAGTGGGAGGCGAGCAGAGGGTGGAATACGTATGAATTACTGAGACACATCTGCATCAGTCTCAACTGGTCTGCAGCAACATCCTGGGAGAAAAAAATAAACACAAGTATACAGGGGAAATCTTAAAAGAGTTTAAGAAGAAGGAGGAAAAAGTAAGATGAGAGCGCGAGAAAGATACAACTCGGAAAGAGCTGGAAGAGCCCTCAGCCTGCAGGAGCTGCAAACAGACACACAAGTGCTGCTGTCTTTACTTTATTTTTATTTTGTTTGTCTGAATCTTTATGCATCAGACAATTGTTTCTGTGAGTGACACCACAGACGCAGGCACGCACAACACACACACACACACACACACACACACACACACACACACACACACACACACACACTAACAGCAACTTTCTATTGCACAATGCTGAAGGCTTCTCAGCGATGGACAAGTTTCAAAGCACTTGCTGTATGGAAATGTGACATTCATTGGACTACATTAACAACTTGTAACAAAATATCACCAAAACATTGAAGACTCTTATAACATTTTGCCATAAATGACACACAAAAAAAATGTCCATAGCGCCTCTGACGTGAGGTGGTGCCGCTGAGGCCTCTGCTGCACAGCGTCTCCCCTACCTGCGTGATCTCATTTCTTCTTTCTGACTGCTCAAACATCCATAGCAGAAACAAACACAGTGAAGCATTCAAAGTAAACATCATTTCCCCTTGCGTACAACAAGACTCCTGCGCAAACACACAGAGCACTCACACATGGATTCTACTCAAAGCTCAATCTGTGTGTCCTACAGACAGAGATCTGACACATTTTCAGTTTTTTCCAGGCTACCAAACAGTTGATGATTGGGACCAAGCCATGCCAAGTTCAATTATTGAAGCTGCAATACTAAAACCCAGCAATATTATTCTACTCATGACGGTAAATTATAATCACTCTACGCCTTCAACCTTTACAGCAGAATTTATTGTTTTCTTTGGTTCGATTGTTAATCCTGAAATAAACAGGCTAATATCTAATCCTAGTAAAAAAAACAGAGCGTTCCTCTCTCGTACAGCTTTTCACACATTTCAACTGTGGTGATGGGCAGCCTAGAAGACACGAAAAGCATTTTTATTCAAAATGTATTTTGGTTTTTTATAGAAGAAAATTAGGGGGATACTACAGGGGAAAAACATTTCTTGTTTTGACTATTCTTTCTTTTTTCGCTTTATATCTGCAACACTCCTCGATATCAGTTTCCATACTTCTCCATACTCCATGAAACCCTCTGAAGATCAAACACACAACAAAACACTATCGTCATCTATCTACCTGCTTTTTCAATTTAATTCATTAGCCTTTCAAAATCCTCATTATTATAACCAAGCAGTAATCAGACACCCCACCTGACCCCACCTCCCTGACTGGGCTGAGAGCTTGCAACAAGCTGAGATCATGCGCGTGTAAGTGTGCGTGCGTGTGTGTGTGTGTGTGTGTGTGTGCTTGTAATATAAATGAGCACAACAGGAATGAGAAATCAGAGGAATGCAGGTGAGAGACAGAGAGGGTGAAATGAAAAAAAGACAAATGGAGGAGTGGAAGAGGAGGGAGGAGGCTGTGCTTTGCATTTTAATCTGGGACACAGGGATGTGAAGCTGCTGCCTGTCAGTGTGACTGACAGCTGCATCAGCTGCTCCGAGCACGGACGCAAACACACTCCCGTGCTGTCCATCCACATGCTCACATTTAGCTAAACACATTTGTTTCTCTTCCCTCAGTTCAGAGAAGTCAGATCTCAGTTGGATCCAGTGGAAAAAGAAATTGCACCACAAACAGGAAGGAGCAGGAAGGAAAAATTAAATGGAACAACGACCGAATCATTTTGGTCGACCGCAGCCATTGTGGCTACTGTGTTGAGATGCACGTAGGCAGTTTTTACAGGCATGAGTATTGCTGTGCAACGAGGCACAAATTATTAGTGGTGGAATATAACAAACCATGCTCTGGTCATTGCTGTCATTAATGTGGCTCTGTCGGTCACTGAAACATTCAGATCAAAGGAGAAACTTCTAAAACAAGAGGAGAGCTCACTGGAGAATTAAGAACTGTAAATGAAGCTAAGGATGAAAATGCCAAATAAACAAAAGCATAGATAGAGTCTGAATGAGTGAACATGTTCATTTAGACTGATGTGTAAAATTACATCTCTGTGAAACAAAAGGTAAATTAGTAAATAGGAGTTGTTTTAGAGGATTTATAACTCGATAAAAGTTTTAAAACTCTTACTTTTTCTCACATGCAGTTCATGTAATGTCAGTGGTGAGCATGGAAGATCTTGACTGTATTGTAAAACATTCAGACCAACAAACCTAATCTCACCCAGTTTGTTGTAAAATATATTAGATACACATGTTGTCATTGGTATTTGTAACTCTTCCCAGCTCCAGAAAACTTTATTTTGAGAGTAAAAAGCCTTCTGTTTCTGTTCTGGCGTACATGAGACCAGCTTTGAGTAGAAAGTAGAAATGGATCAACTGAGTGATTGACTGCATTCATAACTGTATTGATTAATTAAGGTCCAGAGCTAACTAAATGGTGTGAATGCAAACAGAAGCTGGTGCCACATGCACGCTGACATTATTACTCATCAAGCTGTGACCGATTTCACTGAATGCATCTTATTTACGCCAGCGTCTCATATTCATCTTCATGTCACAACATTCATCTTCTGTACAATTAATTTAATGCATAGGCTGTGATTTATTAAGCCATTCACAATACCTATGCTAATAACTTTCACAGCCAGGCATCTTCTCATCTGTTTTTATGACAACACGTCGGATGTGGCGTTAACGGAGCTGATGAGTCACTCTCCTCCGCCGGTGCTCTGACTCATCAGTTGTAATCCCACTCTACATTTTGCTCTGAGCTCGCATCGGCCCAGGATTAGTTAATGTTTGAAAGCAGTTCCTTCACCTGCTCGAGGAAACTGAAGATCATTAAGCGCTCTGTTCAGCAACCAAATGTGTCGATTTGTCTCTTAACTGTTGTCTCGTCTTTGTGATGAGAGCTCAGCATGGCAAAAAAAGCAAAAAAAAACATTTACATAAAGTTGTTTGATTTGTTCTGGAGTACCAGGGCTCATTTGTCGGACGGCACGATCCACTGACAGACTGTCAAGATTCAAAGCTCGAGTTTGAGCCCACGACCGAAAAAAAATCAGTGCAAGAAAACAGCACAGAGTGACTGACACATGAAGAAAGACTGAATATTTATCACAGATGTTTGCTGAAGTCTGAAGGATTGATTTGACAAGTCTGAGATTTCTGCCTCGTCAGTTTTGAAGATGATAAATCTCCCTGATCAGGGTCTTTACATTTTCATCCTCACAACACTGAATGCAGCTGCAGGAAAGGATTTTTTCTTCTGTGCTCTGAAATTAATCTGTCAGTTATTTTCTTGATTATTCAGTAAGGTCTTTGGTCCATGTCATTTTGGAAAAAGTTGAAAAATGCTTTGTTTTGTCCACATTTCAAACATATTAAGTTTACTGTTGCAAAGAACAAGGGAAACCAGAAAATAGCAAAATTTCACTCATTAAAAGCATTCTTAATGAACTAATCAGTTGTTGATTATGAGACTTGTTTATTATGATACTAATTCATTATTTGATTAATTGTATCTATTAAATGATATTAACACTGACAATCTGTCATCAGACTTGGTGCAGGTCACTTAAATGTTTATTAGGAGGAGATGATATGTTTAACTGTTACTTGGCATTTTCACAGCAACCTGAGACACAAAGCCAAGTTGAAAGTTGTCTTTTTTTTTCTTAAATTACATTGCAAGTTCAGATGTACTTGAAAGTCTGAC
>CM055188.1:13503496-13745996 GCA_029224185.1 Karalla daura
CACCTGATGACACAACCTCAGAGGCTTTAGGTTCAGTGTCTTGCCCAAAGATAGGACATGTAGACTCCACTGGTTTGGGATTGAACCACTGACCACTGATCCACAGATGACCAGACTCCCACTGAGCCAAAGTTTCACAGCGCAAAAGCAATAACAAAAACAAAAACAAAGGTCACTAAAATGAGTTCTTTACAACAACAGGAAACATATAGATAAATAAAAGGCTGATCAAAAGATCACTCACCCACTTCTACACTAGATTCTGATGTTGCTGATTCATTCAGGAAATGTCAGTACTGTAGCTTTAGAGTTACACAGTAAAAGCAAATGTAAGAACTGCAGGAAAAAGATAAACTTTGCAGCAATTTTATGAATCTAGAACAAGAAAAAAAGCTGTGAACTTTTAGTTAATCTTCATTAAGAATTGAGCCAACTGTATTGTTTCTTCATGCAAGAGTGTATGACACAGAGTGTGTATGTATATTTATGTGCATGTGTGTGTTTGTGTTTGTGTATGTGTGCTTGTGTGCGTTCTCACATCTTAAGTTTACATGGATGTGTTAAAACTAGGTCAGCGTGAGCAATTTCCCAAACACGAACATTTTCTCAGATCTAATAATAGAACTACAAGAGTTTATCAGGAATAATAGATGCAGCGAGATGCAGAGAGTGTGTTTGATGGAGGGAGGAGGGAGAAACAGAGAGGATGATGGGAAGACAGAGACACAGAGAGAAAAGGATGAGATGATGAGAGAAAACAGACTATCCAGATGAGTGACTTTATCTCAAAAAGAGAGGCGGTCTGCTACAGCGCAGTGTAGCACCCAGCTTAATATGACATCACACACATGCACACACACACATGCACACACGCACACACATGTTCCAGTGCTGCAGGCAGGTTAGTATTGATCTGCCCCAGGAAGTGCATGCTGCGGTCAGTCTGTCAGTCAGCTATTTACAACCGGGCATAAGTCTCTCTTCGTCCATCCATCAGCTGTCCAACCTTCTCTCCCTCCACTCATCCCCCCATCTTCCTCATCCATCTGCTAATGCTACTTCTATCAGGCCATCTACAAACAGCTGGTCTTTGGTAAGCTGATGCAGTTAGCACCACTTACTTCATTTTTCCCATTTTCATTTTTGGTCGGCTCAAGATACCACAAATGTCTAAGGTAATAAAATAAATTAGCGAACAAAAAGCACTGCACAAATATCTCATCTATATATTTGTATGTTGTATTTTTTCAGCTTCTTCCTTGTCGGCCTTCAACTTTGAATTTTGTCTTTCTACAACAGAGTAGTATTTAGGCTGAAGTTAGGTTATGAAAGAAAAAAGAAAACCATGGCAACATGGTAATGTCTTATGCAGAATGTCATCTTATTTCACATGAGACTAAAACACTGCTGTCATAGTAAACACAGCCAGGTACCTTCCTGAACGGTACCTTCTCTTAGCATGTCCTGTCAAAAACATCCACCTGATAAACAAACACAGGATGGGATTCCATCCTTTATTACAGCCAATCAGACCGAACATTTGTGCTCATGATTTATTGAAACTAGACGTCTGCACAAACCAGCATCAGCTCCATCCTGCCTCAACTGTGTTAGTGGGACCCAGCTCCATCAGTTCGCCCATCTCCCCACCCGCCCATCAGCCATTCATCACTCCTCTTCCGCCTTTATGAGGCCTGATGTCAAGCTCTCATTAGCAAACCATGCACCTCCTCCTCCTCCTTCTTCTTCTTCCTCCCCCATCACCTCTGCAGGATCCAGCAAGTGCATTAGCAGATTAAACAGAGGGGGAGATGAAGCACCGCCCGTCTCTGAGCCAACCCCTTTAAGCTATGCTTCTTTCCTCCCCCCTCCATCTTCCTCAGTACTTTTCATTTTCATCACACCACCTTTCCCTTAATTTCTCCACTGCAAGATGTTGTTGGAAGAGCATTTCCTCTTTTAACACACTTCCAAAAGCTTACTTACTCTTTTATCATCGTCCTCCATCTCTGCCTCTCTTTGACAACCGCTTTCTGCTTCCTGCTCTGTTCATCTCTCCATTTCCCATCATCCTCGCTGCAGAATTCACACAAGCATTTGCTTTCAATCTCCCAGTCTTCTATTCATCTTTTTTCATTCCTCCCGTTTCCTCTGTCCCTTAGTTTAGTATTCAATGAGTGGGTCTCTTCTTGTTTTTATTTCTACATGATCTGCAAACACTCCTCACTCCTCCTAAAAGAATCTTTCAACAGGCCACATGTTATATGACCCACGCAGACATGACCAAGCATCGCAATTACTTTCTAACATTTTGGGTAAAATTTCAAAGAGAAACCAGCTCTGTAAGTTTGGTAATGCATTTATTTTCTTGACATCAAAGTGGTTTCTCACTGCTGAAAACTGGAGCTGACATTTCCAGTCTCTTGACAACTCAGCAAGTTGTAATTCCAGTGGGGCTCAAGTGACCAATCAGCAGGCTCAACTTGTCAAATGGAGAGTGACTCAGCTCTCTTAGTGCTCTGAAAATCACAGCAGGCAAAGTGGGGCTGAAGTCACCAAATGTGTTGTTTTGTTTGAGATCAGAACATTTTACTTACTTTACTTACTGACACTGCAGAACAACGGCTCATGACTCCTCCTTGCTGGCTTTTGCATTAGCACTAGCATATACATTAGCTGCTGCAGCTTTAACATCCTCTTCATTCTTCTATCTAGCTCCCATCTTTTTTTTTTCCATATTTCAATGGTAAAACGTCCAGAAATTAGGTGTGTTGGAATCTCTGCTCTGAGGACTGAGGCTGAACATCTATTAAGCACTGTATTTGTGTTTTTTTGACAGACACAGGAAGTGAGGTGGTGAGGTGACACATCAACATCATGACATCAAGCACAGCAGCAGTGCAGGGTATCTAGAAAAATCAGTGCAATGTTGGCTAATTATGACTTGATTTTGATTGTGTGTATTTTTGATAATTTGTATCTTTCACACATTTTGCCCAAGGGAACTCTTAGAAAGGGTTCATAAAGTTTTTTTCATCCTGATATCGTTGTAGCTCCATGTGTTTAGAGAATAATGCCTAAGAATGAAATCACCATCATCATTCATGTTACAGAGGGCATGCTCCACATTTTCTGTATCGACACATGTGGAGGAGGATCGACCAATCAGAAGTTTCCAAGGCTCATCAATCAAGTGAACTGGATCGTTTTCATACAGCTCACTGCTGAATGACAGCTGCCAACTGTCAGCAGCCAGGCTCCATCCGTCCTCCACATCTCACTGCAGCATTGGCCTCAACGATTATTGTTGGTGATCATGTGTGGAGAAAGTTCCATCTGATCCATGAAATGCTGGATGGGATCAGAGGCTCACACATCATCTTTGTGAACCAACGAGAAATATAATCATGTGTCCTCCAGTGACAGACGTGATGAGAATCCTCATTGAAATAAAGGAGAAGAAAAGTTCAACCTCTGTGTTTGTGGACATTTTACTAATCTGGAGGGTGTAACAATCACTGTAAAGGGCATTTTCTGTTTATCACTGATGCAGAGAGGGAGACAGAGGGGGAGGGACAAGACAGAGAAGTACAGAGAGGAACTGACAAAGCTCGGCCTTGTGACAGGGCATCAGAACACAGTTGAGCTCTGTCCGTGCGTTTAGTGTGTGTGTGTGTGTGTGTGTGTGTGTGTGTGTGTGTGTGTGTGTGTGTCAGGAAGAGAGAGAAAAAGAGAGGGGGAAAGAACATCCTTGAATGGCTGTGACCCATCAAAACGCTGCATATGAAAAAGTATGGTGTGTGTGTGTGTGTGTGTGTGTCATATCCCACGATCTTTACACGCAGACACATATAAACACACAGACTTACTGACTTGTGAGCGTGCATTGTACTGCAGTGCTTTTTAATCAACAGTGTGCCTGTCTGCATCTCTTCCTCTTGTCTCAGCGGTGTGTGTGAGTCATGTGATCACACAGTTCATGGCCACTGTCAAAGCACCATTCAGCAGCAGCATCGCTCAAGTCAATATGACACACACACACACACACACACACACACACATACACACACACGCGCACACACAGACACATATACACGCACAATTTAATTAAAACACTGAATCAATGTCTGTTTCTCATTTCAGCTGTGGAGGCTCTGACACTGGCCTGTTTCTCTCTACTGCAGCAAACACACACACACACACACCCACACACACGGTTGCTTTTCTCCAAATCAGTAAGAGCGCATGTGTTTCCATGTGAGTGTGGACTTCACATAATTATTCCTTGAGTTGTGTTAACAGCTGTAGGATTCACCTAAGGAGAGAAACCTCTGAAAGCAGAGTTGGCGGATTTATTGAGCTCTTTTCTTACCTGTGTATGCCACTTCCACATCTGATTGGACAATGGAATAAAACCTCTGATGATGTCCAGTGCTTCTCCCCTCCGAGTTGAACTTTTTTTTCAGCCCAAGGCGCTCTGTTCTGAAAAACAAACACAAGACCCATGAAACTTACCAAAAGACTAACCATATTTTCAAAACTGAAAAAGATGCCACACGTGCCAAAAACAGATTCCTGTACCAGTATCATTTTATTTTATACGGTCCATTGTCACAAGAACCAATACACCAGATCAGATTTGAGGCTATGCAGTCACATGATGCACAAGCCTGATGCACTGCTCATGCCACTACAAATTTACAATAAAGAAAATCACAGAATTACATATATTAATCTTCAGTTCTTTTGAAGACATCTTGTCTTCTTGTTTTCGACATGTTTTTGCAGTGGGGTCAGTGATCAGCTCACTCCACCTGACTGCCTTGAAACTCTCGTTTGCCACTCAGCAACACAACAAGAACAAGAGACCTGCAATACACATGATGTCAAAGCAGTACAAAACGGAGAAAAGATGACACCTCCTTGCTTGTCCATGCATGACAATGTTATTTCTTTAATACAACAAAGGAGAGCACACAAAAATAGGAAATGAAAAAAGAAGAAGAGCCAGTGCTACAAGAGATGAAAACACAAACACTCTACAAAAATCTCTCAGTGCTCCTGCTGTGCGACAAGCACACAATCCCTGAGAAGGATCTTTCTCTTGTTTGTGCATCCACAAAGCACAATACACCAGCAAAGATCACTTTCACACCATTATATCATAGCTTCGACACTCCGTCTTGTTGGGTGCAGACCTCTGCAGAGCGAGATGCCAAACAGCCGTGATACAAGGCTGTGTTTCACCAAGTGCCTCGGGAAGCTCATAGATGAGCCGCAGGACATGAAAGTTGCTGACGTGAGCCTGAGCAGGGATGGAAAATAACTCCGTGAAGAAGAAGGGAGGAAGACAAGAGGACGTCAAAGTCCCTCAGTCCACAGGAAAAGAAATGCACAAAACTTTCTGATGCTGAAAAAAAACACTTGTTTCGTGATGTTTGCTGCCCATTCTGCAGCTGTTGTTCCATACAATACAAATATTGACAAAACAGAAGATACTGAAGATATTCAAAGAAGGGTGATGAGTAGGAGCAACAATAGATTTTGATGACTGTAAAATGAGTAGGAAATGTTTTGTTTTTGTGTTTCTTGAAAGATGTGCTTCACTGTTTGGTGGACTGGGAACCACGTTTTTGATTGTTAACTATAAATTATTCGAATTCCTAAATTGGTTCGTCCTATCTCTCTATTTCACTCTCTATCACTCTGTCTGTGTCAATCCCCCACCCTCTGGCTCTCTCTGGAGACTTTAAGTGCATTAGGATAAGAGGCTCTCTTCCTCTCATAGTATTCCTTCAGGCTCTGTAGCTCACAGGTCTGACCTCCTTGCTCTCTCTCTCTCTCTCTCTCTCTCTCTCTCTCTCTCTCTCTCTCTCTCTCTCTCTCTCTTTTTCAGCCCTACAAACTCTAAGTGTTTTTATGAAACCTGCTGTTGCAGAGAGCCTGACATAGAGGCTCTGCTTCCATTAGCAGCCACATTCAGTCGATACCATCAAAAAAAGTCTTTGTGGAGGCTGCGGCAGGTGGCTTACTCACCACATGGTTGATCTGAGACCTGCCAGCGCTGGAGCTCAGAAAACACATACAAAAGCTTGCAAGGAAATGTGATGTTCCAGAGGCTTTTATCTAAGCTTTTCCTGCACTTTAAGAAGGAAGAGGAGGAGGAAGACTGACGAGCTGACATGTTTGTCAGCAGCATCAGACTAGAGGACGACTTCACAACACGTCAAAACACAGAGAAAGAGAATAGATAAGATGGACACGCAAGAGTTGTGCAAATAACAAATCTTATTTTGTTTTCATCTCCCATTTGTCCAACTTTTAATCCATTTCATACCACATCATCTTTTGTTGTAACCCAAATATGATGTCACTCAAAATCGGACAAAAAAATCGGACAAGAGATGTATCTCAACACTGTCTCCACTGTCACATGCAAAAGCTGTGATAAAGCTTGTGCTTTATGGTAAGCTGATCCATCAGCTGAAGATCAAACATTTGTTAGCATGTCCTCCCTTGTCTATTTGGGGCTTCTCCAGGTCCCCTGGTTCCCTCCCACTGTCCAAAAACATGCATGTTTAGGTCAACTGCAGACTAGGAGTGAGTGACACACTCAATGATGGGTTTGCCCTGCAGCAGACTAGTGACCTCTCTAGTGTGTGTTCCCCGGACAGGCACAAATCGGGTACCTTGACAAGGTCATAGGTTAAGAAACAGAACAAGCAGAACATAAAAACAGTCAAACAAACCAGTCTGTTAAATAAACATCCTGAAGAGGGTCAGACGGCAACATAATTAAAACTCACAGAGTAGTCAAACAGAATAGACAGAAGAGTCAGGAGCACAGGAAATACGTAAATATACATCTCTCAGGATTTGCTACATTTCTTCATCTTAGACCATAAATAAAAAGTGAGTCTGGATTTGAATACATTTGCAAAGTATTCAGAGCATTAATCAACAATGAAACTAATTATTAGTTGCAACCTGAAATAGAGAGTCATTACCATGTCCTGTTACTTGCCTTCAGTCATCATCCTGACACACTTACAGTCCAGCGTCCCATTAATTAACAAATTGCTTTACAGGAAGTGGACAGGCCGTCTGATCAATGATCAGCTGATTGCAGCTCAATAACCTGGAGCTCCAGATGACATTTAAACTCATCTGCAGCAGTCTGAAACAAGGCAAGAGTCTCTGAGGATCACAGCGGCTTGACGGAGGAGGGAGAAGGGGTGAGGGAGGGGTGAGGCAGCAGAATCTGACAAACAGCTTAGAACTGGACAGAGGAGAGAGGAAGAAAAAAAAACCCTTTCACTAATTAAAAGGTGGCTGAGTTTCAATCAACGCTGACCTGGATTTGTGTGGCGAAGAAAGCGCGAGAGCGAGAACCAACACGCTGATGATAATAACGATAATGAAGAAGAAAAAAACAGGACGGCTTACGCAACGAGGCGTCTCGTGGAAAACATTTTGTTTGTCCCATCGTTGCGAACAAAGCTGCCATTCTTCAGCGGGTGTTTAGCCTCAGCTCCCACTCTGCAGCTCTTTGATTTCAGCACTCCACCGTGCCATGTGGTGCACAGTGTGTGTTCGAGTTCACTAAATCTCAGGCAGGTTGAATAAATTCTGAAGTGAGTTAACCGTTGAATGTGGTAATAAAGCTTAAAATCATATTTTTAAGCTATGTTTTGGGGGGTTTTGGGTCTGGGACTCATTTTCAAAGTTTTCCTTCAGAAACATTCGGCAACTTACTCCATCGGCAAATATTTGTATAGTTTTCTGATCTGATTTTACCTACAAACTCTTTGGCTTTGACAGAATCTCTGTGACAAGCATGAAGTGTGAACTTTTCAGCGACTTCACACATGTATGTCACGTGTGATGTTTGCATGAAAGGTGCATAAAAGTGTTCACTGGAGTGTCCAATATCCAAGGGGTCTCTTCAGAAAAATTCTGACCTTCTTACAAATATAGTTGGTGACCTCTACTTTAGCCTGCTATTTATCACTTGTAAGAAAGAATCTTGTATTTGTGTATTAGTTGTTGCGGTGTCTGCTAGTCACACAAAACCATGAACACCACACAAGGGTTAAAACCTACAAAACATGTGCTAAAACAAACAGTGCTCTCAACACTAATGTAGTTGGCTGACTCATTTTCCAGCTTCCGTCCATGTTCCTCATTTCACAGAAAATGTCATGAAGCTTGAAGTGATTCACTGAAGTTAGCCACAACCTCGTATTTTTCAATGAGTCAGGCATGAGACCTGCTTTGGCATTTTTGTTTTTCATCCCATAAAGTCATGAATTCAATGCAAACATTCCATTAAACAGCTGTCGATTCCTCTTATTAAACATTGACCAAAAGTTAATTGTGAAACTACCTGTCAGGTAGTTCAAGGTCATTTTCAGAGAGTATTTGTGAAATCACAGTCATGACAATGACATTCAAACACACACACACACAGATTTCCAGCAATGTGTCTACAAACACTATGTGCCCTGTCAAAGTTTATTGCAGACGAAAGTCAGTGAATTCAGAGACAAAAGTACATGTTTTGGCTGTGATAGAAGCTTCAGTGTGCTAAACTACAAATATGGACACATACACACAAAGGTGTGTGTTCTGGACACTTCAAGCCGATGAGCTATGTGTTGCTCTGAGGACTGGAGTGGATTTAATCAGTGTGATCAATGAAGGGATCAAGTGCTTTCATATGGATCTCCAGGGCCGGTGCGTCCCTGGAAGGCAGCAGGGTGTGCGTATGTGTGTGCGTATGTGTGTGTGTGTGTGTGTGTGTCTGTGCGCATGTGTGTATGTGTAGGGGGGCTCCCTCAGATACACACACGCCTTCATCCAACACACAAGGTTCGCTCTATTAACACGCAACAGGAGCAGCTGATTCATTTAGCGTGTCCTCAGCCTTGGGCCACTGCAAAGTGTGTGTGTGTGTGTGTGTGTGTGTGTGTGTGTGTGTGTGGGGTTGTGATCAATATCTGAGCCTTTGATGATCACACTCTGATGAGTACCAACACACATACACACAAGTTCATACAGAAGAGCCTGCTATCTTCAATTAGCTACGCACATACACTGAGGCAACCATGCAGATGTGAAATCGTCCAACTGCAATCACACACGCACACACACACACACACACACACGCTGTCTTTCTTTGCTGCGGGGCTCAAAATCATCTTTGAACTCCAAACTGTTGATGGAAACAGCATAGTGTGTCTACAGTATGTATGTGTGTGTGTGTGTGTGTGTGTGTGTGTGTGTGTGTGTGTGTGTGTGTGTGTGTGTGTGTGTGTGTGTGTTGGCCGCTGTAGGAGGCTTTACACTGTTTAAATTGAGCCTTTTTGTGTGTTGGTACACAACTGCCGGTGTATGTATGTGCAGATGATGTGTGCATGAAAGAGAGAGACCCCTCTCCTCCGTCCTTATCAGAGTGTGCATGGCTTCATTCCTTGATGCAACAACAGGCCACAGGCACTGGATGTTTGTCTGTTCTATAAATAGATCATTACTTTGAAATGTAAGTATGCTTCCTAAAATTCCCGCCCTTCTTTCGCTCTCTCGCTCACACACTGTCTGTCTGTCTCTCCCTCTCTCTCTCTCACACACACACCCACACACACACACACACACACACACACACACACACACACACACACAATCAGCCCTCCAACCCAACAACAGAGCCCAGATTAAACTCTGCTTTTTAAAGAATGGGGTCTACAGGCGCACACAGGGGGCACCATCCCTGTGCTGCCCGATGCATAAGCTGTGGCCTTCATCACACAAGCACACACACATACACACACACACACATTTGTGTAGCACCAATGATCTGCAGCAACAAGTCAGTTGATTGATTTACTGATCAATGACTTTGACAGCTATGAAGGCTAACTCAGTTCAATAAAAACTTCTGTAAAAGGCAAAATTGAAAATAAATGTATTTAATTAAAAGAAGAAAAGGCAGCAAACAGGTATTTTCATCAGTGATGTTATTCAGATCTCAGATGCAATCACATGATCACACAAAATAAATTAATAATGATGATGGAAAAGATGGAGATGCATAATTTTTACTTTTCACTGCTTCATTTTCATTGAACATATCTGGGCCTGAATGTTCCCAACTCACTGATTTCTGCACACCAACGCAAAAAAACTGAAAATGATTAAGTTATTTCTGAAACGCTGTCATTTGTCTGTCTCCTCTATGATATCAATTAATTGACCAATTAGAAAACTAAACTATGGCAGATCAAACTGCCCAGACTCAGTACAAGAACATGAAGCTGAATTCGCTGATATATTTCACAGCAACAGAAGATCTGACTCTGATCTGCAATCTAGGATTACTTAGCATTTGAGGATAACTTTGTGAATGTGTGCTCTGACAGGGACGACTCTGTTTCAGATTACTTTCAGTTGAGTTTTATAACCTCCTAGTGTGAACATGAGGAGATCAGACTGAACCAATTACTGAGCCACACTTTGCCATGAAAGCATTGACATCCCCACTCTATGCACACGCACAGAGAGAGGGAGGGAGAGAGAGAGAGAGAGAGAGGGGGGGGGGGGTAGACTACAATTTCGGTGTCTTCTGTGCTGATGTCAGAACTGAACATCTGTGAGCCTTTGGGGAACATGGAGCCATATGCCACTAAATTCTGGCTGTGGGGAATTGGTGCTGCAGTGGTGGAGGTGGAGGTCTGTGGTGGGGGTCTGAGCAGCCCTATGGGGGTCAGGGGGAGTGGAGATACTCCAGAGAGGAAATGTGGAGAAACGTTTGCAGCAGATTTGCCAAGAATGAGGCTGCAAAATACTTACGTTTTTTTTCGATCAAACTCCATTGTGTTACTGATTCATCAGTTAGTTTTTGGTTTATAAGGTTATGGGGTTTATAAACTGTTAGTCCTGTCAGTGGAAAAATGTAGATAATGAAGCACAGCTGCTTTGATATGAGGTGATAAGCAAGCATAAAAAAATAAGATGAGAAATAGAATTTTGACTTCATCAATTACAAACTGCTCAAATAGTCTAACTGATAATCTAAATACCAGCAGAATATTTTTTGTAGTCGCTAATTAGTTGGCTGGTTGTTGCAGCCCGAGTCAGCGGGTGTTGGGAGCTTCTGAAGGTGTGCGAGGCTCCGCGCTCCAGGCTTCGGGACACGCGCAGCCTCCTGCAGCTCAGACACCGGCACGGGGGTAACAGCGAAGCACGTGTGGCTTCTGTCAATCGGCAAATGATCGGTGATCGATCCGTGTATGAGCAAGTTACCCTCCAGCACATCCTGCAGACACACATCCCGAGCGCTAACACGAACACACACACATACACAACTCCGGACGTGCACATGGCTCAGCCAGGCAGCGCTGACACACCAACACACACACATACACACACAAACACACATACACACACAGTGCTAAAACAGAGGAGTAGGAAAGGATGAGATCGGGAGCGTCTTACCGTGGAACTGACGATGATGGAGGAATTATAAATCCTGAGTCGGTGCCCGCATTGTCGGACAGAGAGGAGGAGGAGGAGGAGGAGGAGGAGAGGGAGCAGGCTGCTACTGTGCGGGAATAATCCGACTGTCAGTGACAATAACCCGGAGAGGAGGAGGAAGAGGAGGAGGGGGGTTCTCCTATCCAATTACAAGCAGTGGGATTGATTGTGACAGGAAATAAGGTTTGAAGCAGCCCACTGATTGGACGAGAGTTTCCTCTGAGTCAAAGTCTGGATCCCGTGGTTTCAGCTTCGTCTCTGATGAAGACTCAGATGGAGCGGAGCGCGTTTTCTTCAGGTTGCTGACGTCACGGGCTGAGACAAGAGCTTCACACTTCCATTTTCACTCCTCCCCGAGCCTCCACACTCTCTTCACCTGCTGCTACGGTTGAGGCCATTAAAGAAGAGGGCTGGAGTTAATCACCGTTACATACACACACTTATAGACACACTTATATAAAACGGTGTAATTCATTGCTCATAAATAACACATTTCTGCACATGTTGAATAGTTTCAGAGCCCAAATCCAGAAAAAGTCAGTATACCTGCAAGTGGTCACTGTCATAACTGATATGTACTGGAGACATAATTTGTACTGTTCTGTAGGCCCAGTGCTGTCCCGTTGTCTCTTCCCAGGAAGTTTGAAAACACCTCAGACCTAAACAGATGTTTACAACAGACATCTGGTGTCTCAAATAGCTCTTAACCACAGCCACACAATGGCAATACTAATGACTGCACAGAGGTTTATTCCTTGGCCAAATTAATCAGTCCCTCCAGATGGCCCAGCAGGGGGAAATGAACTCTTTGCCTGCGGTGTATTTCTCTAACTGGTACCAACGAATAGCATCACATCACCTAAACTGCAGGAGGCGTGTTGCTACTGCGGGAGTGGTCACTACACGATCCGGTACCAGAAACCTGATTCATACGACACAGTTAAAAAACACCAGCCTGCCCACATCTGCCTGACAAACGATCTCCAATCGAATAATAGCAGTTTCAGGTTGACATGATTTATATTTTGCAAAGTACAATGAAATTAAACTTTATTCAAACTTTTAAGTAACTAGTTCTTAGACAACACAGTGAAGATGAGTAATTTGCCATTTATATCAGACCTATTACTCATTTCATTAAATATGCAGCGAACAAGCATAACTTTTCCAACTAAAAAACCTTTCTTTTTTAAAGTGTCTTTATGACTATGTAAAGCATATTGAGTTAGAAACGCACATATAAATAAATATGCCTTATATCAGTTCAGCCAGTTCTGCCTCTAAATAATGTCCCCATTACTTAAAGGCAACTCTAGAAACTCCTAAACCTAAACAAACTTAAACAAGCATGTTTTTAGATTGTGGGAGGAAAGCAGGGGACCCGGGAAACCCATATTCAAACTTGGACAATAATTTGATTATGGTGTTTCATGAGTTTATTACAGACACACTTTACATGCTCTAGAGCATAGTATGATTAATGTCTAACAACACGCCTACGTAACATTCCTTCCTTCCCACACACATTGTTCATTATCATGAGTGATAGTGACAGTAATATTCTGTTTTTTGTTTGCAACATACTGACATAGCTGCTTCTCAGAGTTGTATGTCTCCCACCTCCATCCAAAGTCTATTATGTATTATGTAAGTCTATTATCTTCACGTCCTTCAAATTGCAACACAATTTTCAAACCCAATTCTATTTTAATTGCTACATTTCACTGTTATCCCAAAGGTTGAACTCCTGTGTTGCATTCTAAAACTTTTATTGCAAATAAGCTGATAAAGGTTAATAAGACTGGGGTATTCCATATATCGTACTCTGATTTTGCTTATTTCAAATATTAATGTATTCAGGTTGAAATAAAGAAAAAAAAACCTCTGCTTCCATTACAGTGTTTTATTCAGAATATAATCCTGAATATGATTAGAATATTGTTCTGCATGTAAATTTAGTCAGTTAGTGTGCATTATCAGGCTGTCACAGAGACCGTCTCTCACAAAAGAAAGACTTTAATTCATGACCTGGGAGCCAGTGATTGGCTGCACTGAGACTTAACCATCAGCCAGTGTGAGGAGTGAACACCCAGCAGCCATCTCTGCTATGTCCCCATCAACATAATGGGCTGGAATGTGAGTGTGTGTGATTGTGAACAGCTATTGTTAACATAGTTATATTAGGAGCCCTGTGTGTGTGTGTGTGCATGTGTGCGTGTGTGTGTGTGTGTGTGTGTGTGTGTGTGTGTGTGTGTGCATCAGTGTACGTGTTTGTGGGTGAGTATGATGAGGAGCAGTGACATGTAGAGGAGGCCCTAAAGAGGCAGGAAAGAAATGGCTAAACAGGTGTATGACAGACACACACACACACACACACACACACATGCAAAAGCAGACTGACATGAATACACACACAGGAATGTTCCTAATATAACTATGCTGACAATAAGTGCAAGGAGATACGGAGGTGAAATGAGCCTTTGTGTTTGAATGTTGCTGAGTGTGTGTGTGTGTGTGTGTGTGTGTGGGGGGGGGGGTGTGTGTGTGTGTGTGTGTGTGTGTGTGTGTGTGTGTGTGTGTGAGTGTGTGTGTGTGTGAGTGTGTGTGCGTGTGTGTCAGGACCCCTTCAGGACTGAAAACTTTGTGCTGTCAGTGTGGAGAATCTGTGTGCTGGGTTCCTGTTTTGTTTGGTGGATTGGACAATAAAAAATGTTAATTGCAAGTTGCTCTTGCAAGTTGCACATGATGTAATAAGCAGACTCTGAGCACTTGCAGATAATTCTGGAGGGACCCCAAATACAGCTTCAGCCAACTACTTTCCTCTTCAATCAATCCATTTCTTACATCATAACCATCTCGAGAGGTCAAGCAGTTGGGAGAATCACCTGGGCCCTCTAATGCCTGCCCATGCTGCCAAGTTCTGCCTTGTGGATCTCACAGTCCACATTGACAAAAGCCTGAAGCTTCGACAACAACCCAACTCATGTCTGAGATGTGCCACTAAGGTTTCTTTTAGGGCAGTGGAATGGGTCTGGCTGTACCTCGGGGTCTGATTAATGACTAAGCAATGGATATGTTTGCTTCTGTGTTTTTGGACAACATTTTGATCATCTCTCAGTCCATTCCAAAACATATCCAAGTGTCTGCCATGTCCAGCAGTGCCCCAGGTCCTGCTGAAGAGTCTCTCCTCAAAGTTAAACTGTCCACCATGGATGAGGATGTGCATGAAGTCTGCTCTATATGTACTCATAAGAAAATGCTAGACCATTCTCCTGGAGGTTTATCCACTACCTGTACCTGTGAGACCCTGGACTCATAACTCTGACTATGTCTGTGTGTGTGTATGTGCGTATGTGTATGTGCATGCATGCATGCGTGTGTGTGAACAGAAAGACAAAGCGACAGATAGATAGCTAGATAGATAGTATCTGGTTTTGTTGGGAAAGACCTCCCCCTGCAGGCTACTGTCAGGTTTGGCTAGTTCAAATTTCTCTCTCTGAAAGTCACACAAGCAACACGAAGAAAACGAGGTGGAGTGAGAACAAGAATTATCCAGCAGGCCAGAGTATATCATGTGAACAGACAAGTGCAGAAAGTGCAACAGAAATGGGTTGTAGCAATGACCAGTTTCCATTGTTCATCATCAAATGCAATAACTTAGTGAAAACTTCTAAATGAAAACAAAACTGCTTTCATTGAAAACATCATGTAGACTACGTTCATAACCAGTGACACCATACACCTAGAGCTATCGCAGTCTGCAAAAAAAAAAAACATCATTAAATTGGAATCAGGGAAGCGTTTCAGGGAGGAATACATGAAGCAGCCAGCAGAGAGCACTCTGTGTCCACAAACCAGTTCAGATTAGCTCACTGCCCAGTGGGAGAGGCTGAGATGAGGTGAAGGGTATGTAATGGGCACCCTCGAGTCAGGACTGAAAATAGAGGTAACACACACACACACACACACACACACACACACACACACACACCTGAGATGAGATCTGGTTCAGTTCAGTACGGATCCATATTCAGCTCCCTTGTACAAAGACAGCATCCAAAGACTGTTCATGATATGGAAATGCAGGAGAGTAGAGGAACCCATAGTCAGTTTTGATATTCAGCTTTTTTGCAATACAATGACTTGGGATGAGAATTTTCTTTCTACTGAACCCAGCGCAACTGCCAAATGTGTTTCTATTAACATGTTTATTGTAAATAAAGTGTTCACATGTATGACAAATGTGAACATAAGGCACATTATTGTTGATGTTTTCCCTCTCTAACCAAGCAGTGATCGTCAGATGTTTGGCTCAGTGTCATTATCACACAGTGGCATAATCACACCTTGGTTCACTGAATGTTGTTGTTACTTTAAGTTACTCTATCTAATAACCTGGGCAGTCATATCACAGCAAGCCTTTTGTTCTTCTACACCAACTGCTACATCTACCGCTAGCAATTTCCCTCTTGTGACTACATGGTGTAAAGAGCTGATTGTGATTGGATGAAGATAATGGAGCAACACAATTTTGATGCAGCACTTATTTCTTTTTGGGCAAAATGTTGACAGGATGTTTTGTAAGTTTCTTATTTTTTGTTGCAAAGGATAGCAATCAAGTTTTTCACAGGGCCACACACACACACCATTCACTGTCATACTCCAACCAAGGGGGTTTTTTACACACATTTGTGTGTTATGGGAAGATCCTGGAGTGCCCAAACAAAAACTATGCGCACAGGGTGAAAAACATGCAAACCCATATCACCAGGAGGACATAATAGGCAACAGCATTAACTACTGTGCTGCCATATGGCTCTGCAGCCTGCATTGCTAGAAGTAAAATAAGTTTGTCTTATATCACTAGCTTTTATTACGATGACGTGTGTTGTGTGAGGATGAAGCCATGAGAGGGACAAAAGCATATTAAAACTTTCCCAATGTGTCTTTGTTGCTACTCAAACATGACAGCAGCATTAATCTGCAACTGGCAAAGTCATAAAAGTCAGTGTTCAGGTGTAGAAAGAAAAACAAATGCGGCACAGAAAACAATTTATTTTTGTGCAGGTGAAAGAAAAGGAAATCTAAGAGCCTTAGAAGAACATATCACCTTCAAACAGAACAGGAAGGAAAACAAATAACTAAAATGTCAAAATGTCAGAGAAGGATTGAATATGAAGACTGAATACAGAGCACAGCAAAGGGAGAAACAACATGCAGAAAACACATCTCTTTGTGGACCCTGAGGACAGCAATGAGGTTCATGTGCTTTGACTCTTCTGAATAAACCAGGTTCACTCAGTTTATGTCAGACAGCTGTGTCATTAGTCTATCAAATTCAGCCTGCAATTAGCCACTAATTTGAGACGCTATGCAGAGCTGCATCATCTGAGTCAAACTATCAGTGCTGTCAAGTAGGGCTTTCACACCTGCAGGATTCCCTGCCACACTGACAAGTTCAGTGTGTGTGTAAATGCCTTGACTGTCAGCATAGTGAAAGGTGTTCAGAGTGAAATGTGGTGGCTGAATTGATTGATAATGTTAACGCAACCAGCTGCTTTTAAAAAATGAGTTACTGAACTACCAAGGTTGCTCTGGCATTTGTCAGTCACAGTGAGAGAACAATACTCGCCAGAACTGAGAGGAAGGGAGTGAATGACTCCACATGCATGTGTCCACTTTGAGGAGCTCAGCTGTGAGCAAGAAGCGAGTAGAAGGAGAGATCCCTCCTCTGTCAGGCGTGAGACTGCAGAAATCCCAGTGGCTGCTCAGTTTCTTCCTCTGCTGCACCAGATGAAGCCATTGGCACTTTGGAGCACATCTCAATTATCTGCTTAATTATTTACAGTGTTTGCTGTTGCTGCCTAGTGTTTATTTTAACCTTCATGCAACTTCTTCCCAGAGAACTGACATCCAAGTCTTGACTGGAGGAGCATAATGATGGCTTGCTATGCAGACGGCAGACGTGGACATGTTGTCAAGATGTTGTGCAGGACTGCAGCTTGTTAGCAGCATTGTTCTCATTAAGTTTCCTGGTTTCAGGTATATGCAAGTATTTGATGTTCTTCCATTCATATAAATTTTGGAGCTGGAGTTGCAGCTTCACTGCACTGACAACTGTGATGATGAGATGAAAGAGTGTTGTCATGATCATCACTCTGATGCTCGCATACGCATGGTGATGTGACTCTTTTGCCGCCTTACACATGCGCATCGACTTGTTTGTTCTCCTTCAGAGATGTGAGGCTGGCAGGTTTAGCCTCCCTCACTTTCTCCCGTTGTGTTTACTTGCTGCTAATCCAATCAAATTGGCCCATGGCTGAGAACAAAGAGCCACATGACTGAGATTAACTCTTTAAGGTTGTGAATCCATCTGAAGGAAAACATGGGGGAGATTTATTTTTACATAATGAAGATGTAAGTGAAGATCTAGCATTCCCTGTGGCTTCATGCAGAAGGTATTTGCAATGTGCCATAAGATGTCAGCATCAACATGACAGCATCTTACAAACTCGGACATCTGAAGAAGTGTGTGGAAAACATCTTAAATTGACAAAATTCAGGAAAACCAATCACAACCCCATGGCTCTTGTATTTGTGGTGAAAGTTGTTTGGAGTTTTATTCACACAGCAGGGTGAGGGTTCAAGGCCAAGAGCCAGTCTGCAACATTACTTCAGCTTTGAGCAAACATCCAGCTGACAGCTAATTGTTCCTCTGCTGCACACCATACCGCCCTTAGCATTCATAATTATAATGTTGCAACACATTTCACTGTGAAATTGACAAATTTGAATGTGACACTCATGCACGAGCATCTCCTGAAGTCGTTCCCCGAGCACCTCTTGTTAACACCAGGCTGGAAAACATTGGGTTTTAAAATGGATTTGTTGTAATAAATTGTGGTAATGACTTCTGGTGTTACATTTTAATGCTCCTCTGAGCTGCTCTTTTCACATTTCCATGTACTTCACAAAGGTGTATTATTGCGAGTGCACTGCTCTAAATCTCATTATCATTAAAGTTATTATTTCTAGTGTGCGCCAGGTTTCAGTTCTTTTAGCCTTAAGTTTTCTGCCAGCGTGTCAGACCAAGCTGCTGAACTTCACCTAGACACACACACACACACACACACACACACACACACACACACACACACACACACACACACACAAACACACACAAACACACACAAACTGAATTTTCATTTACAGTAATAACACAAAATGCACTAGCAGCTTTTCCTCATTTTTATCCTCTCAGCTGGAGAGGGCGCTGTGAGCATCTGGTCACTGATGTTTCCTGTCACCTCACATCTGTCAGAGGATGGAAAAAAACAACAGACATCAAACTATGAAGTTCAATACAAGTTTGTCTCAGGAGCAGCATCATCCTCCTCTGCTTTGAAGCCGTTAAGTGTTAAGTCTGTTGAACCTAATTCACTTTGAAGTAAGTGTGTGTGTGTGATAGCATGAGGTTGCTTTTGCTCATAAGTGTGTGTGTGTGTGTGTGTGTGTGTGTGTGTGTATGTGTGTGAGTGAGTGAGTGTGACTTGCATCAGGATGAGCCTGCATGCATGGCCGCGTTAAGCGTGTGGCTGGATGCAGAGGAGCAGCTGTGAGTGAGATCAACCAGCGCTGGATTAAATCAAGGAGTCAAGGTTGGTCGTGGCGTCAAGGCCACGCTGGCGCCATCCCGGACGCTAACACGAGGATAACAGCTCGCAGGGCGCGTGGAGCAGCCAGAAGGGAGGGCAGCTGCTTCAAAGACGTCGCTAATGCTGCTGCTCGCCTCCAACGGGATTCCACATGACTGCTTAAGGCCGGGTTTTGGTCCTCAGAGAGAAGAAGAGGGGATTCAGACGGAGGAGGGAGAGGTGGAGGGAGTTGGAGATAAGAAAGGGTGAGAGAAGGAACTCTGGCAGCTGTCACCGTCATAGAGGCGATGCCAAATAAAGAGGAACGACTGGATACAGGGCTCAGGATTGCGAGGAGACCCAGCTTTATTCTTCACCCAGCTGCTCCAAAACCTGATGGGACAGGGAAAAGAAAATTAGTCTTAGATTTTCCAAAAATAAATAAATTCCTAAATAATCCAACTACCCAACATAACATAATTAGAATTTAGAAATAATTCATCTTCACTGAATAAATAATAAGAATTACTACAATATGTATAAATGACATACACAGCTCAAAGGAATAACATGTAGTACTGTTCATGAAGCAGAAAAGGCAGCTCTACACTCATGTAGAGATGTAGCTTTCATATAATGGCTCACTAAACATCAGCAACAATCACCAAAGAATGGATGCGAAATATGCTAAAATAAAGACAAACTGTCATCAAACATCCAAACCTGCATCATCATTGTTGCTCATCATTGTGCCATAATTTTGCAACTAACTGCAGAAGACACCCTGGCTAATTCAATGGAACAATGCTGGATGTTGGAAGAGTTCCTATCCTCGATTTATTCCCCTATCAATTTTATTAATTTGCTTTATATCTAATTTGTTCTTATCCATTGACTCAGCGAGCCACTCCCAACAAAGAACAAGTCTCAGTGAGCCAATCGACCTCAGCCAGCCATCACGACTAACACACTTCTTTAAATTAGATGTCCATTGTCCACAATTAACTATATGCAGAATCCTCCACACATACAGACACACACACACACACACACACACACACACACACATGCAGACACACAGACACACATACACACACACACACACACACACACACACACACACACACACACACACACACACACACACACAGGGGGATATGTTTACTAGAGTCCATCACAGATCTGATGATCTCAGAAGATCTCGTTTACATTTCCTACTTCATCACGTTTCTCATTGTGCGTTCGGCTTTGTGTCAAACATGAGGAGGAATCTTCCTCCTCATCACAGGTTGAAAAAGGTGTTTGTCCCAGAGTGCTCGGCAGGAGGAATGAGACCTTTTATTCAAATTTTATTCATTTCTTTTTCTCTCCACCGCCATCAGAGTCTCTCCACATGCTTCCCTCCTGCACGCTCTCATTATCCACTGTCGTCGCCGTTATTGCCTTCTTCATCATCATCACCGTCCGCAGCGTCATCATCACCGTCACGATTATTGTCTTCGCCATTGATTCTGCGACCACATCTGCAATCATGAGTAATAGGAAATGATTTAAAGCCTATTCAATCTTGAAATAAATGTGTCATTTTAAACATGCATGAATGTGAAGACGCACACAGCAGCGCTGCAGGTGTTTCCTATTGTTGCCTCCCCGCTCGTTACTGTGATTGCTGCTCTTCATCATTGCAGTCACTGTCACGATCACCATCATTTGTACGAACGAGAGGAAGACTGCAACGACATCATCGACATTGCTGCTTTTACATTTCATCTGTGTAATATGTGATCAGTCACTACAAAACCATCAACTAGTCAGCCCAATACAAGGAGATTAACTAAAAGAATTTAGTATTGATGTTTTTTCTTCTTCTGCAGAATATGCAAGTTGAACATTTTATTTATTTATTTATTTATCTATCTATTTATTTATTTATGACTTGGAACCTTCAATGGGTGCACAATGTGTGCACCATTAGTGCACAATAACAAAAATCACACAACTACCAGCAGCGAAACTCAACCAAAATCAACCACAGCAAGAACATGACATCCCACATTGCTGACCAACATGGTGCTGAGGTGTGTTTAGGGGTGATAGAAAAAAACAATTTCAGGGTGTTTTGCAACGGGTTCCAAGAGTGTGCAGCAGCAATGGAGAAGGCAGCAAGGCAACAAAGAGGAGATGTAGTCTGGATATTTGCAGAGAAGAGCTTCTTGCCTCATTGCGAGGGATGTCAGACCTGTAGAACAATACAAAAGACAATGATGGGTGTCATAGCTAGCGTCAGTAACACATCTTAGTGAATCATGATAGACAGAGTCCGGGGTTTTCACAGTTGGAGCAGCTGCCTGCTTGGAAATTACATTACCATAATCAAGAATGGAAAGAAGAGTTGCTTCCACAATCCTTTTCATACAGAACATTGGACAATAAGATTTATTTCTGTACATGAAGCCAACCTTTTGACACAGCTTGCAAGCAAGATTGTCAACAAGATGCTTAAAAGTGTGGTGTATCCAGAGCCAGCCAAGTATCTTCACTGCAAGACCCTGTCAATACAGTAGCCAGTCACAGTTGTACAATTTAAAAAATATATATTTATATTTATAGTCTTTGTCTTTAAAACAAGCTTAGCTGATTGAAAGTTGTTAAATCCAGTCTGCAGTCTGTCAGGGGCTAATTGTACAGAATCTGCTATACATCAGCATGAATGTGGCAATAACAGTTATTCAATGCAAAGGTAAGATCCTTTATGAACAACTAAACACATTAGCACCCAAAATTGATCCCTGAGGTAGCCCTTTAAAGGTTGGTAGCGAGTTAGATTTAACACCCCCTGCCTTTACACTCTTTAGTCACACATTATATAGCGATGGAAGAATTTAGAAACTGTAGAGATCTGCTCCCTAGTTGGGGATGTGGTTGATGTGACAGTCATTTAGCATACTGGCTTTCTTTGGCTATTCACATGCTTTTGATTTTTTTCGACCAATGTTAAAGAGAGGCCGCACTTAGGCAGCCAATCCATATAGCTACTGTTATGGCTGCCTCTGGAAGCTGTGGGTGTTTTCATCACATTTAGCACTATTTCGTCAAAAAGACAGATGCTTCTGGTCAGGCCGACACGATCTTACTACTGATTTTGAAACCGAATTAGAAGATGAAACTGAAGAGATCGATGAGCGTGACACTGTTACACCGGAGAACAGCCTAATCTACCATGGATTGTAGCCGAAGATGAAGATGATGAAAAGTCCTACTAGTCGAGGTGGAGGAGCTGGAGTTTAAGATATCAGACGCTTTAACATTTGAGGACGATAAAGAAAGAAAAATGGAGAAGATCTTTGACTGCAAATTCTTTGGGAGAAGAAAGGAGAATCCTCTCCTCGGGACACAGTTGTGTAACTGCAAACTTTCTCCACAGCTTATGTCCAACGTACGGATGGATTCTTTAGTGAGTGGCAGGACATGAAAATAATTGGACACCTTGAGGTGAACAGGGACACAGTCGAGACCAGAGGTGGGTAGAATAGTCAAAAATTGTACTCAGGTAAGAATACAGTTACTTTAGAATAATATGACTCAAGTAAAAGTAAAAGGTAGTTGCCCAAATAATTACTTGAGTAAGGGTAAAAAGTACTAAGTGAAAAAACTACTCAGTAGATATTGAGTGAAGGCTCTATCTTTTAATGTTAGACAGAACATCTCTTGAACAATAAATAACAATGAAATGAAACATCTCTACATGAAATAAAGCACATTTAATCTTTAATAACTTGAAACAATGGGCAGTTTGGCAGTTTTCCAAAAATAAAACGTGTGTGTGTGCGTGCGTGCATGTGTGTGTGTTTGTGTGTGAGACAAACTGAGTGTGTGTGTGTGTGTTGCCAAGGCTGTATTTTGCATTTATTTCTGGCACTACATCAAGACTATTGTCAGCCTATGAAGACAACCAAAAGAACATATCACAATGTGTTTCCTCAAGTTCGATGTTGAGCTCTTGTAAGTTGAAGTGTCCACTTGCTTGGGGAGACATCGCTGAACGTCACTATTAACTGCATTTGATTAGTGAAACGCAGCTACGTGACAGAGCCTCGAGGAAGTCTCTACAAAATAAAACAAGCACACCACGCATCAGGAATCCTTAAAACAATGTTGTGAGTGACGAGTGGAATGTAACCCAATGTAACGGAGTAAAAGTAACTCTCCTTCTTCACAAATGTAGTCAAGTAAAAGTAAAAAGTATGCTGGATCAAAACTACTCAAGTAAATTTAGCAGAGTAAATGTAGCACGTTACTACCCGGAAGAAAGCACCCCCATCTTCTCTGCTTGGAGCCAATGAAGCAGGAATATTTTTCAGATGATGTATGTGTGCATATGTGTGTGTGTGTGTGTGTGTGTATGTGTATGTGTGTGTGAATGTCAAGAACGTCATTGATTGTAGCTGAGCTGAGATGCTGCAACATCAACATTGTTATTCTGAGTGAACAGAGGCTCTTTGACAAGTGGTCTCTAATGGAAAGGCCACTCTCCCATTGGACAACATCTGCACTATGTTAGACTAGCCATCAAGAACACACAGTTTTCAAGTCTCTCTGGAACACCTGTGGGTGTACGTGATGGACTCAAAGGACTCTCTCCACCTGGTGTGTGTGTGCGCTGGCAGCCAGCACTGAGACCAAATATATTTTTGATCAGATACTGGATGAGTCTCTCATTTAGACTGAAGATGACAAGGTCTTCTTGCTTGGGGACTATACTTGAAAGGCATACAGTAGGATTAGTCAGGCCATTCAAATGTCATGATGTTAGTCACCCTCTGTGCTGAGCACAACCTGACCACTGTCAGCACTATCTTCAAGCAAAACACAAAGCACACGATATCGTAGCACAGACCCATAGACTCACATATTGGTGATGTAACACTGAGATCAGAGATATCCTCATAAACTGTGGGAGGTGCAGAATCCTGGGCAGACATCACATGATCATGATTTAAGTCCACATGAAGATGTGCATTTTCCAGTGTGGAAAATGCAGGATCAATATAAGAAAGCTGGGTCCACCTGGAAGATTCAGCAATAAGAAATATGTTTTGTCATAGCCTGATGAAGAAACTATGAAGCTAGAACTGCTAGCGGCGAGAAGGACGGAGACCAGCAATGGCTTGCTATCACAGCGGACCTTCAGTCCTGCATTACGCTGCAACCCAAACGATTGGCTACAGGAGCAAAAGTCAGCGAGACTGGTTCATTGAAAGAAAGAAAGAATGAATGAATAGAGGCTTTATTTTCAAAGGTGACTAATATATAACACGTTTAAAACACTTAGGTCAACACTACGATTTGCATGCTTGAAAAGGAGCATTAGAAGCATTAGAAGCATTAGCTTAGCTTATTACTGTAAGTTCTTCCCTTTTTCCACCTAGTAATTTAGCACTTGTTTAGCCTACTTCTTTTCTTTCTTCATTACATACTCCTAACACAAACAGACAATGATAACTTTGTTTTTTGTGTCAACTATACAAAACAAATAAAATAAATAACAATTATATAAACAAAATGTGAGAACACTAGTGTTGGTCACACCCATCTCCTTCCCTCTTACCTGGTGAACACCATGTGTTTATTACTCAGACACCAGAGTTATTGAACAGCATGCACAAGGCACGCCAAGTACCCTAAAATATCTGTCACAGCCAGATGGCAGATAATTTGTTGAGAAGTGTGGAGGACTCTGAGGACCATATCGTCTGCTGACTGAAATGTTTTGCATGACTTCCACAGTGTTGTCAAATCTATCTACAGCCCAAGACACCACTGTACCACCCCTCTGAACAAAGCAGATGTTTACAGAGTCTTGGAAGCCCAGAACAATATCCTGGTAATGTACTGTAGGCTGAACATTTTTACCTCGCTCTAATTCAGGAATCTGATGTAGACCACACCGTCCTAGATGACCTTGTTCTGATAATCTCAGTCACGTAGTAACTTCCGGAGGATCTGTGAGCTGTTCACTGCTTGGAGAACAACAAGGCTGCTGACACTGACAAAATCCCTGCAGAGCTGCTAAGGTGAGGAAGTACCTCCGTACATGAGTGTAACACCAGGACATCGCCAAAGTTTAGGCTGATGAAAACATCCCACAGCAATTAAAATATGTCTTTCACCGCAAAGAAGACCAAAGTCGATGGGGTTGATGGATTAACAACGGGGTGTATCATTCCTTGCTGTTGTAGGGAAAGGTGCTGGACAATGTGGTTACAGAGTCAGATTAATAACATCATTCAGTTACCTGAATCGCAGGGCACCTTTAGAGAAGGGCGGGGTTACAGGCAATTCGATCTTCAACTGGGAACTTGAGTAAAAGTGATATAAACAATCTGGTGACCTGTTTACGGCTTTTGTTCATCTCTCACACAATGCAGAAACATCGCTCTAGGGGCCAAACAGAGGAAGATTGCAGACTGCACCTGGCAGCAGGTTTATCCAGTGACGATCTATGTACTGGTGGTGGAAAGGACAGTCACAAGACAGTGAAGAAGGCTCAGGAGAAATAAACCCACAGTTCCCAGAAACACCAATGCCACAACCACATACTGTCTACATTTCCAACGTCATAAAGAATCTGTGGATCCAGGATAGCAATAGTCACTGAAGAACACGGGCATCATCTTTGGATTTGTCGGAAAACCACAAGAAAACACAATGTGTGTGTGCGTGTGTGTCTGTGTGCCTGTGTGTGTGTGTGTGTGACTGTAAATCCATCAGTACTGCAGTAGAACTTCATCCAGTTTTATCCTGGCAAATATCTGTGTGTCCTTGACCTCACAGCTCTGCATCTCTCTCTCTCTCTCTCTCTCTCTCTCTCTCTCTGTGTCTCTCTCTCTCTCTCTGTTTGTGTGTGGTGTGTGTGTGTGTGTGTGTGTGTGTGTGTGTGTGTGTGCCTGCTCTGTTTTGGACACTGTTCCAAAAATGACAAAGCCTCAAGTGTTGATGCTGTGACTGCTGGCTGCATCTGTATGGACAGCTACATTCTGAATACTGACCTTGTTCTAAATGAGATAATAACTGCATTATGGCATTTACATGAATTACCTACCAAATATCCTTTTTATTCACATTTACCTGCTTGACAGTACTGTATAAGTTATGCCTGATGATGGCACATTTTGTTCATTAAAATATAGCTCATGATGGAAATACAGGAGACTAGAAGGGCCCTGGTCACTAATGTTATTGTGCTTTTTTGCAACACACTATCTGCTTCAATCGATTTTCTACCTCATCTCAAAAAGCATCATTCTCAGAACCCACCACAACTACCAAATGTGTTGCAAGACACTGTGACATGTATTCAAGATTTTTTTTTTTTTACGAATAGGCTCTTTACATAAGTCCATGTCTTTATTTTCCATTTATCATAATGAAAATCACAAAATCATATAATCATAAAAAAATAACCAAAAAATGAGAGGAGGAGATGAAGAACCTCTGAGAGACCATGGGTCACGCACATGCACGTTCACAAAAATTAAGACGAGCCCTTAATACAAGTTCAAAGCACCAAGTGAGTCACATGCACACACAAACAAATACACACACGGCTGAGTGGGTCATAATTCAACTTCATGACACCAACAATCATGCTCATCACACTGACATCAGTATGATATATACTGCACGCATGCACGCACGCATGCACACACACACACACACACACACACACACACACACACACACACCACACACATACACACTCAGTGCCCAGTCAGGTAGTCCCATCTTGTTTTTCCTCTCCCTGAGACGCACTGTTCTGGAAGACAGCGTGTTTATAATCTTGTGAATAATGTTTGCTGGGTCAGATAAAAGCAGCCCAGAGGACAAAATTTTCTCACATTTGTTGGATTATTTAACCTTCAGTGAGTGGACTGAGGTCACTTGGGGACAAAATTCATACAGAGACAATAATGTAGGGAAGCTGAACATTTCTTCCAGCTCTTATTAAAGTGCTTTGACCATTTCACATTTGTCCCATTGTCTGTTTCCTCTGGTGTGGTCTATTTTTATACTGTTGTAGGCGCTGGTTTGCCTTTGTCTCTTACTTGTAGAGAAAATTGTATGTCCTGCAGAGAAACCTGCAGCGGAGAACTCTGTTCCTATAGTTCCTAGACCTGATTCTTCACAGTTTTAGCATTAAATTGGACATTTCTAGCCTCACTTGTTCTGTACAGTCTGAGGTTTATTAGTTATTATGTTGTTGTTTTGTTTTGTTTTTTGCACATCCAGCAAAAAGCCAATTTTTGCTTTGGTTGTTGTCACAGACACTGCAATTCCTCAAAACTACTTATAACTATCCTGGAAACGAGGCTTGGTCCCCGGCTGCGACCCAGTCATACTCAGGCTGAAGGATTTGGTCTCTCTAAGCCAGTTTGCAGGTCTGTCATGGTCTCTACGAATCTCTGGCTCCACCGGCGCCGTCTTGTTTTTTCGCAGCTCCCTGATGACATCCTACCTCCCTCCCCTTCTACTCCCCTCATCTTCCTCCCTCATTTTCTGGTGTGTTTTGTCTCCCCTGCTCCCTCTCCCTGCATTTCTACCTCTTGAGTCATTCATTGCTGCGATTACCCACACTCCCTTGCTTTCTTCCCCTCTCCTTGCCTAAACCTGTCTTGTCCTCCCTTAGTCCCTTGTGAGCCTGTAGTCCTTCACCTCAATCCCTGCCCTGCATCTTCCTCCTCTCTGGCTCTAAGCCTCCATCATTTCCCTTGTGCCACCACTCCAACACCCCCCAGCACACACCCATAGAGGTCTGTCCACCCCCCCCCCCCCCCCCCCCCTCATCACGACTTCATTGTTTCACCTCACCCCTCTTTATCGATCCTCCGCTAACCTATTATCATCTTGTCTCACTCTTCATCCTCTTTGTTTCTGCTTTTATTCTTCCCCCATGAGCTTCCCCTTCGCTTTTCGTTTTTTCCCCTCCATCTCTTCCCCTCACTCTGTGCCTCTCTCTTTTTACCCCCATTTCTGTGAGTCACGGCAGTGAGTGCCACATTAATAATGTATGCCATCTCTAATCTTAACTTGTAAATAGTTAATCAGGGGCAGAGCTGGGTGACACTTCCTTCTTGCCCTGGATCTACTGCCCCTGTGATTCTCTTCCTCTGTAATGTAACTTGCCCTCCTGCCCTCCTGACACTTGTTTCTGCTGTTCACTCTGCACATGTTCAGGATTTCATTTCCACTTGTATCCAACATAATTTAATTGCTGATATAGTTTATTACTCTAGATTTTTCTTATGAACCTGCTCTGCCACAGTAATGACTTCCTGTCTGTCACTGGTGTAGATGCAACCAAAATATCAGTCATATAGTTGTTAATAATTCAGTCAACAGTTTCTATTTCCTGTAAAAGCAAAGGAGTCTTAAATAAATAAAAATTATAACATCGCTAAGAATCCAATTTGTCGTTTTGGGGCAAAAATCTCTCTGACAAGGCCGATGTAAAACCATGCATCACTGCAATCAATCAAAATACAGTGTGAACAAAGTGGAAGAGAAATGTTGAGGAAAGTGGAAAGTTTAAATGTACAAATGATTTGGAAAAAGCAAAGATTCTCATCATTATTGCAGCACTGCCTCAATCCTTCTGCCTACTGTGGTAAGATATAAAAGGCAGTGAGAGGGAGGAAAAGTGTCACATCCTTAAAGTAAACTGCAGCTAAAATCACTGAGATTTCCCTACGCAGAATTAGTCAGCCGTCGGGGAACATTAGTCTTCACCAAAGCACCAGGATTGATCCAGAATCATTGCAGATCTCTGCACTATCACCAGCCATGAGAGACATCGACGCCACCACCATCCATGTTCAGTCAAGTGCGCATTACCAGCTTGCTCTGAGCCTTTCACATCCCACCAAAGGGCGAAGGAAGCTAAATATGTAGAAACAATAATGTTAATGCAGCAGTGGGTGAAAGAGAAAACACAGCTGGAGGGAGAGACTGGGTTCACAGAATCAAACAAACTGCTTCGAAGAGAAGTTTCTTTCATAAAATTACTGAGGCTTTTATGCTGCCACTCATGTCCCTCCCATCTCTGTTTCTGCAGCTCCTATTTTTCAGGGTGTGTCAGCATGGGTTGAATCACCCATTTTGTCAGCATGTCGGCTGCATCTGTAAATCTATTTGTCTCAATCTTGCTCCGTTTTCCACCTCTCGCTCTCATGAATTCAAATCTAAATATATTTCACTGCCACCAGAGGATAGAAAACCTGTTGAGACTCCATGTTTCTCCATTTGCTCGTCAGAAGATCCACCTGTCGGCTGCAACAGCACATGCAACTCAAGGAGGGTGAAGCAGAGGGACTAAATGAGTAAGATGCTCAAAATAACAACCACCCACATCAATCAAACAGTGAATTAACTAAAGATTTCCTCATAAGTTTGTGGCCATTTTTCTCTGGAGATCAACTTTTGTTTTTGTTTTTATAGATAATTCATTATTTCTGGGAAGAAAATTATTGTTCAAAGTAAAACATGCATATACAGGGTCTCTCCGCTAAGATTAGCATGAATATTTAATGTCTCAACTGACAAATATGTTCCGATAGGGTAAGTGTGTAAAAATTGTAAAACCCCACATTAGGCTTTAGTTTGCATCTAAATAACTATCTGAACTGTAGACGGAGTAGACAGTGTTGATGTAAACCTACGTAGCTGGGGTGTTCATGAAATGAAACTTACATTGAAATTCTGCTTGTATGTTACCAAAGCCCAACATTAAGCAACTCTTTGCCAAAAGGAAATGGACGGACTTTTTCAAACAAAGCTAGGAAGCATCTTTAAACAAGGCAAATGATATAAGAATGACTGAAAATCTCATCTATCCTGCAATAGATGAGCAACTAATTGTCAGAGTAAGAGCTGAAGAGTTCTTCTTGTCACATTGTACACAAAACTGTAATTTTTTCTTACAGTCAATGGTGTATGCAGGAGTTTTCTAAGGAGCACATTATTAAATGGAAATAAACTAGTTTCATGTGCATCAAGTATAAAAAAGGTGATCACTGATTATTCAAAACTTAATTCAGACATCTGAAAAACAAAATCTGAGCAGTGGAAAAGTAGTAGAAGTCAAAGTGTAAAACCATTCAATAAAATAAAAGTTTATACAGCATTCATATTCATATCAAAGTTCTTATGGCAGAGTCAGAAAAACAACAACAACCTGCAATTCATGAATTTAATTTAATTTAGTCTCCTCATCTTCTCGTATCTGTCTCGCTCACTTTATTTATCTCACTGGTCTGAGATCAGTCCCCACTGCTGTGTTACATTTTCACATGATCAACAGCGGTCTTTCAAACAGCTTCATTCAATGTATGGACAGTGGGGTTTTATGCTTTGCACAAATGAGGTAGCATATTCCTGACTCTATGTCTATTCAGTCATTTATGGCTTTGAGACTGAAATAATGTAATTGTTTAAACTGATTGACCATTCAACCATCCTTGCTTTATTATACTGATCTTTTTTTTTATTGTGCTACACTTATAGCGAGGTCTTAAGATGCAATAAAATAAATCTGAAGTTAAAAGTAACATCTTTGTGTAAGTGTTGTGAGTGTGTAAGTGTGAGGTAATGAGTGGAGTAATTGACAGTCTGTGTGATCTGAAATTGCTTTAAAACTTAAATAATATTTGCCCTGAATTTTCCCCATCAGTAATATCAGTCAGAGCACAACGTTTAAAAGCCATCCATCATCTTACTTGCTTTTTACTGTCATGGTAGTCTGCTGGTGCCTGCTGCACACCCTGTGCAAATTGCCAGTACATCTCAGGGAACACACACAGTTCACCCCTACGCTTACACATGGTTGCACCTTAACCGTAGTGTGTGGTTTTGGTCTGTGGGGGGAAAATCTAAGTATCTGGACAAAACCCAGAGGGACTCCAGCAGAACATACAGATGCCACATTGTTGAGAGAGGCCCCCACTACACTGTTAAGGTACAGTAAAAAGTGGGTAAGATGGTGAATGGGTGGAGGGTTCTTCACTGGAGTTGTTGGGTTGTTTTGACTCGAATCACATTTTAGGAGGAGAAACCATCACTGAACCAGAGAGAGGTCGACTTTGTCTATGAAGAAATCAAACCTGTTTGATCAGCATCACTTCATGGGAGCCTCACAGACAAGGTCGATTCTTGGGAGATGGAAACACAGGGGGTTTAAACTGGGGCAAATAAAACTGCTGACATCAGTCATCATAGTAAGTGTTGTAGATGACACCCAACTTCAGTCTGACTTTGCAGAGAGTCTATTTTAATGCTGTGATAGTGATAGTGCTGTTGGAGAAGCATCTCATTGTCTTCACAGTGAGGTGTAAATGCAAGTTCATTGACTATCTCATGGTAAATTACGATAATACTTACATAAAGCGTCTTTGTGAGGAAGTTTAATTGTGGTCATTTAACGTGTTGCAGAATTTTAAACATAAGCACATAAATGCATAGATAAATACACAAGGTAAAATGATTCCTATTTCCACATTTTCACATTTTGTCTGTGGTGACCCGTGTCTGCTGCAGGTGAAGGATTCACCAAGAAAAGAGCCTCGTGGGCTGAACTTGATTTTGCTTTGATTGTAATACTTAAATTGTAAGGAGAAGCTTTAACAAAACAGAGCAGTGGGGTCATGGCGGTATGTGTGGAAAACACAGAGCGGCAGAGAGACCAAAGTCTGTGGGCCACATGGTGGTGCAGTGGTTTGTGCTGTTGCTGAACATTTTCTTTACTAGTGTGTGTGTTTAGGTTGATTGGAGACTCTAAGTTGCTCCCAGATGTGAATGGTGTGTGTGTCCTGTGTTGGTAACTTGTCTGGGGTGTATTTCCTGTCCTCACCCTAAAGCACAAGAGTGACTGAAATAATGGCTAAACATCCACACCTTCCTGGTTTTTCAAATTTATATCTGGGCAATTAAATCATACTGGAGGCTCCAGCATTAGTGGACATTCATTGGATATTGTTTTATATTCAACCTGAAAGTTTGAGTGGACAGCAGTGGTGCCTCCCGTTCTGCCCTGAACCTGCACCTCTGTGACGAGTTTGTGTGTTTTCCAATTTTTATGAAACAGTAAAACAAACACAACAATAACACATCTTCAGTCCCTCATTACAGACTCAATACAACAGACTGTGAAACCTAAACCCTTTTCCCAAGGAAGTGGATAGATATAGATAAAAACTTTACAGCATATGTTCTCTTGCTTTTCTGAAGACAGTTTTCTGGAAAGACAGATATGTGAGGTCAGAGAGAGATTAAAGGGAGTTGATTCTGTGGTATGTGGATAATTTCTGCAGAGGGTCAGAGCCACACGTTCACCTGCAAGTCATGTTGAGCAGTTTGTGTGCTCTCCTTCATCTCTGCTGTCATGCAAATAAAGTGAAAGAACAGAGGTTACATCCTCAGTGAACACCTTGTGTCTCACACACATACTGTTGAAATGCACACGCACACACATCAAGATGCAAAGACACACTTGCAGAAACAGTATGAGGACGATGTCAATGTTTAACACAGTAGTGAACACACAGCAATACACATTTGCTTTGCTAAGCACAAATACACATGAATCCACAGTCACACTACCTAGACACACGCAAAACCTTGCATGCACGCACACACACGTACACACACACGTACACACACACACACACACAGGCACACACACATCCTTGTGCACACACAAATGTGCAAAGCAAAGATGCTTCTGACTGTGTTAAACAAGCTCTTAAATCATCTTTGCCAAACGGAGGGATTGGAGAAAAGAGAGAGACAGCAGAGAGCAGGAAGCGATTTCCCTTGCAGGCAGAACGCCATAATAAGAGCATTGTTTTTCAAAGTGAAAACCTTGAATCCAAGTCATCTCCCCGGAGATGCAAGAGGCTTATTCCTCTTCGCTATTTGCAATTTCAAATGCGTTTTTATGAATGTGAATGTGTCTATGTGCAACTGTGTAAAATATGCATACAGGATTCTTGGAGAAAGAGAAGCATAGACAGAGATGGAAGCAAGGGACCACTGAGGAGAGGGCGATGGGGGAAAAAATATGCAATTATATTCTCTGCTTCATTTTAATGAAGTGCAAAAGTAATTCCCTCATGAAAGCTGTGGTAATTGCCCAAACAGTCTTATTATGTGACAATCATACTTAGAACAAAATGCCAACTGAAACTGCAAGGGATTTCCAAACATGAGGAGGCCTGACAAGTTGAGATAATTAAAATAATTTTTTTTCTTTTTCATTTTTAGGAACAGAGCTACTCTCCTCTCTGTGTGCTTGTGTCAGGATGTCGGGATGTCCTAACTCCTCCCTAGGAAATTGAACAGCTGCAGATTTGGCTCTATTTCCCAAACAGATGACACGAGACTGTGCTGCACACACAATATAATCTGCCTGACCGAATTCTAATCTGAACATAAGGATGACGATCTATTATTTGGATATTTTTTTCTTGTAAAATTTGATATGAAGCAGCTTTACTGAGTAGAGTCCCAGCATTTAAATAGATGTGACAAACCCGGGTTTGATTTTCAAATCCTCGGCTTTGTGTTCTTGCAACACTTGAAGAAATAATCCACCCCTGAATACTCATAAAATGCTATGCATCAGCAGTTTCAAATGGAGTCTTGAGCTGTTTTTCTGAGCAACTTTTTCAGGGTGCAATCTCTTCCTAACCTGCTTCACTAATTCAGTTTGTGATTTCCTCCATTTCTTTCTCTCCCATTCCTGGTAGCGGACCTGTCGAGTCGAGAGAGCAATTACTGATCGTGATTAATCGTAACAGAGAGATTATTCTAGTCCCATTGTACTGCTTACCTCAAACCATCTCATGACAGCAATGAATTTGAATTCTGCTCTGCTGTAGAGGAATGAATTGCTCCTCTCCTGCATCTCCTGATTTCACCATCCAATGCACCTTTTATCCAAAGGTGCTAAAATGAAACTGTCGTGCTTTAATGCATTTTGAGAACCAAAATGCAAAAGATTGTGCATTTATGTAACATTTTCAAACCAAAATACAAAAAGATCACAGCAATGGCCCAGAAGTGTGTGTGTGTGCGTGTGTGTTTGTCACCTTAGGTGATGATGAGCAGGTTAATACTGATGAAATGATTGATGAACTTGTGTGATGTTGCTGGAACAAATACTCGCAGAGAAGATTAAAGTGTGTGTTTGAAGTTAAAAACAATGATGCACCTGTTTGAAGAACATGCAAATTATGAGGCATGGATGATATTAGGTTATTGTTTTAACTCTTCACCATCTGCACAAAGTTTGAAGTTGTTCCAACACCAAACAAAATATCTTCAAATCCACCCTGATTATCATCTCTGTGACTCAGCCGAGCTCTGGTTATATAAATGTCATTGTCATGCTGATGTTAATTCACAGGGGAGAGCTCCCAAATCTTTGTTTCGTTCTTTGATCAGCAAAGACTTTGGTTCAGTGTGTTTATTAACTTTACCTAGCTCTGATTTCCCCCTAGTGTCCCACACGCTTAAGCGGTGTAATTGCAATACTGGTTAACAATTGTGTGCTCCATTTGAAGCTCTGTTTTCCTCTGGGTGGGGTTGCTGCAGCCACATAGGATGTTGTAAAGGAATGATGAGGAGATGCTGTTAGGAAAAAAACAGAGAGGCATTAAAGACCAAACTTTGAGAAGTTGCTCGGGAAGGGGGAGGAGTGAATTAAAGAGATTAGACAGAGTGACAGCACAGCCTGCATGTGTTCTGATAAAAGTGAGAGGGAGACGATGTAGGAGGGAAAGCAAGTGAGAGAAAAAGAGAGAGATATAGAGAGCCCAGCAAGAGACCAATGAAGCCAGAAAGAGAAAGAAGATGCTGGAAGTGAGCAGAGTTAAAGAAAAAAAATCCCCAAAGAAGGAACATTAGATAAAGACACATAAAGAGAGGAAGATTGAGATGAAATGGAAGGAGGGAGTTTTTTTGCGAGGAAGGAAGAATGTGATAGTGAACAAATCAAGACAAAAACGAAGAGATAAAGACACATAAAGGCGAGGGGAAGAGATGAAAATGAGTGGATCGGAGAGGAGATAGAGAGCAGGAGACAGATATGTCAGGTAAAGCAGTAAAAAAGGGAGAACAAGGTGATGAGGGACAAGGAGAAGGATGCAAGAGAGATAAAGGAGAGACTGAGTGAGATGAAGAGGAAGCAGATGAAAATGAAATCAGAAAAAGAGGAGGAGAGAGAGGAGGGAATTGTGCTGTGAAGTGACACACACACATCTTCCCTAATATAAAGATAAAAAAGAGACGATGTAGGAGGAATCAGGGTGGAGCTGGGAGGAAAAACATTGCTCATAGGGATGAGATTAGGTGAGCAACACAGAGAGACTGAAAAAAGAAGAGGAGAAGGAGAGAAATAAAGAAGCAAGCAGACCCTGATCAGTAGATCCATCAGGGATCAGCTAAGGTTTAAAAAGTCCTCTTGTGACCAAGAAGACCTGAGAAGTGAGCTGAAGTAACAATCATTTGTTTAAATCCATTGTCTCGTTCATACTACAGGTTACAAAGGATAATTATGACACGATGGCCACGTCACATGCAGCAAGTCTACAAATGAAATGTGGAGGACATGTTCATTTCAGATAGAAGCATGTCAGATGAAGTTTTTCTAACATGAAAACCTTCAGTTTTGATTTAACCAAGTGCATTTATGGTTGGACTCCACCGTGGCTGCCCCTTGTCATCGCTTGTGTTCATAACTTTTATGGACAGAATCTCTAGGTGCAGCCAAGTGGCGGACAGTGTCACGCTTTACTATTCCAACTTCCCTTTTTGCAGATGACATGGTCCTACTGACCTCGTCGAAATGTTTGCAGCCGATGTGAAGTGACTGGGATGAAAAACAGCACCTCTAAATCTGAAGTCAAGGCTCTCAGTGATGCAGTGATGCAGGTGTTTGGTATGTGGTACGTGGTGGTAAAGAGAGAAATGAGCAACGAGGTGAAGCTCTCTGTTAACCGCTCTATGCTTTAACTCTCACCTGTGGTCATGAGTTGAGGGCAAAAACTTCAAGAATAGGATAGCGAGTACGGCCTTAAGAGCTAGGGGCTTTTAGATATAGGGTGGGGAACTAAGTCATCCCAGAGATACTAAAGGTAGAGCTGCTGCTCCTCCACTTCGAGTGGAGCCAGCTGCGAAGGTTCAGACTTGTGGTCAGGATGCTGCTCCTATGGAGGTGCTCCAGGCATGTCCATCTGGGAGGAGAGGCTGAAAACCTTTTCATTCATAACAAACAAACAAACAAACAAACCAAACCACTTAAAATCTGAATAAATTCAGCGATTAATTTTTGTTTTTCATGATCAAGGTAGAGGGGCAGCTACTACACAGACTCTTAAAATCCTATTTTTGGTGTAGGAACCCTATGGTTCCTTTCTGTATAGATCAGTTCCTTTCATGCTCACCTGGCAACCACACATTGGCTTTATGTGTAAAAGCATTTTTACACTGGACTCTATCAACATTTTCTGGACTGACTTATAACTACAGACAGAGCAATGAATGTACACATCCAGCCTTATGCGTGTGTCAGGGTACAAGCAAAGACAATTGCTAGTAGTACAGTTTACTGCACCTACCTGCTTTTTAAAGCTATGTTTTCAATAAGTAGTTATGATGCCATACATTTCTGGCTGAGAAGAAACCATCAATATAAATATATAATATAAACAAGGACAAGATAAAAGCGTTTTTTCATTGTTGGTATCGTTTGTTAGTCATGAACAACATCCTGGCTCTTGCATTTAGTCCTGCCCCATGGCATTTAAATGTTGATATTTCAACCATGTATTCAATAGAGTAGTGAAATGACGTCCCTTGAATCACTTTCTAAGTTGAAAACATACTCGGTGGAGAATATTCAGTGAACATGGTCCCAGCGGACAAAAACAAATTTGGTGTGTTTTCTGTGAATTCGTTCCGCCCGTCTTTGAATAGACTTGTTAATATTTCATCAATGTCTCTTTTCATCATGACGTGTCAATATGGCTCTGTTTCTTTCCCCCTTTCTTCACTTCCGAGTTAATGCTTCTGCTTCTCTCCTCTTCGTTCCTGTCCTTCACTTTGACCCTCTCATTCTCTCTCCTTCTTTACATTGAACGTCCTTTTATCTCTCCCTCTCCCTCTCTCTCTCTCTCCCCGGGCAGGATTCATGCTGTTTTAATCGAGCCCTTATTTCTTTCTTTCTGTCCTGCTGTAAACCATCCATTATCAACATTGTTCTCCCCCTCTCTCCCTGACTGGACATCAATTATTCAGCAGGGGATCAGGCGGCCTACTTACCTAGGATTCACACACAAATGCGCACACACACACACACACACACACAAACACACACACACACACACTGGAAATGTGTACGCACCACTACGGGTTCAGAAAGAGGTAAGCGTGGATGACAAATATATGATTAATTGCACAAACATGACACATGAAGACATAATTATTATTAGAAACGCAAACATTCATATTCAAACAAACAAGTACAGAAAGAAATCTTTCACAGATCATGCGTGAACTCATGCCAAGACACACATGAAACATACAAATGAGAGTGCGTGCTGCCCTGTGCTGCTACTCACTGACGATCCATCCTTTATCTGGTGTGTTTTATTACTACTATTATCATTATTATTATTATTGCTGTTGTTCTTGTTGTTATTGTAGTAGATGTTGCTCTTGCAGTAAGTTTCCACCCTTTTTCCTCTTCTCTGGTGTTTTTGTAGTAACCCTCCATTCCCTCTGGCCTGCGCTTTCAGTCCAGGGTGTGCAGTGGTTTATGGGAAAGCTTAGGGCTGAGGCCTGCTGTAAATTTTGATACGGGGGAACTCTTGCTGGCAGAAACCCTGTGTCTGACACCCAGTTTAATGGTCCAGCAGGCGCATCAACCTGCTGATCGATCCTAGTCATTCTTTCTGTGCTCCTCCTCCGTCCTTCTTTAATTCCATCACTCGTAAGTCATACTGGACTTAATGGTTTTAGGCCAATACCGTAGAGGAACCGAGCGACCTCTGAGATTTCTCCTTCTCTCCTGTCTTAGTGAGACAGGATCAGTTTCTGTCTGTCTCTTCTCTTATTTATTTGTCCTTCTTCTTCTCTGTCCTCTTTTTTTCTGCACTTTGTCCTCATTGCACAAGAAACCCAACACATGCGCCAAAGAGATTGGTTTGGATTGATCAGCAGGTCCTCGGGGTACTAAGTACATATCGTTTACTCCTGTGATCAAACCTTGACTGTTTTCTCTCCAGTTGTAGACAGAAGGAGGTTGTCCTGCTTCACCATGAGATCAGGCGCCTGGTGTAAACTTGTTATGTTGTTGTCTAATCCAGTTTTTTGTAAGCCAAGTTCTCCTCATCATATAGTTGCTGCATTGTGCTATCCACCTTCAACTGCCCTCCTCAACCTCCGCCACGGGCAAGGCTTCCAGTTCCAGTTTCTTTACTTCTGCCAGCTGAGTGTGCAGGGTGGACGCCTGCTTCTTCATATTCCTTCTGCCCAGAGGAAGATCAGGGAGTTGGAAGCTCAGAGGAAGAAATAGACTGATAGGCACTGCAGGGAAGAATCGAGGGCTCTGAAGACTAAGCACGAGGACACCTATGACTCAGGAGTTACAGTCAGGACCACAAATCAGACCACTTACCCACCTTAAAAAGACTGTTGAGGAAGATAATCAGGTCTTAAAGCAGCTCTAAGCCAACGTGAGACGTAGATATCAGACATTTTAGGAACTCAGAAAAGTCTTCAGGCAATTACATACTTCCTGCACTTATGTGGCCCCTGTTGCTCAAATATCTTACTCTTTAGAGGAGGCTCAATTGTTCATCTGTTTGGCCTCTCCTACATCCTGTGCTAGATACTGGGCTTATGCCACAGTCATCTTCTACTTCTACCTGCTCCATGTGTGCTTATTTATCTTATTCTTCCCATCTTCATCCTAAGCTTTCACCTCAGTTGCTGTTCTCTGTTTAATCACCCAAACTGTCCAAAGAAAGCAACCACATTACTTAAATCCCCCACTGACATCTGATGTCAGATGGAAAACTTGCATATTCTCTCTGCTTGCTGGCTCCCTCACTATTGCCAATGCCCACTCTGCACCCTCCATCTGTCTCTCCCTCTCTCCCTGGTCTTCTCCACAATTGTTTCCTACTCTACGTTATCAGCCCCTCTTTCTGTCTTTGTCCCTCTCCGCCCCCTTTCTTTCCAGTAAAGGGGAACATTCCAGCCAAGGCAGAGGTGACGCCGGCCTCGTGTTTAAAGGCCACTTCAACAAAGAGATGCCATTGTTGAAGTTTCCAGTAGCATTGCAGCTGCTGAAATGCAGAAGCCAATAAAAGCCAAGTGGGCAAAACAGAACTGTGACTGATGCATAGTGGAGTTTTTGTGCAGAAACTGGAAGTAAAATGGTGAGGGCGTTTTTGCGTTTTTAGCATTTTTTTTTTTTGTAATTTGTAGGCAAAAAAAGCAAACTAGAAAAAAGAAAAGAAAAACATCATTTTTAACCCTTTAAAAGTTAGAGTGAATGTACGGAGCAAACGTCCACCCATCCATCCATGATCTTGAAAGATGTTCAGGGTTGCCTGGGGTGTCGGCTGTCTCTAGAGCACATAGGAGGGGTTGAAGGCCATTGTATACACCCTGAGCAGGTCGCACACTATTCATTCTCACACCTGTAGGGCAATTAGGATCTCCAGTTGAGCTTAACACATGCATTTAAATAGAATAGATATAGATATATGGAATAATCAGAAAGCCACAAACTCCTAACTAAAAACTTGAATCTTTCATGTTTTCATCTTAATGACAGGTAAAATGGCATTCTACTTTTTACCATGCTTGTGTGTGTGTGTGCGTGAGTGTGTATGTGTGTGTGGTTGAGAGTGAGAGAGGAAGAGACAGGTGCTGGTGGGTTTGTGTAGGTGCTGTTTGTTTTGGGATTAATGATTACCCATATAAATTACAGACATCTGTTTAGAGGTGTCATTGCTTAAGTATGCAGCCTCACGCTTCTGTGCAAGATAGAGAGAGAGAAAAAGTGTGTGTGTGTGTGTGTGTGTGTCTGCGTGTGGAGTCAAGGGAGGCCATAATGACCTCATTTCCTGCTGAAATATATGCACGGCCAGAGCCACCACATAAACTTCCAAATAAACCTTCTAAACTACGGCCTGATGCCTTGAAATACACACACACACACACACACACACACACACACAAACACACACACACACTCACACACACACACACATTCACACACACACTAACACCAAAACAGGGGAGTATGCAAACATAATTTACACCATTAGAGAAATACACACAAACACACACATATACACTGTGTATGGAAATATTTCAGATGGTTTTGCATTGGGGCAGATGCATGAAATATTAGTGAAGAGCACACACATTCACAAACACACACCTACACACACACGCAAACTCACAGCTGTTGTCCTCACAGTCCTGTCAGTAAATGAAGTGATAAAGCTGACGCTGGAGACAGCTTGATAGAAGTCGTCTTAGTGCCACACAGACTCTTAAAATTTAACAGGACGTTAGTGGAGGAGTCGCCGGCTGCTCTGTGAATGTGTCCGTCTTCATCTCCTCCTCCTCGCCTGTGTCAGATTCCTCACTGAGAGTCACTCATAAACTTTATAAGACAACTGTGTCGCCTCAGCCTGATCTTTTCACTTTGTCTTTTTTCTCTTTTTTTTACCCCCAGTATTACCTCGCCTCTACTATCCTGGCCTTTTTTGGTTTTCCACTCAGCAAAATTGGTACTTGGAAAGATAGCACTGTGTACGATTTCTCATAAACACGTGCCTAAAGTCCATATTATGCAAAGTGGGTGTAAAGAGAAGCCAGGCAACAGCTGATTATACTGATGATGAGTGGATACTACCTTGCACAATGAAATGCAATCAAAGTAGAGCAGAGTAAAATAGAGGTGAGGCAATATTGTCTGGTGGAAAAAGAGACATTTGTTCCATTATCACAGATCCTGGAGCTATTTCAGTATGTCTATTACAGAATATTGTCCATAATAAGAGTCATGTCTTGTGTTCTGTCCTGTACAAACACATGCATTACAAAAGTAGCATGCAGAGCCACAGAAAGTCACAGCACGGTGACTAAAGCACTTTTTACCACTATGACAGCACAAGCAGTAAAAATAATACATCAGCCAAAGTACTTCAATAAAGGAAACATGCCTCAGTAAAACTACAGCTAGAGTTGGCCTCTTGTACTAACAGCTGCTCTACGACATTTCCTGGTACTATTGGTGTAGTTATTATATGGTTTTACAATTGTCTGATGTGATGTGGATGTGGATATGACTTCCAATAGGAAATAAACCTCCCCTGAAAACCATTGTGTACTTCAAATCAACTCTTTACCCAATTATCCGACAAACAAAGCAGAGCTGAGGAGTGTTAAGTTTATCTCATGCTACCACTTGGGGCTGCTGGAGTGTTGAGCTTAAAGTTTAAGCTAGCAAAACCTAAGATTCGAGCTCTCAAACCTGATATGTTCACACTGAAGTGCTCAGCATGTTGCGGAGCAGCAATTCATTCAGTTCTGGTAAGCAACAAGTGCATCTGTGAATGTTTATCTGTGTGTGTGCGTGTGTGTGCCTGTGTCTGTGTGTGTACATGTGCATAATGACATGATGGACACAGGTGAACTTCCCAACTTTGTATTTGTTTCATTGCCGGATTAAAGTTTATGCTGCATATCCATCACTGTGAACTTAATTAATGAGTTCTTGCCCTTGGTCCTTTTTGTCAGCGTCCTTGAGACGCCAACTACCTGCACCACACCACATTGTGCCGTCTCAAAGTCACAGTGTTAATTATTAAGTGTGACTTTCATAACTGCAAAGACAAAGAGTATGAAAGAAAACCATCCTCATTCACTCAGATGGAGACTATATTAGGGCTGCAACAAATGATCTCTCAATTATTTATTTCATCAATTTATTAATGGTTTGGTTCATTAAACAGTGAAAATGTCAGACTGTCTGATATAAAAGCCTCAGATACCTTGTTCTAAAATATAAATATATTGAATTTGCTGTTATAGAGGATTAAACAGAGAGATTTCAATTGTTTTTGTGATTTTCTTGTCTCGTCATCCTCTGCATATTTCAACACAAGGTTATGGGGGCAGCGGTCTCACAGGAGATGCCCAGACACCTCTCTCAATGGTCACCACCACAAACTCCTCTCAGACACTCACAAAGCGTTCCGAAGCCAGATATAATCCCTCCAGTGTGTCAGGGGTCTGCCCCAGCTCTCCTCTGAGATGCTCATGCCTGGAATATGTCCCCAGGGAGCTGTTCAGGAGACATCATGGCAGAATGCCCAAATCACATCAGCTGGCTCCTGTAAATATGGAGGAGCAGTGGCTCTACTTCTAGCCTTTCTAGGAGCCTAAGACTAACTAAGGAGAACACTAATTTCAGCTGCTCGTACTTGTAATATTATATTAGTGGATACACAGAACCCATGAGCATAGGTCATGGTCGGAACCAAGATAGACTTGCACATCAAGAGGATTGCCTCATAGCTCAACTCTCTTTTCGCCACCACAGAGTGGTACAGCATTCATATTACTGCAGAATATTATACATTATATCACGCTCCTAAACATATTTAAACCTCTCCTCTGGAGGCAGGTACTCTTGCATTGAAGAACCTCGACCTGAGACTTGGAGATGCTGATTCTCATCACTGCCACTTGTGCTTGACTACAAACTGTCCAAGTGCAGGCTGGAGGCCACTGTTTAATGAGGCCAGGAGGACTACATCACCTCCAAAACACAAACCTGACACCTTCTGACACTTGACTATGACTAGAAACTCAGTCCATCAAAATTATGAATAGAAGTGGTGGCAAAGGGCAGACTTGGTGAAGTCCAACCACAACTGGAAACAGGCAAGACTCACTGCTGGCAGTGTGGAGCCAAAGGAAACTCTAAGTGAGTCAAGTCCATATATAGAGATATAGATATATATATATAGAGAGAGAGATATACTGTTTACGAGGTACATATACATCAGTATAAAGGTGCTCCAGTGTCCATGACAACGAAAAAAACCTGCTCATATCAAAGCTGATAATCAAAGATGCATTAAAAAAGGACGTATCTGCTTAACAATAGGGACAATATTATGGATAGTACAAATGATGATGGCATTAGTTGATATTGGAATATTACACGGTTGTTTAGGTAATGATCACTCGGACAGAATTACCACACAACACCGAGGAGACGTCGAGTGTTTGAAACTCTGCACAACAGGACTTCTGTCTGGAAAATTAAACATTATTTTGCTCACTCTGAAATTCTAAGATCCTTATAACTCATTTAACATCAAAGCGCACTGAAAATGACCCCAGATGGGGTGTTCTCCAGAGCACACATCAAAGATTAGTAATAATTAAACCCTCTCCAGAGCAAACAGTGTTTTCAGTTTCCAGTGTGAAAGCGCGTTTGGTGCGTTGTCTGATTCTGCGAGGCTGTGATGAAAACAAGACACAGAGAGTCTGAAACTAGAGTGTCACACAGCTGGAAGTCGGTCTCTTCATCACATGTTGTTGTGTTTCAAACTGATAAACAAATTATTTACAGCTGCTTTATAATGATGACTGCTGCCATCCTAAGCCCAACAGGACAGTCTTCTAAAGGCCTAAAGGACCAGAGTCGTGATTTTACACAAGGTGAGGTCACAAGAGCAAAGTTTTAGTAGTTGTTTTCAATGTGTACCATGTAGATAGATAGATAGATAGTTGTATATGTCATTTATTGTGAGGTAAAATAGTGAAATTTATCACCACAGACCCTGAAATAAAATCACCGGCAAGATTTCAGCATCTTCACTAGATGCACTACTGCTTGTGCTGATGTTTGGTGTCTTAAACTACAGACACTTATTGGGTTTATTGATATAAAACCTTTATGTTGTACCTTGGCAGGAGTCCTCACCCCTTGCTGAGAGCTATTTGGAGATCTGCCACACCCCCTGCAGACATGCAACTGCTCTTTGCAATAAAGATTCAAATCCTGAGTCAAATGTTTTTTGGGTTTCTTTTATGGTTATTGGATTCTTGTCGTTCTGGCAAGAGGAGCACATGCTCCGTGTTCGTCTGCCAGCAAATCAAGCTCCTCAGAATAAAATTCAGTGTGACAATAGACAGAGAGTGGTGGGTGATTATTGATGCGTAGGGTAGGTAAGTAGAATACTAAGGAATAGCACAATAAAATACATTGCAATTCCAAATCCTCCTTAACTTTGAAGTTGCTTTTTGTGTATGAAGGTAAGACTTACAGTAAAACAAAAGGACATCACAAATTGGATTTCTGCTCTGGAAAGTTGCTGCCATGAAAGCAAGATTTTGCTAATGAAGACACGAGAATGACAACGGTTTCTTGACAGACACCTTGTTAACAAAGACCCAAAATCAGACAAACAGCAACAACTTTGGATCAAATATCTCTGTACACCTGACTCCTTGTTATGTCGATGTCCACTCTAATGCACAAAGTACATTTAACCACAAATAAATAATGTAACTGTCAGTTTAGACTCATAGCATATATCAGATTTTAATGCTGTACTGTGAGCTTTGCTTTACGGATGTGAACGGTGCAATACACTAAAGTAAAATTAAAGATAAATGAAAACCCACAATGAATGGCCTCCACACTGGTCAGTCAGTTTCTCGAGAAAACAACATCAAAACCGATGGGTGGTCAACAAATGCAGAAAATGTTGTTTACTGAACAACAGAGGACTTTGGCATAACTCTGAATTGGATCCGAGAGCAGTTGGGCTTTGACAAAGGAGACACCTCTAGGACACAGTTATTTTTCAGTTACGCATATTTTATCGTGACCAAATGTGAAAAGAAGCAAAAATGTTTTTTTCTAACATCTCTACGCATAATCCCACCCTGAACTGTCAGGGGTTCCTTACCTGACTGGTCTGGCTATCACACAAAAATGCTGCATCCAGGTTGAATCACACTAGATCACTGCTAAATGCGCACACAGATCTTTCTCTTTTCCAAACGCTCCTTACACTTCTTTGAAAACAAGGATTCTGTATTGATCTGGGATAAATCATACACAGGCCTCGGGCTGCGTGTTTGCCAGACCCTCCTGATATGAGGTAAAACCACGAAGCAGGCAGATCACAGACGGATTCATCAACAAACCAGGAGCGTGTGGGGGAATCGATTTCAAATAAATCATACATCAAACGCCGTGAAAGTGGTTTGAGAGTACACAGATTTCTTTGGATGGTACAAATGAGAAGTGAGGGAAAAGAGACGGAGTGAGAGACCACGCACAAATCAGAGAGATTTACGTTTACGACGGGGCTCTATAGAGAGGTGTGATCGTTACAGATGAGGAGGAGCAGGAAGGCAACGGGGGAAGAGGAACGACCAAGTGTTGTAGCTCGGCGGCTGAATGCAGATTTCAAAGTCACTCTACACCCACAGTCAATTTCCCTCCTTGTCTCCTTGAATTGCCTTCAACAAGGCAGCAGACGGACAAACAAGACAGAAAGGCCCCGGTGCAGAAAATTATAGCAAACAGCAACAAATCAAATATTCATTTCACACCTCTGCTCTAATTCCAGACACATTACAATCAATAGACAGGCAACCTGCAACCTGGGCACTGCACAGTGCCCTATGCAGCTATGCGCTGCAGACAAGCAGAATATTCGGGAATAATAATATACGTGAATATGTATAATGAGAGAGCAATTATCAGAGCTCAATCACAACAGAGTGGTAGAGACACTGGAGTGAGATTGTGATGTCGGGACAAATTTACGCGAGTTGGATTAGACGTGAGGACGACGGCAAAGACACAAACAACAACTCCATGGAAGGCAAACACTGCGCTGTTTGCAGTCGAGTCTTTTTGTAAAAGAGCAGAAGAGGAGGTAAAATGCACAGTGCTGAGGACAGAGGCCAGATAAAGATGGGTGAGCACAGTGGGGGAGGAGGGGTGGAGACAGCAGAGGGCAGGTGTAAAATACTGCCATTCCTTCTGCTGCGTGTGGTGGGAAAGGATAGCTGCGGTAAGGGAGAGAGACAATTTGATGGATAGACAAATTGAGGAGCGAATGGATTTGTGCAGGGAGGAGAGTGAGGAGGGAGCGGAGGAAAGGTGAAGCTAGGTGAGAGGAAGGGGAGGAGGGGAAGGAGGAGGAGGAGGAGAGGCAAGATTAGCAAAGACAGCACAGATGAGATATATGAGGGAAGGAGCTGAAGGAGAGGATCTGGTGCTGGTGGGGAGGATAAATACTGTGTGGACAGAAGTCTGTGGCTTCAGTGCAACTTTAAGAAGTTGTGGAGAATGACATATAAACACAATGGACTTAAGAGGAATAAGATTATATTGTGGGAGGAGATGTTAACATATTAATGATTAAAACTATTCTTATTTCTCATTACTTCATCCTGAAAAAGGTTATAATTGGAATAAACATTAATCACAGTAAGACATATAATTAGGTATCAGTCTTACTGTAATCACAAATGTAAACACCCAATTTGCAATAAACGTACAGTGACAGCAGAAAGTTTGTAGCATTTTTCCACTTTTTGGGCATTTGCTGATTGTTTGATGATGCATGTCCTTGGCCATGTTCCAAACAAAGTTTATTGTACTATGCTCTCAAGCATGCAAATGTAATTCTAAATGGAGTAATCTATAGGCTAAATAAACATGGCAATCAAAATAGATGAGAGTCAACAACACGATGCTGCAACCAATCAACAATATCAAAAGACAAAAGATAAACTAAACATTAGAAACAGTTTGTTATAAACTGTTTAATCCACTTAAACAAACAATGACTTATTACGGTTGTTGTACTGGTTTCCCTACTGGTGCTATCCCCAGTAGTGAACAGTGAGAGGTGACCGGAGAAGAGCAGTGGCAAGACTGCACAATCTGGTAAGATTGACAGCAATACCGAAAAGAGAAATCGGCATCGCATGTAGTGATGGATTAATGTATATAGAGAGAGAGATAGAGGTGGGAGGAAGGGGAAGTAGACAAGCATGCTGGGCAGAATGAAAACGGCTGGAACCACACTCACACAAACACACCTACTCAAGGAAGCATTCAAACCAGTGGTACTTACAAAAGAAAGAAGGAGGGCGCCGAAAATGACCTTTTAACTTGATTTCTACAGTCATACAGATGCCTGCCGAGTCATTGAAGGAAAGAGCAGCTTTTCAGAGGAGCAGCTTGAGATATCGGTGGGACGTCTGAGTTCGATGTGCGCCTGCATGGCTGACCTTTCCCTAATGGACCAGGCAACAAATGCTGCGACAGCACACGGTGCTCCGACACCATAGTGCTCTGAGAAGTTCAGCCTCCCTAAAAGGAAGCAGAGTGCAACAATTTGAAGTAACAGATGTTACGCTATTTTGCTGTTCCTCGAGGCCTTGGAAAACTGAGCTGAAATTTCCGCCCAAACAAAAACAAATTGCGACCTCATGCAACGTAATTTCTGCCTACACGCTGACTCTCGTCCGTCATGAAGAGTTTTTGGAACAGGTTCGATTTTCTGTGTTTTTCACGTCTGTAAAAGGCCTTTCTGACCACTCACTGTCAAAAAAAATTCACATGGTGATCCAAAATGGCAAATGAGAAATTAATTCACCTCGTCTCCCAGCGAAAAGCTTTGTACAATAAAACATGCAAAGACTACAAAAATGCTGAACTCAAGGACGGTGTCCTGACTCTCGTGAAGCTGTCAACAATATGTGGTGCAGCTTGTGGGACACTTACCTATCCTGAGAGGATATCGAGAGCAGGCAGAGTCTCACCTGTTTGTAAGGGAACTGCAGAACTATCCTGATCATTTTCAGACTTACTTTAGGGTGACAGTGGTCCTGTTTTATAAACTGTTAGCACAACTGGAGCCACACACACACACAAAAAGAAGAAACATGGGAGCGAGAGAGAGATCAACCCTGGTAGAAATGTATGACTGTCACTTGACAGCTCCATTTCCTCCTTTCCAAAGTTCGGAACGGAAAATAAAATTGCACAGTGAAAACTCATCAGGGAGAAAACCACTGAATACGTGAGCGGCACCTTACAGCTGTGACGCAGTAACCGCCACAATTGTCTTCCATTAAAATCAATGGAGACCTCTTCCACATAGAGCAGCTCAACAGCGTCCCAGAATCGCTCAGCTGCGGCTTGCTGCTCCTGATAATGTCCCCAATTTTAATAGGAGAGAAAAAAAGTTTTGTGGAGCACAGAGAGAAAGATAGATAGATATAGAGAGAGAGACCACGCCAAAAAAAGAAAAAAAACAGGATAAAGTGCTGTTGAACAAACAAAGTAAACTATTGTTTGCTGTTGTTTCCTTTATACAGTGTGTTTATCATGGCACCCTGTGGTCTCTCATACTTTTGGAAGTATCGCGTGATCTCGTGATATCGCGCTAATTCAGCTAGCGCACCGCTGCCATAACACACTGGTGGAATATGGGATTTTTTAGATAGATAGATAGATAGATAGATAGATAGATAGATAGATAGATAGATAGATAGATAGATAGATAGATAGATAGATAGATAGATAGATAGATAGATAGATAGATAGATAGATAGATAGATAGATAGATAGATAGATAGATAGATAAAGGTAATTTGACAAAAAATGCCCAAAAATGAAAAAGGCCCTAAAATAAAGTCAACTGCATCAATGTCCTCAACCTTGGACAAATGCCATTGCGCTCTGAATGTGTAAGCTGCTGCGATTGTCCGTGTCTGTTTGCCACGGACTTGTTTACGTCATCGTCAGCTGCCTGAAGATCTACTGCACAGCATGAGGGTGCATCTTTGCATCTAACTCTGTGACAGGAAGTGAATCAGCGTGTAACTTTGGAACCATCCCTTCAATGCTGTGATGAGGCGGTTTCATATTTCATCATATTTCATGGTTGGAACGGGATCAAACTTGCCTAGTTTTCCATCTGTGCATCAGTCCTGGGTTCAGTGTCACTGCAGCTGCTTGGCATGCACTTAAAACAATCCTGCGTGAATGATTTACTTTGAAAAGAGCGACTCGATGAGTGTTAAGTAATGCTGATGATGGAGCAGAGTGAACAGTATCAGCATCCGCAGCTCTCTGTCCTCTCACTCTCTCTGTCTCTCTGTCTCTCTCTCTCTCTCCACACACACAAACACAATGTGCGCCTCTGCTCTTGCTGATGGGCAGAGTCAGGAAGAGGTCAGACAACAGCAGATTAAATGTGTCACATTTATATAGATCCATCACTCTCTCCTTTGTCCCACTGGAATGTGAAACAGAGGTGTTGTGTTTTTGCAGGATGGGAGCGGATGATGGTCACGAAGCTCACATGTGGAACAAATGTGGATCTTGTGGACATTCAAAGACTGAAGCAAAGCAAATGTTCAGCCTAGACTTTGTCATGTCTGACATCCATATGCTGATGAGCACATTAGAACGATCACTATACACATTGATAAATGCTGTCCAGTCCACGTAAAAGGAAAGCAATACTTCTTTCCATTGATGGTGACTCTACTTTTTTATAATAGTATTCTCCTGCTGTTGTATTAATATTTATTGTCCCTTTAATATGTTTTCTCTTACATACACCTTTCCACCTTTCCGTGTAACATGAAGTGGGATGAGTACAATGTGGTTGTTGCACGTAGAACTGAAATGGCATAATGAGGCTCCAGTATTGGTTTTAATTAACTAGTGAAGTGCAGAGAGTGGAACTACAGTAAAATCCAGGAGGATTAGTGAAGCACTCCCACATTGAGGCTGCAGGGGCTGGGAGTCCAACCACCGACCTGCTGATACATGCCGCTCTGCAACCTGGGCCACAGCAGTGAAGGTGGCAGACAGACAGCTAGTGACAAGTGGAACCTCATAGCCAGGTATTCCCAGACTCAGCCAGACATTATCACAAGTGCACACACACACATATGCACATAAACACACATATGTACACAGACACACACACACACATGCACACACGCAGGTACACAGAGAGAGTGACAGCCAATTCCAGAGAGACACAGGTACACTCTGAAACACACAATTAAACTGAGCAGAAGCTCCTGAATCAGATCCAACCAATCATCAAACTTTCTCTCTGGTCCCATCTGAACACACACACACACACACACACACACACACACACACACACACACACACACACACACACACACACAGACCTGTCTCATCCTGTTGGTGGTACTTAAGATATCGCAGGAGGACAGAATTGAGAATTGAGAGCCACTGTCAAAGGAGACCCGGCGCCGCTGTAGCGTCTTTGCCGGCAATGGCCACCGTTCAGCCTAAATGAACAGCTGACAGGCGGATGGCGGCGGCGAATCTGGCAAACAGACAGCTAGGAAATTGTCTGTGCAATAAAATGGCCTCACGCCTCTTTGAGTTTAGAGTTATATAAGCCTGACTTTGTGTGTTCTTGTTCCTTGTGCGGGAGTAACAACACAGTGGCTGACAGTCACTGTGACATGTTTTCATTTCATTTCTACATATGAGGCAAAGTCGTTACAGCCTCTCTGTTCCCACAGTTTTGATTTGACATTTACATATGAAAACAAGGACTCCATCACATCGAAAATGTCTTTTAAACATTACCACTGGGAGATGTACATAGACGTCCCGAGCCTCTCAGGTGTTTTCATTTCATTCTGTGTGAATGAATTAACAGTTGAGGTACTGTACTGATGTCAGTCAGGAGCTGTGCTCAAAAAGCACAAAAATAGATTCAAATGCCTTTTGTTGCAGAACGTTATGAAAGTGTCATGCAGGCACTAGGAGAAGAGAATGACGAGGAGTTGGTTTATTTTAGGAGGTGGCGGAGGAATTGAGTCTGTGATATGATCGAAACAGCGTCAATAGCCGCAGCGACCAGGCTGCGAGTAAAAGACAGAGAGAAGGAAGGAAAGAATATTAAAATATATTAAAATATTTTTTGTCTGTCTCTTCAACTTGTGTTTGCCCATGATTGTGTGTGTGTGTGTGCATTAGGAGCATGCAAAATGCAGAATTGGCCTACACACATTTTCTCAATGCAAGTTTTAGTTAACGATTGTTTTGGGGGGTTTTCTGGGACCAGTCCAGAAGACAGGTGGACACTGACAAAGACAAATTATACCCAAACAGTATACCTGAATATAATTTGTTTTTCCATTTTAATTCTGTATTCTTATTCAACTTTGAGTTATTCTCTTAATTCACTATTCAATCAAATTCAAAACTGAATTAAAGTTCAAGTGGCTTTTTAATTTCAATCGTTGTCTGAATTTCACACAGCTCTTACATATCTGACAGCACTGTTATTATTATAATATTTTTTATCTTAGTGTTGGGGATTTATTCTGCAGTGATGTGGCTTAAACAATCTGGACCCAGTTATCAGAGGTGTCCACTAATCTTTTACACTGATTGTGTACTTGAAGATGTTGCAGCTAAACTTTTAAGGCTTAGATATACTCCCAGTCTTTATTTTCCACTCATGCGTTGTATCATTTCCTCTTTGCTGTATCAGAATACTATGCAGTTACTAACAGCGTGGTTGTGGCATACAACATCAAGTCGGAGCATTACTGAAACAGGCCGATACAATAAGAGACAGTGAGACAGGAAAAGAGGGATTGGACATTTAGAGAGGGCAGATAAAACAGAGTAAAAGACTCAAGAGGGACTGGAGAGAGAGAGAAAGAAAGAGAGAAAGAGAGGCTTCTCTCAGGGTGTGAAGCACAGAGTGTCTGGGGGGATTGACACGATCAAAATAGCAATCAGAAAATAGCAATCAGACTGCAAGTGACAGAGTGACTGATGTTGGAGAATTGCATGCACGCACACACACAAAAACGAACAAAAGATGCAAATGAAGCCCCCACGCGGTCTCATCTTGATCCTCCTCTCGTGTTGACAAATGTAGCATAATGGCGTCATTTTCTCATTCTTCATCGCAGAGTAGTCCCTGGGGGCCAGTCAGAATGAGGATAGCAGTGTGTGTGTGTGTGTATGTGTGTGTGTGGTGGGGGGTTGTTAGGAGTTACAGAGCTGACAGAAGGAACCTGTGGCATGGTCAGATTCATTCATGGATTGACGTTTGTTTCGTTTCTTATTCTTTGATGATGAATAGCAAGTAAGAGGAGCCTTCACAATAAATAATATGTGTATGAAATATAAAACTGCATGACAGTAATATTTTATTATATTTGTTTCACAACTGATGGTTTCAACAGCCAGAGTAAGTCAGTGTTAGGTCAGGTTATTCTCCAACAGTCAGTATGAATCATATGGATAGGTGAGTGTGTTGAGGATGATAGCAGTTAAAAGTTAGGTCTACCCCTTACTCCTCTCCAACCCTGCCCTCTCATCTAAATATGGTTTCTTCTGGCTCCAAAGGTTTGAGTTGATAGTGCACTGTGAGCCAAACCCCTGGCTCCAAAAACGGTCCTTCACAGTCCAGTGGGTGATGTCATGGAGGGTAGGAGCTTGGTCCAAGCCCAGAGGCTGCATCTAAACAATTGTATTAGTTACAACTTCAAGTCACCAGTGAGCTGTGTGTGTGTGTGTGTGTGTGTGTGTGTGTGTGTGATTGTTCTTGTTGATCACTGGCAAAAAATATTTGTCTCTAACAATGAAGGAAGAGGTGAAAGAAAGACATATCTAAGCTTCTGAGCATGTTTGTTTAGTTGGGACTTGTGTTTGACAAGTCCTGTAAATGTCTCTTTGATGTGTCTCCTCAGGCTTGTGTGCTCTCTCTCAGTTGCCATACCTCTATGTGCTGCAACTGTTTGTATTTCTCAAAGATTAAATGTTTGTGTGTATGTGTGTGTGTGTGAGGAGGAAGAGGGGAGGTCACCACCCATTACTCACAGCATGCTGTGTTTACTCTCATCCAGCAGGAAAAAAACCCATCAATGGTTTGCAGCACATTATAAATCGATAGATTACACAAACACATTATAAATCATGTTGCTGCTGCTCTGTCGGTTCAATGGACTCTTCTCCATTGATTCTTGCATAGATTTAATAACAGGCTCCCACCAGGCACAGAAGATCACTCTGCTGCTATCTAAATTAAGCTCTGCAGGATGTAATCACACCTCAGTCCATTAAATGAGCCGACTCAGCTCATAGACTTTAACTGTGGGACTCGAGAGGCCTCATTCGTAGTCCAGGGGCCTGATGTGTGAAACAGAGAAAGAAAAAGTCGGGTTTGACAACATAATCTCCAAGAGGTGACAAAATTGCATGTTGAAGAAACATGTTCTTCAGATTTGACTTGAAGATGGGTCAGTGTGTAGATTGACTCACAGATCACCAAAACATAATTGTTCTAAAGTTGCTATTGTGAGCATAGTAAAACAAAGGAGGTCTTATTTGTCAATTGCTTTTGTTATTTATTGAAGATGTGTGCATTGCCGCTTGTGCATTGTGCATTTTATGTGCAGGTGTGAGCGTGTGTGTGTGTGTGTGTGTGTGTGTCTGTGTGTGTGTGTGTGTGTCTGTGTGTGTGTGGGTGTTTACATTCCACTTAACACAAGAGCAGTGAATAAATTCAAGGGCTTCTAATTACCGACTGAACACAGATGTTTTTCATTGTCTATCGACTATCAGGGTCGAGATGCTGTCTTGAGATCATTTCAGTTGCCACAGCAACAAAACAGCATCCACAACCTGGATTTCTCTGACGCTTCATGCGTCATGCTCAAAACATAAATTTGAGAAAAACAGATAAAAAAAGAAAAGAAGAAAATGGTGTCACTTCAAACAGCATATGCTGGGATAATTAGCAAACCCGAGCAATTTGCATCTCTTATACATCGCCAATTATTTTCATTTCGGCGTTCCAGAGCTGTGGAGACAGAGGGATAGACGGCAGGATAGAAGCAGAGAGGGTTGAGGGGAGACGAGGAGAGAGAAGACGCATTGCAAGCCCGGTGAAGAGATGAAGACAGAGGAAGTGATTGAGAGGAGAAGAGAGGGTAATATTTATTCCCTGCAACACAAAGTCTCATTTGGCTGCAACAGCAAGGTGTAAATACAACAGACAATTAACTGCAGATGCATGAAAGAGGGTGGAAAACTGACTCAAGGGTAATAAACACTTTTCACCCAGTGGAATGAAGCCCAGCAGTGATGGAGCGACTGCCAACAGAGGTTGCAGCCACTCTCACTATCAGGGCTCCAAACTGTCCCTGAAGGTTTTCTCAAATAACAAAACAAAAACCGTTTCCATTGAGTAGTAGCGCCTCACCCTCCTCTACTATGCTCTATTCGACTCTCCTATAGTTTCCTTTTGACTGGCGAGACGTGTCCCCATATAGGCTGTCTGAAACATGCTAGGATTGGGGTTAATTTTCATCACTTCCTCCACTGTCCATAGGATAGCTGATTTCCCTGTTACCAGCTAGTTATTCCAGTAAAAGTTACTACAGCCACTGAAGATATACAGGATGCATGAGTATCGAAGTGCAGGTGGGTGTTACTGAAAACCTGGTGTTATATACATATTATTATATGCTGAGTATAGTGCAAGGCATAGAAACACATTACTATTTATGGCTCCACAAAAAGTACTCGCTCAAAAACAGTGTGACCATGTGGATGTTGTCTGTTTTATGTATCTATCTATCTGGTCTGACCTCTATCTTTCTGACTACTCCCCCTAAAATTGTTGTTCAACGTGCCATGTGTTTTATAATTTTAATCAGTTCAAAAAGAGGTTGGTACAGTGATAATTCAAATTTCACATTTTACAACTGTCTAGTCACACTCACAGGAGCTGAAACTGGCCTATTTTCTGCAGTGGTTCATCAAAGTTTCAGTTCAAATTGAACACAGTTTTTTTCCACACAGATGGGTTCATTTGAGGGACCAGTGTTGATTCAGTGTTTTCCTCACTGCAAAATGTACAAAAGCAAGACTTTTATATATGCTCTTAAGGAAACAACTTTGCCATGTTTCTACATTGACCCAGAGTAGACAAACTTAACAGAAGTCATAGAGGAGGTACTCAGGTGTACTCAGGGCAACCCCCCCCCCCCCACACACCACACACACGCACAGATTTCTCTTTGATTTCTTCTATTCTTTGATATTGTCTGAATAATTCAGGTGAGAGGTGTTTTATTCCTCCACCATATCCATTTCCCTTTATCTGCCGTGTAGCTTTTAGCTGAGCGGGAATATCTAGGAATTACACTCTCTGCAAAACACATCCACCCACACACACACACACACACACACACACAGGTGATTAAAATGCATGTGCCTGTCTGCAGGCTGTTTGTGCATGTGTGTGTTTTGAGATAGTGTCAGATAAAGGGAAAAAAAACAGATGATGCATCAAGTTCTTAACCAAAGATGATACTGTTAGTCTGTTAAATTCACTTTCAGAAACATTTTACCATGTCTCCATCAGCACCGAGTTTATCCACACACATTTAGAAGATGAATTGGATTTGATGATGATCTGCTCTGTGGACCGTGACCACATGTCGCTGGGTGTGCAGTTGAAAACTCATCTCCTGGATAAGCAGCTCATGTCAGCCTCTCCACACCGGATCACATCCCATCTTCCTTCACTGCTCGGCCCGATTTGCTCGCATCAGAACTTTCACTTCTCTCTTAAGCTTTATTTTGTTTTGCTTGTATGATCAGTCTGGAGTCAGGGGATTGTGACCAAATTCACAGAGGTACATCCTGCACCGAAGCACTGAAACAGCCCGATGAAAGCTGAAAAAAAATCCTGAAAAGAAAATAAACCTAAAAAGATTATCTTAAACTTTCAGAATCACCGATATAAAGATTAAAAGAGACCAATAAAATTAGCTAAATGAGGTAATTAAAAAAGAGATTTAGACAATACAGCAGATACAACCATATTATCACCCAAAAACTATGAAAAAAAAATCTATTTCTGTAATTAATACTACTGAGATACAATTATTTTATTCTTTTTTTAAATTCTTTGACATGTTTATACTTCCTGCATGTCGTCAGCATCATCTTCTGTCCTTTTTATAAGTGACAATTATAAGTGCATTAATTAGGTTCAAATTATCATTAATTTTACATTTACATGGAAGGCAATATTTCCAAAATAGCTGTCCCTGCACCCAATGACTAACTGCACGTTATGGTTCAGTTATTTCTGTCATTTTTTTTCTTTTCTTTTCTTTTTTCTCAGTGGGGAAACTCGTCATACACCTCTCATCCTCTCAGCACAGTTTGAAATGTTCAGTCAGGACTGACCCAGATAAATATGCTGAATAACCCCGGCCCCCCACCCCTCCTACCCCAATACACTGTGGTCCATCAATTATTAATCAGAACTGCTTCATCTGAAGGCCACCGAGTCCGCTAAGCTCTGAATCTCTGCACCAGGACATAAACAATGAAAGGGAAACGTCTGCAGCCTGCAGTCAAAACAACAGGGAGAATCGACTCTACTGCCAGCACACACTTGTGTTGTGGGTTTTACTTGTGGTTAAATGCTGTTAACAAAATAAGAAAAAAAACAAAAACACTTCAGATCACAGCAGTTAATGTTCGATCTGGATTCAATTGAATATAGACTTAAAAATGACTCAGCTCCCCTTTAGTATTGGTTTTGTCTGTGAATGCTGCTGAACATGTGAACTTAGGGAGCACAAGGGCTGTGACCATGTCAAGTTCATTTTGTACAATCACACTGTAGATGTGTCCATGTCTAAATCATCACGATCTGCACCATCAGATTTGTGAGCAAATCCATAAAAGAGACCAACTCAGTACTGTGCTTGCAGGAACTGCCTGCACTTCTAATTCTAGGCCATAAGAACAAAACAAAAATCATGTCTTATGTACAGCATAGAAGACAATACTGTCACAGCTACAAGCAAATAAATATAGCATGGTTATTTTATTTTTCACTGTGAAGGTCACTATGGAGAGACCACTATTGGAAAAAAAAAGTTAGTTGTAAGTTGAATCTGTTGTTTCTGAGGTTGAATTTGTTTATTGGGAAAACAAAATGTTGCTAGGGTAAAAATCTTGATTTTTGCTCTCATATGTGCTTAATTATAGATGAAAAGAAACACAATTAGCCAAAACAAATTCCCCTTGGTGCATCAGTGACCTTGCTCAGGTTCATCCGAAAATAAAAGTGTGTCTCTCATGTACAGATTCACTCTGAAGAATGTATTAAATTCTGTTTCTACTCTTGTTTCACAGTGGCCATTAAGTATGGTGAACCACATAGACTCAGCAGTTTATTTATTACCACAGTTCTTTTGTAGCATTGTCACCACTTCCTGCATCCCAACAAAGACAATGGAATGAAGCAGATTTTACTCTGAGGTAACAAAGGTATGGAGCATGTCGACATGCTGAGGTCTCCAACTCCACCGGGGACAGTTTTTTGGACTCACCAGCTACTACCTTCACTCTCTGTACTGTTGGTACCACAGGAGACAAAAAAAGACAGATGTAAAAGAGCCAAATGGTCCAGTGGAACGTGACCAACTCTGAATGCTGACTCGTGTCCAAGTGTGTGTGAGTATAAGCACGTGGACTCACAGCAACGACGTGGGTCATTCGGCACAGTTGGTATCACACACCGCACAGGCTGTGCTGGCTTCAGTACAGTCACATCATTTAACAGCTCCACGTTCGTAAATTAACAGCCGCCCACTTATTCAGTGCTGGACATTTAGGACAAATGGCCACAGTTGGAGCTCGGCTGCAGGGTTCGAACCTGTGACCTTGTTACAGGAAACTGTATTTGACTATCCCTCACCTGCAGGTGTCTGCCTCCCTGCCTCTAGTCCACCCATGCTCCACACTGCTTCTCCTCTTTGTCATGCAACAGGGACAATCCTATTACATTTCCTTTAGCTGTATCTCTGTTTCCCTAATAACAGCAGAAACAGCTTATTGATTATGTATGGCCTCACCCTGCCACTGTACACCATTTGCACAGTGCTGCAGAAACAAACAGCTTTTCATGTAATCTACCGTGTCGACAGCAGCAGGATTCAAAGGATGCGGTGAGTGTAGAGCTGCAGAGTTACACTGCATGGCTCCGTCTCTCATTGTATTCACACACACACTCACACTCCTGAAAAGACATGGTATTTTTCACATGGTCCTGGGCCTACACCTTCACAAACTCATCATTTGTATCTCTGTGTGTGTTTGTGTGTGAAGGTGTGCGTGTGTGTATGTGTATGTGTCATGTACTAAACAATGTTTGCTTCCTCAAAATTAGTTGTGCTCATTAAATGTTGTTACTTTGACAAGGTCAGTAAACATTTTTTAGCAGTTTATTTTGGTATTTATTGAACCATAGCATGGTGATTGAAGTTTTGATATTTAATGAAGCACAAATACAATCTTCCTTAAGATAAATTAACAAATAAACTTGAATAAATACGTTTTTGGCTTTTATATGATTCTGTTGCAGTACAGCCTTGCCTCAACATGTAACATACAGTTTTATATTATAAGTGTTGATATGACATATACACATATGCAAAGATATTACAAATATCTCTTTACTAACCAATGAAGGTGACTTTTGTGGCTGAGGGTGACTTTTGAATATTGAACATGACTTGGGTGCCAAATTTTCATTCGTTAGTATTTACATGTAAGGTCCATTCACTTTACCTTTACATTATTCTATCATTATTCTCTCATTTTGGAAATTTAACCGTGTTTCCACGGTGTTTCCTTGTTTCCATTGCTCTAACAGATATAAATCCATGGCCCCACTTGTGTGTGTGCGCACATACACACAAACACACATACACTCATGAACAGATGATCAGCTGGGGAGAGATTTATTTGCGGCTCTGACGTCCAGGAGCCCGCCCACTGAGGGTTGGCATGGCGACATACACCATGCTGTGACCTCATATCCTGTTTGCTGGTCTGAGACTCTGCAGGAATGCTTGTGGAGGACGCTCAGAGAGTCAGGAAGTTACTTTGACAAAGTCCTTGAGGATCGGGCCGCTTGATGCCGCTGGCTTCGAGCCTGGCTGTGATTTCATTAAAGGTTAAAAAGCACATTTTTCATTTAAAGGTTAAAAAGCACGGAAAACATGAATAGAAACTTTAACTTTAACCGTGATGTTTGCTGTGCCAGGATGAAGCTCTGTGGTCCTCTGACCATCAGCTGGTATAAAAAATCATTTAGTGTTTCCTTCTTATTTCAATACAAGTTCCCCATGTGTGAAAATGTTACTTTCTCCATTCACCTGCTCACATATGATGAATGTCCCTCCTGACTGGCTCCAACCTGTTCCCGGCGTTTCCCTCCACCAGTCGGCTGCCTCGTAAGTGGTTTCTTTTCTTGTATCATTGTTTCCTTTGCTTTCTGTCTATCCATTTGTATCCTTTGCATCCAACGCAGTGTGTTTGTATGTGAGAACATGTAGAGAAGCATGGCTTTGAGGTTTCACAATTATTCCTTGTAGGTTAACTGGAGTCTGGACCACATGTCAAACAGCAGATGGTTGTTGTTCTCACGTCATCCTGTCAGTGAAGACAGTGAGCGTGATGCTGCAGCAGCAGAGGAGTCGACACACTCGTACATCAGTTCCGAGTGGCCGTGGTCTGGGTCATTATTTTTAATGGGTCTGTTATTGTGTGGGGTGTGGGCTCCATGCATCTTTTCCTTGTCATCTTTTCGTTCCTCTTTCCATTGTGACGGATTCGTCTGATGCCTGTCAAGGCGGGGTCACAAAGAGATGCTCATTTAGACCCAACACATGGCTGAATGCCTTCTCATGGAAATGAATCATTTTGAATTGAAAAAAAGATGATAAAGATTCATATATCAACCATCTAATCTAACAAAGTATTTTCTTAGACACAAAGAAAACAGGTTTTGTAAAACTGCCTCCGGGTGAGGACAGGCTTGTTGCAGCTTTCATATGATGGGCTGTTTGTGCAACGTCTGGTGTGGTTAAAAGACATTTCACATTCAGCGTATTTATCATTCTAATCTAAGAAAACATGTTCTTCATTTTGTCTCACGGTCCTTTAATTTGCATCTGGAGGCTGCTTGATAGTGACAGTAGAGCTGAGAGAGAATATCTATGTACGTAAGTCTGAAATAGACGAGACAAGGACAAACATGTTCAAACTGCCTTATTGCATTGAAGGAAGCCTTAAGCAACAAATTCATTTTCTATAGATTTGGTGCAACAAGACTGTGTTTATGCCACTGAATTGATTATTGTGAATGCATTCATGAATGTAGATCAATTGATGTATCGCATGGATCCTCAATCAATCCTCAGAACTCACTGCTCCAATTATATGTGACCATGAAAGAGAGAGAGGTGGTTTAAGTGAGGTGGGGAAAAAGGCAGAATGAGAAAAACTCTCCATATATTGCAATTAAAATCAATAAAAATGAGAAATCACCACAGTGGGGAGCAGCCCAGTGGAGCATCTCCCAGGGACTGTTGGTTCCAGTACAACACCAGTGGGATCAGTCCAGCTGTGAACTAGCACATGTTATATCCAGCATAAAAACAAGACAGTGGCATAGTGGCATAGCTCTTATTCTAGCTCTGGTTCCAGTTTACTTGTAGGATCTGAGAACCTTGTCGGTTCTCTTAAGAGCCAGCCTGCACTCGTCCTAGTTACATACGTCCACCAATGTTTGGTTCCTGTCTCTGTCAACATCTTTTTCCACATGTTTCCTCTCATCCTCAGAGATTCGTGTGAGACACAGCTGATGATGTGGTGGTATACAAGGGAGAACCAACTATGAAAAAAACAACTTTTCAGATTGTCTGTCGAGATTCTCATTTGTCAAAATCATTGTAATTGTAAAGCTACTTTGGAGCTGCAAGTCATAGCAACTGGACTTTTCTTCTTCGGTGCTGATTTGGTGATAAGAAACCCAAACTTTTACCTCTGTGAAGTTGTTAGCATAGCCATAGGGAGTACCTGACTGTTGTTCACAGCAGATCTTAGATGACCCCCTGAGATTGTGCAATGACTAGTTTGGCAGGAAGGGTTGTTACACTGTATTATTTTCTAAACTTCAGACACTCACAGATCGTGCTGCTTTGATGCTCAATAAAATGAAAAAAACAACATTTTCTGACATGGTACTGAGCACACCAGAAGGTGGAGGCTGGACTTGTATGTGTTGGAATCACAAATACAACAATGGTCCAAAGAAGAGAGTTGCACCAGTGGCAGCTTGTTGACCATACTGAGCCTGCGTTGACTAGAACCTTGTGCAGTCAGACGATGTCGGCTTTGAGCAGCACCTCGCGGCTCAGTCAGCTCAGCGCTCAGGAGACACACGAGCTGTTCACATTAGTGCTCATTCAGTGATGCTGCCTCTGGGCTGAACCCCACCACAGAGCTGTCTCTTTGACGCTGTTACTTCTGACTGCAGCCCGTTCTTGATGCTACTGTCCTGGTGAGATGACAACATGCATTGAAACATCCACAAACAGCTAAATCATGTCTGCATCTTTGGGCTAATGAAACACTTTTGCATTTTGTATTTTACACCGTTAAAACAGGAAAGAGTATCGTTACAGAACATGGGAGTAGTTACAATACAACACAATATGATTTAGAAAAGTGATAAAACTATGGTTTATCTGGAAGATTATTTCTATGCTTTAAATTTTCATAAATTATGGAGTCATTAAGGTTGGGACCAGGGTGTGCACTTGGTCCTCATTAACAAGAAAGAAGTGCATGCTGTCAGACGGGAGTGCCTAAGTTACCAAGTTAGTGCTAGGATGAAGGTCTGGACTTGTAATGATTGGGTTGCTGGTCTGATACAGTTCCTGATACCCTGATTCACAGTGAGTGTGCTCACTACATCATGAATGAGTTCAATGCAGGGAAGAAACTCCTTGAAATGACGTGACTGTCTTCTTTGGCAGTAAAACTGAAACGTTTCCTGAGACAACCATGGGAAGAGAACCCATTGATCGACCAAACAGTCTTCAAGTATGCTGACACCTTGGTCTCTTTGAGCTTGTTAGTATGTTGATAGCCAAAGTAATCGTATACTTACCAAGTCTGTCTTTTGTGTGCTGTGACTTGACTCTGGTCACAGACAAGATGCACACTGCTGCTAGTGTTATTTGCAGGCAGAGGGATGCTGCTGTGTGGGTCACTGTTCCAGCCTCTCCTCTTTCTTCCAGGTCAAAGCTCAGCATGGGAACTGTGGCGCATGCTTAGTGCTCCTCGGATCCAGATAAATATTTACATGGAGATGTCACTCAGCACTCAACCACATTATCTGGGTGAGCTGGTCCAATGATGGGAAACTTGATTTAATGTGTAATTAAATTAAGAGTGATTATAAAATATTAATCACATTTGAAACCATGTTTATGCTTTTTAAAAGTCTGGTTTTAGTCAGAGATGTGTACACGTGATTCAATTAATCTATTAGGTTAGTTTAGTTTAGGTGAACTGAAAGTTCAATACTTTTTTTATATAAATATAAACAAAATGATTTAGCTTTACATTAGCTGATGGATGAATATCTGTCTGGTCTTCCTGGTACTCCAGTGTGTGTCACAGCTGCTGTTACTGATGTGGTGTCATGAGACTGATTTCACTCTTTCATTTTCACTCAAAAAAGAGAGGAAAAACCAAAGTCTGTTTCATAAAATGTCTCCCTAAATAAAGGCAGGAGCACATTGTCTTCCTGACTAGCAAAGCTGTTCTTGGTTCATTAGCAAATCGATCCACGTGCATCGCTTTGAAAAGAGTCAAGCGGAGCTGATGAGACTGATCCAGCACCAGATGCTGATACTGTGTTTCTCCCTCTGATAATCTATTATCCGGCTTCTGCCTCTGTCTGGTACAAACCACTCTATGTTTGCAGGATAAATTGTGCTTGTGTCCAGATAACAGCAAATGAAAGAGTCACAGCTACAAACAGAAAATTAAAATATAATATGATGTAAATTCAAGGTTCTTCTTTTCCATTTCTTATTAAAAAATTGGCCCTCAATGTGTGCGGAAAAAGTAAAATGGAAGAATGCTGCCTCATGAGTCTCCAACCTCAGTTGTGACATAAACACATATTGTTGCCACTGAAGTATCCATAACATTAGCAATCAGATTTAGTGGCCATTGTTCGCAGACAGTAATGTGGGTGTGGTCTTCGATGAGACGTCATCTTGGCAATGAAGTGGTTTCCGCACTCGCGTGCTTTCATGCCAGCTCTGGCTGAGTGTGGGATTTTATGTCTGTGTGCGTGTGTGAATGTGTGTGCACACTCTGCAGGGTCCCTGACAAATGCACAACTGAGTATGTGTGTGTAGATAAAAAAGCTTGTTTTATTATACAGATGTTCCTGACTGAGTGTGTCACAGAATAAGAAAATGTACGTAGGTGTGCACATATAAAGATGTTGTCTCTGTTGTTTCTGTATGTATATGTGACTTTTTCATCATATGTGGATCTTATGAAGCGTGTGTGTGTGTGAGTGTGTGTGTGTTTGGGCAAATTGGATGCTCTAGTAGCCAGAAGCTCTCCATGTCCTTCTCAGTGACATCCCTGCCTGAGTTGTCCCCACTTTACCTGGTCCAGGATCGTCACCACTTACCTCTGACCCCTGGCGCTGGGCTCAGGGATGTCCACAGTAACACAGTAACTGGCTTTCTTAGAAAGAAAAAAAAAAGTGAGAGAGCAATATTGTAGGCTCTGCCTCACTTGTTGTGACACTGTACACACAGAGACCCAGACAAACACACGACCTGGAGTGACAGTTTCCTGTTGTTATTGTGTAATATCACTTATGTCAACAGGGCAATATACAGTATTTCATCACCTGAAGTTTCTTCCTGACCAAATTCCAATACTTTTCTTTGTTTAATATGTGTTTCTTTTAGAATTGTTTTCATTGTACTGTGTTTGCTACGAAAACACAGATGTGCCCACAGCAGCTCTAATAAAGGAATATCTTATCTTATCTTAAAACTTTGCAACAACAAAAACACCTCCGCACACGTCACTTCCTGACATGCAGACCCACACCGTGACGATACAAGAGGCTCCAAAAACAACAAACAACCCTCTGAACCTCTAAAAATAAAATACAGGAGCAACGATGGATGATGAGAGAGAGGAAAAGGCTGAGTGAAGGATGGAAGGAAGCGATTCGTTTCAGAGAGACAGCCCACTCAACAGATGTTGAGTGAGCCACTGGTCTACGTTTATTTTGTCTCTGTATTTATTTTGTCTCTTTGTCCGTGTCTGCTTTTCACTCCTATTGAACTGACAGCTTTCTGCAGAGTGGGGGTCGTGTGTCAGCCTGTCTGTCTTCTGTCTGCAGCAGCTGGGTCAGGATCTGGTCTATAACTTATCTACATTTGCATGGAAATGAATCAGTAGTTTCACTGTTGTGCTCTGTGACATGAGCGTACTGTAGTCGATGCTTCTTAGCTGTATTTCTCTACTTAGATCTACAGTGGTCACGTTACTCTATGTGCAGCAAATCAAAGCTTTTGAACTGCAACATTTTGCCTCTGTTCTGTTGCAGAAAATAAAGATCATTGATTCAGTTTAAATGGATGGAGATATTTAATCTTACTACATCAGAGCTGCAACAATTGATTGTTTTTATTGTTGATTGGATTGTTGATTGCTTTATCAATTAGATAATAAGGTATTTGGTTTACAAGATGATGCAGATGTCCAGTGACTGTTTCACAAAGATCAGGATAAGATCTTTTAATATTCACATTAAAAAAGCTGAGATGAGGGAGTTGCAGTTGTAGAATATATGAACATATATAGGATAAGACATTTGGAGTAATCCAGTCTTATTTTCAGTATGCAGACATGTAAACGCCTTATTTAAAATAAATGTCAAAGCATTTTGCCTCACATTTCTCTTTGACTACACATATCCTGGTCCAAAATGAGATGGTAAACACTTTAGATGTTGATTTACATCAATAAAGACTAAAAGGATGTCGACATTTTGCTTCACAGCCTGTCATATCAAAATTAAATATTCGAACTAATTACGTTCTTAGGATTATCCAGTGGACAAAAGAAATTGTTCTTTTTTGTTAGTCCAAAGAAACATTGTTTTGGATGTGATAATATTCAGGATTCCTCAATTCATCTGTAATGATATATTACAACTTACTAAGGTCGGGGCGAAAAACAAGTTAGTCACAGAGGTAAATTGCATACACAATCAATGATTTTTTTTTTCAGTACCACATTTGCATACTGTAAGCATTAATTTCCAGCTGCAGTAAGAGCAGCGAGGACAATATCTGTCACCACGTTTAGAGCTGCTGATTCAGATTCAGTGTGTTCAGCAGCACTGACCAGCTCCAATTTTCTGTTTTCATCCTGGAAAATGACTTAATGCACTTTGGCTGCACATTCAGCAGCAGCTGACGGCTCCACCAGCCACTGAACCCTGCAAATGGGAACACACACACATGGTGATAGCACAGGTCCGATATGGGGTTTTGCTTTGAACAACCTGTTTCTAATTAAATGATGTAAAAGGCTGTGTTGTGCACAAACTGAGTTATGCACAAGCATAGTGCATTGTGCATCTGTAAGCACTGCTATCGGTCTGTTTCCCGCTTCACAAATTAAAGCCATATCTGCGTGTTCCTCCTTCAGACAGCGCTGCTGTCAGACTTGTAATTCATTCAGCCTTAATCCTGTATTATTATGCTAATAATAAGCAATCAAATGCATTTCAACAGTAAATTAAAAATGGAGAGAGTTTCAGTAGCGTGTGATTCAGCAGCGACAGTGAGGCTGGCAGTGCTGAGCTGAGGGTGAAGCTCTGGATTGGATGTTTGCTGGAGCCTGAAGCAGTTCTCAGTGAGGACAATGTTCAGAGCCGTGGAACAGGACAGACAGTGACTGTCTCTACAGCTATGTGTCTCTTAATCAGGGTAGTAAAAAAAAAAAATCACAGTCGAGTACTGTGATTGCTGATTTGAAATTTAAATCTGATCTTGCTTTAGAGACGGGTTTGATTGGAAGTGACTAACAAGATGGAGAATGTCAATCAAATGTGAATTTCTGGGGCTAAAATTAAAATCCAGAGGTTAATTTTTTGTAATATTTGCACCAGGGCCGATTCTGGGATCAGAGGTTTGCGGGTGCTGATAATAATCATAACTGAATGTTAAAAATGTCACCCATAGGACAAGTGATTAAATTCAATTCATGCAGACTTTTTATTTTGTGGTACATGATGGAAAAACCTCTCATTAATTGACATTTCTAAATTAGAAATAAATAAATAAACAACTCATGATTATAAATGATAAATGATATCCGCAAGATGGTTTATCATTTCATTGCAAGCTAGGGTTGAAATTAAAACAAAGCAAGTTATTTTACCTGAACACTTTGAGATGATTATCTTTGTCCATCATCTATATTTTGATACGAATTAAATGTATGTGTATGTATGTGTTATACAGTATATCTAAGATAATGAGTTTATTCGTCTTTCTGTTCTTCCACATTCAAATTCCAGCTCATGAACTGACTGGAAACCAAATCTAAAGTTACAACTTTCTTTGTGCAGGCCTGTTGTTGGTGCGAGAACCTGTTGCACCTGTAGATGAACGAGCATTGGCCTTTTTCACACCTCCACTTAAAATCCACAGTTGCAGTGCCAGCGTTGCATCTCACAGCTCTGCAGTCAGAGCCAGAGCCCGGAAGGTCACTGATATTATTAGCAACTCACTGACATTTGGTTGCCATGACAGGAAACAAAGGCATCGGAAATGGCTGAAACCACCGAGAAACAGGAAACAAAAGCAGCAAAAAGAGGAGAACAGAACACCATGGGAACATTTCCCGTCGATGCAGGAACAAGTGTAATTAAAGTGATCCGAGCGTCAGGTAGGATTTAAATCCTCGACTAGCCACGCAACCTTCCCCGTCTTCCACCTAATGCACTGTGGAGGTTCAGGTCCACGAGATATGCGAAGCTCCTGATGTGTTCATTACACTGATTCATTGTCAGAGCTGATCTAATCAATGTTTCAACACGTTTTTATTATAAATATTGATTTTTATGACGATGTGCAATGCGATGTGAGAGAGGAAACTCATATTTTCAAATCAACCGATAATTACCACCCGTCAAATTAATTTATGTATGAGATCAAGCCGATGAAGCCAGATCAAAAACAACAACAACAAAAAAACTGTATTAAAGACAGCAGCGCCAAAACATGGAAAAGACACTAAATAAACACTTCTGTGCAACAGGTATTTAATGGGAATTCTGGAGCAACACAGTAGTAGAAGTAGTTTTTATTAGGTAACTCATCTCTAAAACCTTTCAAACTTGGGAAATCCTTGTGGACTGGTCATTATTTAAGTTTTTTTTTCTTTTAATCCCACATATTATGTAAAAATTAGCCAAAGAATGGAGTTCTAGTGAACAATTAAGATAGTGTCATGTTGTGCAGAAAGCCAAACCCAAAGATAACAAAATCCAAAGATGTTTTCATCATTCACAAAACAACATCTTCCATTGTTTAACAGACTGATCATGATAATTCAAGGCTGAAATATTTAATTTGACGTTAAACTCTCAGGACGAAGGACAGAACCTGCATCAGAATGAATAAAAAAGCGACACATGCTGACAAACTACACCGTCTCCATTTCTTTTTTTCATTTAACCATTTCACATTTTCACCTTCCAAATAGACGAATTAGACCGAGTCCATGTCCACCCCACACAACCCCTCCAGCCAACCAACCCCCGCCCCATCCCTCCCACCATCATGCTTCCCCACCTCTTCTTCACAGCTCATCAAACCTAATCACTCCAGCGGCCTCCAGTTTTGTTAAGAATTACAGAGTTGTGGGTGTGTAAAAGCTTCTCCCCCAGATGTTCAGCACACATGACTGGAGAGAGACACTGCTGCTGGTGGGGGTGACCGGGAGGGCAACGCAGACTGGTACCAACTAATTAAAGAAACTCCCAGAATCCACTGCTTTTTGTTTTTTCCCGGGGCAAAGCCGCGTGACCCGTGAAGAGAATGAAACAAGTGACCCGCAAGAGACCACAGGAAATAGAGTCTGAGAGGAGTGAGGAGGGACGAGAGGGGCTGGTAGACAGGTGAGACTGGGAAAGTGAGGCAGAGAATTACCAGGACACAACACTAATAATGTGGGGTCATGACCACTGTGCTGCAGGTTTATACAGAGGATCAGAAAAAAAATGCTGGAACGTGAAGAGTTCGCTCTGGGCCTCTCAGCTCTAACAATATCAAATTAATCACCATACTTAAGTAACGTATATTAGTACGTATATTTTCCATAGTATCATTACCAACATTCTCAAACTTGGGATGGAGAAGGATCACAGTAACATTGTGCCTGGCCATGTATGCAAAGTAATCTCATTGTACTTGTCTCTTAACAGGGGTTTACTGTAACACCCACCTACAGTATGAACAGGCTAGACAGTTTACTACTGTCTCAATTTCAGAAGCTGAGAGAGTATTAGAAACCCACCACTGGTCTGCGTAAAAATGAAGGTACTGTGTTGGAACCTGTAGTCTCCAATACCTGTGAACCATAGGTGACTTACAGGATCTACCTTTATGACCAGTATCTCCCTCTTCATTACTCTAAAGGAACATATTTGGTTGGCCTTCTTTTAAAAAAGTGGGTTGTCTTTAATTGGGCACATATACAAAGAAGACAGTTTTTCACCGTGTAACGCTGAAGATATCATTGCAGCTAAAACTGTCAACATCTTGTAACATTGCACCATGTTAGTGGCCCCTTGTAACATAAAACAAGCAGGCATGAGAGGAAACCTGCACCTCATTCATGACAACTCAAACATATGACACGAATCAGAAAATCCAACAAAGGTGACAGACATTTACATCATACCTGTGCTACTGACACATGAGCTTTTACACACAGCAAGAGTTTTGTCACAGTGACCTGTCAGCGCAGCACACAACACATCTTCTTCTGCTCTTTGATTTGTCTGGCTGAAAAATACATTTTGTGTTGGTAAAAATGAGGAGAAATAAAGTTTAAATCAAAATGTGACTAATGTTAGTTAGTTGCATTACTGCAATTCAAATGCACTACATTTAAGTGCATCTTATGTACAACAGGCTCAGTGCACATCTATGAGCAAATTTACATCTACTATGCTCAACATCATAGACATGGATAGATAAATAGGTAGATAGATAGATAGATAGATAGATAGATAGATAGATAGATAGATAGATAGATAGATAGATAGATAGATAGATAGATAGATAGATAGATAGATAGATAGATAGATAGATAGATAGATAGATAGATAGATAGATAGATAGACAGACAGATTGTTTACTGCTTTTTAGAACCAGACCAAAACATTGCAAATGGCAGATAACTGCTAACTGATGTGATCGTGAGCAGTAAATAAGCCTCATTTCCATAGGTCTGATATTACCTGTGTGAGTGTGTGTGTGTGTGTGTGTTTGTGGTGTGTCTGTTGGTTTGAGATGACTGATAATGCTAGACGATGGTGGGTTTATTCCAGTGTGAATTGGCCTCGAATGCAGTTTGTGAAGGAAATTTCCCGCTGTGTGAAGCCTCCTGATGAAACTAATCCCCCAGGAATCAAACTCTAATTTCAGATGTACTTTGGCTTGGGCTGTGTAATTTATTTATTATTTCCTCCAGATGAACTCCCCCTGCGCAGCAGCTCCAGCTGAATCCACACAGCCTCGTTTTGAATGAATATTTCAGGGACACCAACAGGGACTGAGAGGTAGATCTGCACATAATCATTGTGTTAAAATCTCATGTTGATGTTTGAATTTGATTGCATTAAAAGGGTCATCTGTTGGGTGTTGCGTCCTCCTGCCTGTTAACCAGGCCGACCCATGATTCTGCAGCGTGTTAACAGCTCTTTAAAGGTCTGCCGGGCTGCTTGTATCCGAGGTTGCCTGATAATAAAAAGCCACTTATTCAGTGTGATTCGACATTGCTGCCCTCCTGGCCCTGCACTCAGCCTACAGCCACGCAGCAGCGTTCATAATGAGGCGCAGCAACGCCGCCGCTGGCTCCTCTCAGCTAAGTGCCTGAGAACAGCTCCATAGTTAGTTTAGCTCACTGCGTCCTGTTTCCTGTTTCTCTCTCTCTCTCTCTTTCTCTTTCTCTCTCTCTCTCCCTCACACACAAATACATACTTGGCCTCCGTTCAGTTCACTAGTTGGAATTTGAGTTGAATTGGCTTTAGCCAACATGATGATGAATTGGACTTTAAATCATACAGTACAAGTCATTGCAGCCATTTCATTGAAATTCAAATTATTCATACAATATGTATATAAACATTATTAACTGACACTTTTCCTTGATTGCCACCATGTGTCACATTTGTTTCAGCTCTCAATCAAACATCAAAAAAGTAATTCAATTTGTAATCATAAAATCTAGACCTTGCATTGCCTTGGGTTGTCTGTTTTTCCTTTTGGGAGGTGTGAAGGCTCTCCTGAACCCCGCTGCAGACAACAACTGAACTCTTGTTTGCATGAAAACATGGGTCTCTCTTCGCTTACAAATGAATGCAAATGCAAACAATCTATCGGGCAAACCGGAGATGGAGGTTTGCTTTGACATAGCGATGAGAGTGTGGTCTCTGAACCAGCAGCAAATGGGGGTACACCAATGATGAATCAATAGGACAGGCCAGCATCCTCTTAAAAAAATCTTTATTCAACCATGCATAGTGAGGTACATTACCATATTACTAAGGTAATAGCATTGTTAAGTTAGGATATTACAGAACTTGATTTATCACCTTATGATCATATTTATTCTGTATTTTCACTTTGAATTGTAGTTTCACAAAAAAAGCAAAGCAAAAAACACTGAACTTGGAGTCAAGCCTAATGAGTGTGACAAGACTTCTGATTTCTGAAGTGTTTTACAGTATAATGGACTCTGTCCTCCAAGTCTGCAACACTTGTTCCTCAGCACTTCAGCCTTTGTGGAGAGTTTGTTGCCATCTATGTCCATCACAATTTTTTTCAGAGCCTCAAATGCATTCTTCAGGTTTGTTAAGCAGCTCAAGTCCAGTGTGTAAATAAGACCAAACAAAAAAAAAGGAAAATGCTTTTGCAATGTCTTAAAGCTTATGGAGCACTTCCACATCCTCAATGTTTATTCCAACATCTGCCTGGCCATTAATGGGCTCACTCAATCTTTATGGCAAAGAGTCTGGTCCATATCCTCCTGTCTTCAACATCCTCAAAGGACAGAATAAATAAACATCCAATTAGAACAAATACACCATTTATTATTTCTCCAGCCTCCAATTTACCATTGTTACAGACTCCACCACAGTTCACTTTTTTGATTGTAGAGCACAGTGCATTCTGGATAGAAAAAAATATAATCAGAAGAAGCAAAGTTAAACAGAGCACAAACTGGAAAATCTCTCAATAACCTAAAACTGCATAAATTCAGTATTGTTGCATTTTTTGTTTTAATGACAAGTTGCTGAAGGGGATGAATTTACATTTTGCGGTCCCAGCCAATTGGTGAGCAAGTTTTTGTTTTTCCTCTGGCTTTCCAGATCATCTCCAGTACCCTTAATCTATCTCTGATCACAACATACAGCCAAGACTCCTACGGTCTGGTAAATAAAGAGTTCCTCCACAAAATGATCTCATCTACACATAATCCTCCATTCACTACTCGTGTGACACAACACCTATTTTATGTTCATTTTATGGAATTTCAGTTGTTAAGTGATTAATATCTAATCACATGTAATGTAAATGATTGCTAACGAAACAAAAAGCAACTCAAAGCCAGGAATTAAATTTGAGGGTCAATCCAGTGAATTCTCCATTTCACACAACCCTGGCTCACACAAGTGCTTATCACACTTTGTTAAGCTTTAATTTTCTTAAACTTTGATATATTCATGAGAGATTTTGTGTGAAGAAAATATTCTCTTTCTGCTGTATGAGCCACATGAAGATGCTCTTTTTTTATTTGTCTCTATGATTGTTGGAACAAATGAAGGTGAAAATAAAAGGTCTCAGTTATTCTCTCTTTCCATCTTTCTTTGCCTTGGTCCATAAATTCTGTATGAAGTAGAAAAGGCTGATTCTGTTTCATTTTGCTGAACGTAAACAACATTTTCTCTGTCCAGAATTACAATGGGTTTAAAATCAGTCCCTGCCTACGCCTTTTGTTGCTGATTCGAAGCAACTTTAAGCTTCTGAGGTGTTTTTTCTTTGGCATTTTTATAATTCAGCTTTCAGTTTTGAAGTACTTTAATTTGTTGTTCTCCTTAATTTGTCTTTGGTTTTCAAAATATCTCCATCAAAAGGTTATTATTATTGTTCCAGGGCTCTGGGTAACCACCACCAATGCATCTTTGAGCCTGGTCTGGGACATGAGCGGAGTCTAAACCTTGTTCGTGTATAACTTGTGAGTTTTTTTTTTTCTTTTTACTCTGATGAGTTTGTTCCCGTAGCCTCAGGCTCCCTCTGAACTAAAAGCCATGTTTCCATAGCAACAATCAGCGCTGACCAGGAACAGCAGCAACAACAGTCTTACAGCTGCTGTGGACCAGTGATTGTCATAGTTTGGCAATGACGTGGACGGGCAAAAGTTTTTTTTTTTTTTTCCACAGGCCACACAGACATGACCCAGCAGTCCCAGTGACGTGACCAGGGTAGTGATGTCAGTTCCAGCTACTTTTAGTCACTCAGGCACTTGCTCAGATGTGGACTTCATCAAAACTGAAACTTAATTTCCATTAAGGGGTTATGGTTAGGGTCAGGGGTCCCTACTTATACTGGGATGAGCTTGCATAATTAAACACAAAAACATCTGAGAAGATGGTCAGCACCACATATATATTACATGCATATTACATATCGTATACATATCAATAATAGGAATAATATTGTTCAAACATGAAGCTGTGTTTATTTAATTTTACTGAAATTTCACTGTCCATTCTTTACTAGGAGTGCATTTGTGTTTGTCCAGTTTTTCTTTTTCATAACAAACAATCACAACCATGCAGTGGGGTCAACCACACCTCCTCACAAACATAAAAGTTTCTGTCCCATCTTTGCTCAGAGTTGTTCTCAGAAACTTCCTGAGTATCTCTGAAGCTGAGTTAGGACCTTGCTCTGAGACGACTCTAAGAATCTTTCTGAATATGGGCCCTGGCCCCAGCCCTATGGGCCCCGGCCCCATGGGCCCTGGCCCTTGGGGGCCCTGAATATGGGCCCCTAAACTCCAGTTTCTCAAATAAGCAATAGAGGCTCTGAGATATGGCTGTTCCCCATAGATTGCTATATTAATAAGTGCTAATTCCATCCATCCATTACCTTACCCATACTGGGCCTGCTGATGTCCATCTCCAGTTCACATAGGGAGGAGGCAGGGAGCACACCTTGGAAAGGTGTAACTCGTGTCTTGTTTTGAACGATTTGTTTCTGTAGACAAGAGACAGAGGTGGGTAAATCAAAGACAGAATCAAAACAGACTGTGTAGTTCAGGATCTAAAAAAGAAGGGACTGTTCTCTACTGAGGGGAGCATATGTACACGAGACACTATTCCACAAGTTATTTTTTGTGAAAATCTTTCATCTTTGGGGCAATAATAAATGCTGGAAAAAAACCCTTTGAGTCATCTGCTACGAACCTGACCGCCCAATGCACAAGTGTTTCTTTATCAGATAGATTTGTAATTAAAGCTACTTAGCTGTAGAACACTGAAAGCACTGAGCTGAATACTTTTTCATTAAAAACATGTCTGATAAATTAGTGACTTCTCAGATCAGATCAAACACAATAAAACACGTCTGCGCCTTGTGAACGCGTTGGTTACAACATCACTTCTGTTGTTATGGAAATTAATTTTACATCCAATGGAGCAGTTGTCTCCCAAATGCAATCAAACAGACACTCTCTCTCTCACACACACACAGACACACACACACACACCCTACCTAAGCTATTTGTCAGACTGATTTTTGCACATTTGTCATTTATGCATCTTTGCTGATTTATGACTGCTGCTGTACTTCACACCTGAGCTGCTCTCAAGTGAGTCAAGGTTGTTACGCTGCGACGATTCTTCATCTGTGAACACACTGCAGCAGCTTAAGTCTGCAGCCATCTTCTTACTCTCTCTCTCTCACACACACACACACAGAAACACACACTAACACTGACATGAGAAGCTCTGTATTACACCCTGTTGTGTGTGTTACATAGTATTGACCACAAACTAGCTGAACTATGGGGAGACAATATGTTTGCTCGCAAGATTTGTGCACCCTGTGGAGGAATTTGTGTGTGTTGGTGTCTCTCTGTGCATAAAAGTGGAACAGAGGAGCTGCCATCTGGTGAAGCTTCCCCACCCACCCACCTACGCGTGCTTGGTGGTCCGCCTCTGTGTGTGTGTGTGTGTATGTGTGTGTGTGCTACGTGGATAGCATCTTGGTGGTCCCTCTAAATCCCTGGATCTGTCTTATTCTGACAGAGAAGGGGCATGTGTGTGCTTAAGCAACTGCCAACACACTCATGTATAACACTCAATAGAGAGCTATGCTTTGGGTTGTTCTGAAAACTGAATCCAGTCCCATTACCCAGCATATTACACAGAGTTCATCTGTTATGAGGCCACTCCACACGGTACGCTGAATCCAAGAACGGGTTAGGATTTGTTCTCTATGAGTCTGGAGCATTTAACACTCCCATGCACTACCCAACAAATGTACAGACTTTTTTAATCCAGGTTAATGACGCAACGTGCACCTGTCTTTAATCGAAATCAACAAGCATCACTGGATGCTTCATGGGCAGTGACATTCTGAACACAAATCTGCCACATACACTGTGATTTATTACACTGATGTGGAAAAAGGTTATGTGTGGAATAAGTTTGGAAGATGCTGGAAGATGCTGGAAAGTTAGAAAGGTTGATGTCACTCTACTTCCAACCAACATGATATGAGTGCTACACATTTAGTAAGTCCTACTGTCGTAGTAAGACATTAACATGGGTGTGTCATTAGGTATCAGTCCTAATGTGTTCTGGGACATGTTGACAGGAATATGATTGGAATTACTCTTCTATATTCTATATTCTATAAGCGACCCAGTTAAGCCCATTGATAAGACTTTTTTCTTGTTTAATATTATGTTTATTTCTGGAACATTTCTGTCTATGTTACCTGAACAACTGCCTCTGTGCCAGAAGCAAAATTTAGCAGGTTCTTCTTTGGCTCTTTGTGGTTCTTTGTGAAGTGTGATCAGCATCTCCCCTGCACCTTAATCCAAGCTGTGAAGATAAAAGCAAAAAGAAAGGGAAAGATGTGGGAGAAAATGTCGAATCAATTTGTCTCTGACCAAACATGAGAATTCTGGGATCCCTCCATTAGCTTCTGGACTGGTGTCTTGCATCTTGTTGTTTTCTTGGTAGAGTAGAAATAAATCTTGGTCACTGACAGTATAAGAGGGTATTTCATATGATCACACATGAATGGCGTAGTGGGTGTCACTCACACCTAGAGTTGATTCTCTCTGACCAGTAAGTAGTCTGCCATCTCTGTCCAGTGCCTATTCTGCACAGCAGGAATCCAAGGAAATTGGTTATGAAAAATCTGACCAAGCCCTGCATACGATGACACAGATTTAGCCAAAAGCAAAAAAAAAAAGGGAAAAAAAGCTGAACAAAGGTGGAATTGTGAAAAGGGGCTATAAATGTAACTCAGACAAATCTGTTCACTCTTGGTTTCCAGTCAGCGGCTGAGCTGCTGTCTGCGTTTGAAGCAGGTGCTGATCTTTATTCCATACTTCATGTGTAAAATAAAAATGGCTGTTCAACATGTTAACTTCTTTCATTAACTGAGGGGCATTTATTCTGACACAAAGTGCAGCTCAGATTAATGCATTACTGAAGCAAACAGTCCAGTAAAAGCTTGGACTGATCACCGTTTTGTGTTGGTGATGTTATGATACTTTTCTCCTCATGCCTCCCACCATCGGCTGCTCAGTAAATGTGCAATAAAAGGGATTTTCGTTTTACGGCTGAGCAGTCTCGTTCACTTCCAAGGGATAAAGCGTTACGGTGTTGTAAATGATGCAGCTGCAATAAAAACCCAGAACAAAGGGAGAAGCAAGATGGACAGCATCGGGAAGAGAAAAAGGGAAAGAGGAGTGGCCACAAAAGGGTGGATGAGGTGGCTTGAAGAGAGATCGGACAGGGCAGAAAAAGAGAGAGAGAGAGAGGAGAGAGAGAGTAGGATACACATGGAGAGAGGGGACGTTCAGCATCCACAGACCAAATGATTCATGACAAGTTAGCTCAGCGCACCGACCCCAGGGGTCACCCAGGAAGATAATGGTGAGGAGGGGAGGGGAGGGGATGGAGGGGTGTGGTGGTGTGACAAAATGAGACAGAGCAGAACGAAAAGCAAGAGGAGAGGAAAGAGAAGGTGATTGAAAGAGAAGGAAGAGAAGATTAAGTGTGGACAGGGAGAAACTGAAGTCGCAGTTTCTACAAATATGAGTTGTGTTGAGCTGATTCCAGGTCAGTTGGGGGTAAGATGAGTGTAGAGCACTGCAGGTCAGATGTTTTGTTCATAGAGAACGCAAAGTAAAACATGGCACACAGTAGACAGAAATGAAATGTAAGCACAAACAGTCGTGTCTCTCTTGTATACTTGCACCAGACTATAACAATGTCTCAGGAGACAGTTTTAGAAAAGTCTCTCGGAAATTATGGTTCTAAATTGTCCTACTGTCAGCAGTATCATGACACTGTGTCTTCTACTTGAGCGCTGAGGTTGAAACGAAAGCAAAAATACTATGTAATCTACAGAGAGGGACAATTCAGAATCATTTCCAGAACTTCATGATTTGATTATTTGTAAGTTGAAGGAAAATGTCTCTCAGATGTAATAAATTGTTTCTGTTTCATGACACGAGTTCATTTTCCTCTAGATGGATCCAATTCAAGTCAATTGAATAGAGGCCATATGAATTTCGCCCAGTCCTATTGCTCTATTAAACCTGGAAGTTGATCAGATGTGTTGAAACAGTCCTCGGCAGGCTGTTTCTGTATATATCCAAATTAATTCCTAGTAAAGTCCAGTCAATTCTGCGTGTTTCTCCCTCATTCAGAAAATCTCTCCTTATCGGTCCCACTGCTGTGCTTTGTTTTTATCTGCTGTCACCATCACTTTTACATTGTTTGTCCAGCAAGGACTTATTGCTTTTCATGCGTTGCTTTCCCACTGCTGCTGCTGCTGCTGCTGCTGCTGAATAAGTTTGAGATAAAGCGACGGAGCTGCCTTCGCCTGAGGTCCTCAGTGTCTGATTGCTGAAAAATGACCACAGAAGAAGCTCGTTGTGGAAAGTCTGTGGTGCTGATTAATGTCACATCAGAGTGGTAGCGATGCCTCGCTCAGCACGCAATGGCTTTTCAATGGGCCATATTAACACTGGCTAAAACCAGTTAAAAACACATTGCTAGATGATGATGATGAAGGCAAACACTACCTGCGTATTTCAGTGTCACTGATGATGATAATGATCCTCAGAAAATCATACCAGATTCCCATAATGAGATGACTTTTTTTTTCTTTTTACTTTATCTGCCTTCCCTCGGATTTGATTGATGGCATTTACATTCTGTCTGATTCACTCCATATAGTGCTCCTTGGAGTGGTACTTGCTGCTATGCTTGTTTGCTTCGTCACTAATACCTCCAACTCCATCTGAATTTCATTCTGTGCTACAGGTCATGATGCATGTCATCCAGAGACTCCGTAGCAGGAGCCATGAAAACGCACAATATATTTCCTAATTAAATACTTGGCTGTTAACATCTGTTATCATTAATCTGTCATTCTAGATGCAAAGTGTTGGTCGACCCAGACCACAAGATGTTAACAGATGTACACGTTATTTTGTTAATGTTATAAGCAGGGTTTCTGTTGGAGAGTTAGCAACGGTGACAAATGCTCATAAAATGTTTCATCATTGACGTATAAAGATGCTGAGTTACGATAATCAAATCATTAAACCTGCTGCTGATACAGTGATGTCAGTGTGTTTGTTCCTGGAAAATAAGGACATTAGGCAACAATTTTCTGATCATTTTCTGCTTCTGATCTTTGGCAAAAGCAGCCAAAGATAATCCTCGACCACAGCGATAACGTGTAATCTCTGAGACTATTATTAGCCTCAAAGGAGCATTTCAACAGAGGCCAACAGCAGCGCATTTCCTTGTTTTTACCAACATTAACCATCTGAATATTTGCTGTGTTGCTAGAGTCAATATTCTAAAATACTCCTGAAACGGTCACAGTTTCCCATCAGATAAAGTTGTAAATTTGTGTAGCCTCAACACAAACAACAGCTGCAGAGAGTTAAACGCAGACTGGGTGCATGATGGGATACAATGAACTGCTGCTGTAACATTTCACGCTCACTGGTTTCACTGGACTACAGAAAAGTAACAAGAAACAGGCTGAGACTGATTTTCCAAATTGCCTTTTTTCACTCCTGAGCGCTCAAGTGGATCGTTCCTCATGTCAGCGAACACATAAGCGTGACTTTTACTGACTTGCTTACTGTCTGAGAGGCCTGTTAAACATAAATCCCAGAGTGGGAAAAAGTAGAGCCTTACCATGAAATCAGTGTTTAGTAGTGGTTCACCTTTAGACACCACAAGAACAGTCTGGCATGCTCACAATCAAAGACACATGTGCACATCACACCCACAAAAAACACATTTACATAGACATACCTATGAACTACAGATGCAGTAGAAGTATAAATGGGAACTGGATTTGTAACCCAAAGTTCACAAGCACCTGGGGCAACCAAATTTCCTGAAAGGAACATCCCAAGGGGTAAACCATCAACAAGGGTTAATGGGATGGATAAATTATCAATTACAGTAGCAGGACACAGCGTTTAATTGACTTTATTGTCCATATCACCTGCATGAAAGTTCTGTTTTATTATTATTCATTCATTCATTCATTCATTCATTATCACTTTTATTGTTGTTAATATTAACAGAATAAAAAAAAGCAAAACGTCCTCTCTGTAGGACTTTCCTGTGGCCGTGGCTTCACTCGGGAGTTTGTCTTTGATTTGTGTGGGAGACTCGAATGAACACTGATACACACACTCGTTTCCTCTAACAAGAGTGCACCTTCTGTGTGTGTGTGTTTGTGTGTATGTCTTAGTGCAAGTGTGTGCATCTGTGTGTGTAATTAGCCTGGTATATGGGTTATCAAACGGGCACCTCCCATCACAGATGTTGGGTTAAATTAAACCCCCGGTACCTACAGGAGGCTCAGCAGCAGATTCTGCATCGTTGCCACATACCTGCACCGACACGCAGCAGCAGCATTTGGACTGATGCCACTACACTGTAATTATGGCTGATTAGTCTCGCTATGCTATAATGTGTGTTATCACACCCTCTGCAAACATTTTCAATCTCACCAACTTCCCCTGAGTCGGATAAAAAGCTGTGACCACCTTTAATTCATGGGGAAATAAAAAAAATAAAATAAAAATGTACTGCAGCATCATTTAATCTGTAGTGGTGTGTGTGTGTGTGTGAGAGAGAGAGAGTGTGAGTGTGTGAATGTGTTTTCTTTGTTTCTGCATGTGCCACTTATTTTTCCATACCAAATGGAACATATTCATTGAACAATGAGTAAAATAAAATAAAATGTGACAAGCAACATCCGAGCATTATCCCAGAAATATAGAAATATGTCATTCAGCAATAAATAGCTCACAGTGGGAGCTACATGCAGCCATGTGTGTGCATGTTTGTAATAGTGTCTTTTCTTTTTTTTTATGTTACAGATTTTATGCATGTGTTCCTAGTAGAGAGATTGTTAAAATTTAAAGCATTTGGTATTTCTCAAGAAAACAAACAGCTGCAAACATCACGCCTGCACTCCTCCCTCCTCATACAGACTTTACTATGCCTCCTTGTCCCTCTACACCACCGGGGGAAGCTGGAGGAGCCCATCCAACAGAACAACATGTGAGAGGTGTGAAGGGGCCTGAAAACCAACTTGAGTCACAGCAGAACAATAAGAGGGGCCCTGTATCTGGAGACCTGGGGGTCATTCAACCCAATAGCTGCCACTCATCAACAACAGTCTCACACTCATCAACACCAGTCTTACTATCATATCATCATCGAATACACACAGTTTTCTTCACCTCTGACATGCTGTGCTCTTCATGTTAGGTTACAGGACAAACTGTCTGTCTTGAAATGATCCATTACCACTGCCTGATTGTATTCATATTACATTCAGTTTTTATTACCTTTTTTAAATTTATTTTTAGTACTATCTTTATAATGTTTTTATTGCTGCAAACATGTCACTTTTTCCGTGGAGGGATACTGAAAAAAGGCTATTAAAACAGCTAAAAAAGAGCATCTGAAACATCAGACACATTTTGCATCATGTCATCTCTGAGCCACATGCTTTCAAAAATCCAACTTGTCTTTGCATCTTATGGAAGGAGTGGAACACTTTAAGATAGCTTCATTTTTATTCCTGCTGAGAGTTAATCACAAAGATTGATATCACTCTCATATCAACCCAGAAAGAAACTAAAGTACTGGCAGACAGAGCTACAGATAGAGTTTGACACACAGATAGACAGAGAGACGGACAAATAGACAAGCTAGTCATGGGGGCAGACTATCTGCTCTGCAACAGCGGTTCAACATCTGCTGTGAGCCAATCACAGCCCTTGGAACAGCAAAGCTTAAGAGCAGCCAAGAAAAGGAGGAAGAAGAGTCGAAGGGGTGCTTGAAGTTGCCTGATGAGAATGTGAGTGGACGTAAAGCTGGAGAGTGATGGAGAGACACAAGAGGACCAAAGAGATTAAGAGAAGGGTGGGAGAGTGGGGGAGGGGGATGCTCATACAGATGCACTGAATAAAAAGAGAAAGTAACATTATTCCGAGAGTTACAAAGGGGAAGAGAGAAGACTTAGGATGAGAGGGTCTCCAGAGCAGGAAACTTAATTAAAGGTTTTTCTTTTCTTCAGCAGTGACGATGAACACTTGGTGAATGGGAAGAGAGGAAAACAGGACTGAAGTGAAGACAGGGGAGCGGGCAGGAGGCCCAGAAAGATTTTTTTTTTAAAAGTGGGCAAAGCAAGTAACAGAACCAAACAAAAAGTTTAAAATATAATGAAAAGTCATGGTAAAAGTGAGAGCGCATTTTGGCGGATGAAAGAAGAAGCACCTGCCCAGACCCATTGCACACGGAGAATGAAGAGCAAGGATGAAGAGCTCAAATCAGAGAAATATGGTTATCTCAAGTGTGTGTGGATGGGATCGAACTGACCACACAGAGCTAGCAGATGACAGTAAAGATTAACAATTATCCAGTAGCATTTTGTCTCAGGCTGCAATCAGTGACTACGTATACTCAAAGTAACGTCACAAATACTGTTATTGTTGTGAATGGTGCTTTAGCTCTGCTTTCTACAGAGTGGGAAGATACAAAGTCATATTGCTACAAACGGGAAATATCACTGGTTCGGTCAGAGAGTCAGATAGCTGACTGGCTTTGGTCCAATTGTCTGAACTTGAACTGTAAGTTAGTCGTTACCATGGCGATGGTGAGGGTCAATCATCTTTGAATCATCATCTGAATCATCTTTGTGACTCAGGCCCAAGATTCACGACAAAACGGCAAAAGATAAATCACAGCTTAATGAGGGTAAAACACTAAGCCACACAACTAGCAAGCTGAAATAGGTGTGACTGCCAAAAACCAGCATAAGCTTTGACACCGCAGCATCTAATTCTACATGTCCTTTATATTATGCAGGTGGCGCTACCACATCATGTCAGGACTGTTGCACAAGGATAAAACTCTCTGTTAAGAATAACCTGGAATCCATATGGAAACGTTAGTCATGTCCCTATCAAATGCATCAGCAACACTGAATCATCGAACATCCGCTCCAGTATATTCAAGATTTTGAGTCTGATGGCAGGCAGTAGGCTATTATGTGTGGGTGTACTATCTGTGTGGGTGTGGGTGTGTGCAGGTGCATGTTTGTGTGTGGATTTACTGTTCACTTTTCTTTTCCTGCTTTATGCACCCCCCGCCGAGACCATAACAGTTATTTACATACTGTTTCCTTTTTCAATGTCAAGACTTAGTTTGCATTCATGTTCTTACCTGATCAGGATACAGACAGACAGACAGACAGACAGAGAGACGGACAGACAGACAGACAGACAGACAGACAGACAGACAGACAGACAGACAGACAGACAGACAGACAGACAGACAGACAGACAGACAGACAGACAGACAGGCAGACAGACAGACAGACAGACAGACAGAAAGGCAGACACAGGGGTGAGAATTTTATAACTGGCCTCTGTTCAATTCATGTGCTGGAACTTGAACTGGAGTGGCATGAAATAGAGTTAAGTCCAATCGAGCTCCATGAAAGTCCACTCACCTCATCAACAGAGAGAGTTCATGTTTATATGGCTGTTACGCTCTGTTCATAAAATTGTGAGAAATAGAGTAATAATGCAGGTTGTTCATTCTTCACAGATAAACAAGATATTTTGTGGTAACAGAAAGTGAAATCATGGTGTTTTTCTAAAAGCCATCTTCATCACTGTGGTATGAACAGCTTTCTTTTGCACTGGTTGTATGTTTTTTCACTATGCCAATTTTCAATTTTCAATTTTACCAATTACTTTATTACTTTAACTTAAAATGAGTGGTATACATGAGTTTGATATGTGCTCGATGTGACACTTTTTTTTGTCAAAGTTCAAAGTATGTTGTTTGTTAGAGTGTTATGCAGAGGTGACATGATGAACTGGTGAATAGCCTCAGAGTAAGAATGGTCCGTCTTCAGGTCCTGGTCAGATCACTACCACTTAAGGCCCCTCTGTGTATAGTTTGCATGATAGAGAGGATATGTTGGGGTTTTCTTGGGGTGATCAGGTTTCCTCCAGCAGTCCAAAAGTAAGAATCAATGGTGTGTGTGTCTGTCATATAATAGATAGAAGGATGGATGGATGAGAGATAACGTAAATAGAATCAAGATTGAAACCATTGGGACTGTTGTCCACAAAGTGCAGAGCATGATAGACTACAGCCACACAGCCCCGAGTCTCACACCAACAAAATTGTGATTTATAAGTGATAAAACTTAAGTTATTCCATTGCTACAGTTCAAAATTACACCAGGCGCCTTGTGCTGTTTAGGGATGAAACCTATTTTCAGCTACACACAATGCTTCAAAAGCAATCTGTATGATGTTAATTGTCTGACAGTAAATCATGAAAGCAGCTGTTCAGCCTCTTCCAAATACTCATTCATTCCCAGCCAGCCAGTCCATATGGGACTCACATGGGCTTAATACTGCCTGTGCTGGTACTAAATGGGCATATTTTCCATGGCCAGTACAGTTTCAGTTATATGAGCCCCATATGTGAATGCCATTCAGGGAAACACAGGAGGATCGTCAAAAACTCTGAACAAACTCACTAAGCACCATATTGCTGACAATTTCATTCTTATCCAAGGGTGGATTCCACTTCAAGGCACATAGATGCAGTTCAACTGGGCCTCACTTCTATTTCCTAGTTCAGCCTGATTTATTTTATCTATTTTAATCCTATTTGAAGCTCATATGGGCAAACGCAGGTGAATTCTTAATGCGGACTGTGGACAATCCAACTTATAACCTACAGTTGCCACTGAATCTTACACTAATGTGACCCACATGATCATTCAGGCTGAGTTACCAGATATGAACAGTTTGTACATTAAACAAGGAAATCTGAGAAAGATGAGGAGAAGAATAAAGTGACTGGTGACTCTGTAATGTTGACTCAACGGCAGAGAATTAAAAGCATTGGATTATCTGCTTCTTTATTAGGTTTGCTTTGTTAAGCATTAATAAGAAGCTACAACAGTAAATCTGCTCCCAACTATTGCATAGTGAAGTCTACATTTCTGAACTTATTCAGAAGGTGCTAGACAGCTGAAAACATCTTTCCTTTGTCAGGAGGTCCTGGTCACCAGGAGGATGGTGACCAGGATAGAAGATGAAAAAGATCCAGTGTGCAGTTTCTCTTGTTTGAACACTGAAGCTTTATATTTTCACTGCCCATTCTACGCAAAGTACAGTAAAGTTTAAAATGTCACCACTGACCTTAAACCCACAGCCCTATAAAGTAAAATTAATTTTCCAAGTACTTAAAAATAGACTAAGAGAGAGTTTTGTTGGGTAACAGTAAAATATCATCGCCACACTTGCATTCATGTGATGGAGTCATGGAAAGGTCATGGTTGGATATAATGTTTCATACTTTACACACACACACACACACACACACACCTGACATGTACAATTTTACCAGGTAACTGTTGTCTATTGTTAGGGGCCTATGGCCTTTTGAGCATACAAAAATGATTTTGAGAACAGAAAATTCTATTTTGCAAGACCATCATTTGTATTTTGACAATAAACTATATTCAAGCTAAATATAATTAAGGTCAAATCACTGGTCTGCCAGCCCTGTTTGATACCCACTTGACATGTTTGTAAATCTACCAGGTAGTACCATATACAAGTCCCCGAGTTGCCCAGTGGAAAACCAAGCAATGATTTTCAACACCAGATATGCAGTGCAGAGGCTACAAATAAAGCGCTATGAGAGAAGTCATCCGTCCTGGGGATGAACTTGGAGGATTTTCACACCGTCTACAACAGTTTCTCTGACACAACGCAGCACATCTTGATGCAGCGCCAGCACTGCTTGGCCCGGGCCCGGGCTGTGACATTCCTACTGGCACAACAGCGCTGAGACCGGGGCAAGATTCTCCAACATCTCACAAATCCCCTGACGAACAAAATTATGGCTAATTAGTCACCAGGCTGCCACAGTTTGTTAGCACTGACAGTGGTGTGTCTGTGGCTGACAGCACGCCGCTCTCACACTCCGAGAACGCCTCACGCCCCAGCCGTCACTTGGCGCCACCAGCGATGACGTTCCAGAAATGGAAGACGTTTCTGAAATAAATAATTCACCATCACATCTGTTATCTATTCATGGTAAACATTCCCCTCATCAGCAGTTTGACGTGTGCGGCTCAGCTGTCAGCACCCAGGCGTCTGTGTGTGTGTGTCTGTGTTTCGACTCTCACAGCTTTTGTTTGCACAATGATGGCCTTGCTGCGTGGCCTACATTCACTGTCACTCAAACTCAAAAGAATTACTGTACAGGTGATGGGAGAGAGAAAGAGAGAGAGAGAGTGAGAGGGAGTGAAAACTTTCTCACCCTGTGGCTGAATTGCTTAGCTCACAGTGAGAAATACCGGACAAATTAAACCAACTATATGTAATTGTATTACTGTTAATATTACTTTAACATATATGTAGGCTTGGTACCCAAGTGGCAAGAATTTTGTCATCTATCCTGCCTGTGGTAATGAAAACACAGGCAGGGAATAACAGTGTATAACAGTTCTTGAATCACCAGAGAAATGTTTAAACTTGCATTTGTAACCCTCTATTACCCTCTACAAGCTGATAGCATGAGAGGCAACCTGGTCTTCTCTGGGATTCCTGAGCAAAAGGCCAAGACAATGATGGAGTTCAAGCACAGACACCTCGAGATCCCAACCAACACCCTGAGACAACCAGAGAAGAAGCTTGACAGCCAACGGCCATGGACCACCATGGCTGAATGCAAACACTTCAAGATTGGGGTGCACATGATAAGCTGGAACCTGGAGCTGAAAGGAAAAAAAAATCAGCCTCAATGATCAGTTTCCCTGGGAGATCTTGGACTTCCACTGAGTCCTGGTCGTAGGCAGAGACTGCCCCACAGCTGTATCAGCCATAGCTGTATTAATTTAGTTCCACTCTCCATCAGCTAACAGATAAGACTGAATATCTATTCTGACCAGAGCCTCCATAACAGCTACTATTTACACAGCACACCTTTTCTCCTTTTTTTTTTCACCCATTCATGTTTCTTGTCTTTTGTGTTACTTAATCAGCAGCCTGTTTAAAGCTCAACCATATTGACTCATACTGTACAGACACAACATCACAAAGGGGTGGGGTTGTATGTGGAAAGGCCACCTACCATAGGAGAGTTGGAACAACTTTGCCTGTTCAGCTGTGTGTAAGACATAATTGATCGAAGTGGTGTAGATACAGAACAGATTACAATACTGAATCTTCATCTAACTAGGATTTACATTGGCATTGTGGGGACAGTCCTCAAAATACTGACATTAACTTGTTGTTACTTTAACAATTTGTTGCTCCCCATTCAGAATACAAGGAAAGACATGAGGAAATATTTGGGCTTGAATGGTGTTTTTTAATGAGCAATTATTAAAACAAAAGAAAAGACAGTTGTAAGAGAGCAAAACTGTTAAAATATACCAGGCAGACTGTCCAGCAGATGTGCCGACTGCTCTGAGCTGGTGCGGCCGCCTTCTGCCTTCATGCTTCATGTTCTGATGATGCAAGCGTGGTGTGACTGTGGTGGCTGGTGTTGCCAGGGAAGGTGATTTTTCTGCTACATTTTAAGGACTGTTTATGGTATGTTAAAGGTGGCTTTATGCCAGGAAGGCTTTATGGAAATCTGGAAATCACTGTCAAATGAAGTTATACTGTGAGGGAGCACCGTTCACAAACGCCAGAATGAAACCATTCACAATAACGTTCATCAAACAAAAATAGAGCGCGTTCACTTCACGCCCACCCAAAATATGAACGAGTTCATTGAGCGCATTTAATCATAAGGATCATAGGATTTTCTGGAAACAAATCTGGGCTAGCACTGACTGCTAATGTGCTAGTTGGCTAACCAATGGCTTAAGCAACATCATGTGTTGCCTTTAGCCATGAATGCAATGCCACTAGGTGTCAGTAAATGACATTCATTGATACCATTTCCAGCCCTTGAGGTCAAGTGTCCTTTCACTGCCTTTTATCTGCTCTCTGTCACCTGGTCTGGTAGAGTCCCATTGTCCATTCCAAGACTAGATTTGATAGGTTACAGGTTCTTTTTATAAAACAAATAATATCAAAACGGATTTTCTCCATGGTTTTCCGTGGAGAAAATGGTGAACAGTTAATTGCGCCTCACTTCAAATCTGTACTGTGTGACTCAACTGCTGAATGGGACAGGTAAAAAAAACAACAACAAAAATAGCAATCATAATGACATTTTTCATTACATGCTCAGAACTTTTATGAGTATGGGGTGAGTCTCTCTCCCCGTCTCGCTCTCTCTCTCCCATCGCTTGCCCCTCACTTGCCCCTCACTCACCCTCAGGCCTTTATAAAACCCATATTAGCTGGACATGAGTCGCATCAGCAGCCTTTGGCGACATGTGTGGGGAGAGGGAGCTTAATTAAGAGCTCCATTTATAGTTCTGCTCATGCCGAAACGCTGTGTTGACACAGCCCTGTCTGTCTCTTTGAGTCAGTGTCTGTCTCCACTCGTCTGTCCCCCAGTCCCCATGTTGGTCTGCAGGGCCTGACTGACCTTACGAGCGCCTGTAATGAGGAGAGACTGAATCAAACACCAAGAGTTATTCTGAGCTTCAGAGGAAAAACTCAAATGTCAGTAAAACTGTGGCTGCGTTAAACTTTGGTACCAAGTTTATTGTGATGGACTGTGTAGCAAGGCTTTGTGGGTATTTGGAAAATAGGTATTGAGAAATGTATAGGTCTTTACAAAGAAATAGGAGTGTATGCAGGTTCGGACCTGGAATTATTTATCTCTTTTTTACTGCCCACATGGAACAAAATTTTCCTATAAATCAGGAAATCTCTATTTGTTTTATATATTTGAGTTTCAAATATGAATTAAAGTAGGAAACAGGATGCAGACTTACAATTAACAATTAAAAATGTAAGAAAATGAGGCAGAATTAAAAAATTAAATTAAATTCAAAGAATGTCAAAGAATTCATTTCATATGTAGTGCATAATTTGACTTTTGAATGAACTATTATGTCACCACCGTTTGTCTTGTAAACATTTAATTAACAAATGGTTCCCCTAATAATGAATCACACATGAGAGTGAAATTCCAAAGAGAATCTGACAGGTCTACATCATCAAAGGTCATGAGAAAAACATTATTGAGAGTTTTTTTTTCTTTTCCACTTTTCTTATCCAATATCACAATTTCATTCATGAAGATGAACAATTTAACTTTATATCTTTTTTAAAAATTATTTTAAAACTCATTTTCTCATCCCGCCCTTGGGGAAATGTACATGTACATGTCGACAAAAATAAAATTATGGTAAAATACATTTTTAAAAACAATATTAAATATCTAAAGCATAAGACTTGTGGACATTGTGAAGTCAGGCTTGGATGGACACTGTGGCATGCAAAGTGGAGAATATTATAGTAATTTTGTTGATGTCAGTCTGGTTTCTGACACATGTTGGGATTAATGACCTGTGGTAGTGTTTCACGTTGTACCGTGGGTGCATCACTTAGGTTCAGCGTGGATACAGCTTTAAGTACAGATCTAGCTCCCTGTTCTTCATCAGGTCCCAATCTCCCTTTTTATCTTGTTCTGCACTCTCCTCAGCTCCACTTTGTTCCTAGATGTGAAAACCCTCTTTTTCTCCATTAACAGGTTTTTCAGATCAAAGGTCACCCACGGTTTGTTGTGAAGAAACACCATACCCTCGTGTTGGGCACAGCATTCTCCACACTGACCTGAATATAGCTCATGATGTGCCAGACTGCTAATGTCCTCCTCATGTGGACTGCATATAATTTCCCAGGCTGTGGTTACAAAGCAGTCCTGTGCCATGCTGTTTATGTCAGACCACTACATCACAAATCTGATGGTGGGTGTTTTGCCACAGGAATGAAAGCTCACAGTGGTTACATATTTGATGCAATTGTCCCTTATATGGTGGTCCACATACTATGTAAAAGTGAGGAAAGTAGACTACTTTCCACTACTACTAGGATCTCCACACGCATAGGATCTCCACACACATACAACACACACACACACACACACACACACACACACACACACACACACACACACAGGATGTACTGTACTGCATGAATTTTACAAATGTCATGTGTGTGTTTGATATGAATGTAAATGATGCAGAGTGCGCTTCTGCGTTTTCTGGGAGCAGTAACAACTGTGTGGAAACTGTGCAGAGCCGACGACGCCACAGATAATAAAACACTGCTGTTGCTGCTTTTTAATCATGCAGTATGAAATTAAATTATGATATTTAAATGATTTATATGCTGCTCAGTACGCCCTGTGGAGCATCTTTATCAGCTTGAGGAGCTGCTCTGCACTACACGATAAGAACACCAGCATGTTGAGATAACAAAAATATCTTATTTGTGTCCCACCTTGAATCACATTAAATCTCTTGTAGCGGCACAAAGATGAGCTGAATGGCCTGCATCACTGTCCTCATGACACCAATGCCTCCTACAAGCATTGAACTGAAGCTTATGAAGCAGATTTTATGAAATATAAGACCCAGCCAGGATCTGCCTTCTGATTTTGATGAAGCTAAACAAAATTCTGCTTGTAGCCCCAAAAAACCTCTCACACAAATCCTACACACTCATCATGGCTAAACATGAACATAGGCCCACATTTGAGATAAGTAAATTATTAACTGCAACTCTCTCTCTCTGATTTTTCTTTACACTTGTTAACATATGATGCCAGATCTCTAGTCCATCACAGGACACACTCAAACACCATTCGCTCTCTCACTCACACCTTGGAGCAATTTTAGAGTCTCTAATCAGCTTAAAAATACATTTTGGACTTTGGGAGGAAACCAGAGAAACCCATATACACATAGGGAGAACATGGAAACTGCACACAGAAAGGCCAGGATCAGGATAGCAGCCTCTCTTGGTGTGGGGGCAATAACACAAACTACCGGATCAAGGTGTCCTGCCCATATCAGGAACCAAACCTTTTCCCCTGTATAAAATACAGAATAAACCTTACCTAACACACACATATTCAAATAAAAAAGACCATTAAAATAATTTGTGCTAATTGTGGCTCCTGAATATTAAATTATATTTAATATCATAATAATGTAATTTTTTTAATGCTTTGGTTGTGAAAATAATGACATGAGATGAGATGAGATGCTCTGCACTTTCAGCAGCATTAGCTACACAGGTTGAAATTTAAACCATGGGAGATGTATTGGTGGCAACAAAGCCCAGGAAAAGTTGACAGGTTACCTTATTTATTTGCTTATTAGATGTTTTTATTTATTCAGTTTTCAATATGGCTCACAGGTGCACCACTCACATGGTGATGGGTTCGGTCTCCCTTCTGGATGTGACCATGTATGTAGAATCATGGGAACTCAATCAGTGTTGGTTGTTGGGCCCATGGGCAATGGCCTTGCTGGCTGATGTTCCTCAAGTTGCCTGCTCCTGGGGGTTCTCATCTTGCCCCCCTTGATGGGTTTCTCATGTGATGGTCACATGGCCAAACCTGAGGCGCCTGGCCCAGGGTTTCCCCCAGCTCTCTGAGGCTGCTGTTGCTCTTGTGCCTTGGTCGGTTGCTCTGCTGCAGCCTGAGGCTTGATGCAGTGTTGTCACGACCCTCAAGCATGCGATCTAGTTACAAGGCACACAAGCACATACTGTACATTCATACACACATACACAGTAGCCTCCTAATCATGTGAATCACTGTTGCAGTTGTAATGCATAAATCTTGTTGGTTTTATTGTGGCTGTTGTTGTTGCCACTTCCTCTGCTCTCATTCTGCTCTCTGTCCCCTGGGCCGGTCCAGTTCCTCCAACTAATCCAACACTTTGACAAATAAAAACAAAGGAAACATAAACTTTAATGCAGCCATGACTTGACTCTTGTCACTGCTCCACTTGAGGAGAATATGATTAGTACAAGCAAGTAAACAACGATAGTCTCAAGATGGGGTCAGTAATGTTGTTGTTTTGTTGTTAATGGTTGGCAGTCATTAATGAATAATTTTCTTTGCAGTCTCTTTCGCATCTGCTGATTTAATCCACCAAACCAAAGGCACATTTAACACCAAAACTCTATTACTGTACATGCACACACACACGCACATCCAGGGAGCTGTATTTGTATCAACACTGCAGTTATTCATATTCAGAAACAAGACCGGTGGTTTAGGATAACAAATTAGTGTGGAATTACAAACACACTTAAAGGAGAATTGCATAGACTTTGGGTATGCACATGTTTTATTCAGCATGCCCGTGGGCAGCATGGTTTGTTTACGCGAGCGCACATCGTTGCTCCCCACAGGAGCAGATAGAGAAACGGAGGCCAGGGAAGAGCCGTGGAATTAGAGACTTGTAATTAAACAGGAACAATTTGATGACTAATGCACAAGCTCAAGGAAAGTCTGAACAACTTTTATGAAAGTGAAGTCACTGCAGTACCAGTTTGGTCTTGAATGCCACATGACCTGAAATAATGGAGCCCAAATGAATTGAAAAAAAAACTATATATCTATCCAGTCATCTTAATTTATTCATCTACTTTAATCTGGGGACACTACCTGAGAGCTGGGGACACTACCTGAGAGCGCTGCCCCTTGGCAGGGACCCTGACAGTGGCTGTGATGTGGCACCTGGGTGGATTGAGAAAAGGTCAAGATATCTCAAATTGGCCAATAGTTGACTGCAGAGTGGTAATATGGCTGCTGTCATTATGCTTCTCAGTGCATTGGAGACCTTAATGATTATGCAGGTGCTGCACAAATCACAAGGGAGTAATGATTGCTGTGGAGCTCCGCAACTGAACAACCCGCTCACTCACACTGACACAAAATGTTGGGTCAAGCTTCAGCTTGGCAACAGGTAATGACTATGCTACTAAAATAACACTTCTCTTTATTTAATTAATTTAAGTAGTATTGATATCAAACTTTTCCAAAGACAACATAGAGATCGTTGTACACATACAAAAGTTTTTCAAGTGAATGTCATTATTAGATCACTTATATTTATTTTATTATTGCAGGATGCTGCATATCTTAACATTGGATATTAAACAGATTTCCTTTTTTACTATTCACAGACATGCTCTCGCCTGACAATGGTGTAGAGATGGGTGTGTGTGTGTATGTGTGTTTGTTTGTGTCTGCACCCTGGAATTAACCTGACACCAGTGAGTATAGTGGGTTAGATAATGGATGGATTATTGTTATTAAAAGTTTAGAGAGGAATCATCCCTTATTGCGAAAACTTATTGCAGTCAAGGTGAAGCCTTATTGGCTGGGATAGTCTCTAAGGAGTTAATGTAAGTCAATTAAATGTCTTCACACAAGTTGTACAACCTTGTGTGTGCGTGTGTGTGTGAGTGCTTGCAACACAGAGAGAGACAGAGAGATAGAGAGACAGAGAGCGAGAGGGACAGAGAGAGAGTGTACAGTGGAGACCATGCACATGGTCTTTCAGACAGTCGTCAATAAGGCATTTTTCTCACCTCTCAAGTGTCGTTTGTCTTGCCAGCAGAAACCAATAGGAATCCATTATATTGAGTAGCAGCCTGTATTCAGTTGGACAGCTGGGCCCATGGTGTCCTGACAGTGACCAATCGAATGCTGTGATACAGTCTCTGCTGTCCAATACAGTTCAAGGAGAGTGGAGGAGATCAGGGTCCTCTCTCACCCATGAACAGATTCACTTCTCTGCCACCCTGCATCCATCCATCCATCCATCCATCAAACCATCATTCATCCATCCACTTTCATCTGTCCATCCATCTATCCATTCTCTCATTTATCTATCCGTCCAACCGTCAACCATTCCCTCCTTTATCCATCCATCCATCCATCCATCCATCCATCCATCCATCCATCCATCCATCCATCCATCCATCCATCCATCCATCCATCCATCCATCCATCCATCCATTAACTCATTCATATCGTCCATGATAAATCCATGCATGCATCCATTATCTATAAATCTCTGTCTCTCTCCCTCAGAGTGATCAACAGTCCCTCTGGAGCTTACCCCAGTGCAGTCATGCTGAGATTCACCTATCTTTGGCTTCCAGGTGCAGATGACTTCACGGCTAGATCAGGACCTCACAGACGGGAAAGCCACACTTGCGTTGCTCGCTCCGTGCAGGGCTGTTGTCAGGTCTCACTGCTCGCATTGCTTGCTGATGTAGCTGCAGCAGTTTTAACTAATGAGTGGAGTTGGGCCCAGCGGAGCCTGTAAGTGCTCCCCAGGCCTCTGTGCTCGCATGTAATTTGTGCTGTAAACATCTCCCCGTTGCTCTTGACCTTTAACTCTCCAGCTGGGCTGAGGAAAACACTGCCAAGCAGAGACCATCAGCCTGCCAACTGTACCCTGGCTTTTTAGAACCATTTACATCTGAAAAACGTCTCTGCTGGCTGCTGAATTGTTAAATGCTCAAGTCTCGACAGAGTTAACTGTTAAATATACTTTATGTGATTTCTTCTCAAGACTGAGACACTACAGTAATGCATTCATTATAAGACCAGTATAAGTCAATGGACTAGTATGGAATATGGACACTGAGCTTGTAGATTGATCCCACCCTCTGCCACCAGTGTACTGATGATAGTGAATGTGGCTTTCTGCAAGAAGAGAGTGATGGCGAAGACCAGAGGAGTGTTGTATGTGACCTTGGTGACAGCTGGATCAGGTCAGACCCCCTTGTCAGTTAGAATACATTTGTAGTAACAGCTGCATTTTTATCTTTATATTTTATGGTTATCATATGACCATTAAATTAACAGATAAACATGCCACTGTTGTGATATTGGTGTCACATCATAACATTATGGTACATATTTGCATTGAAATGTACAGGCTGAGGATCCTGGCCCTAGCTAAGGAAGACAGGCTCCTTTTAACGTCAATTTATAAGAGTGACATGCAAAAGTGTGCTCACATAGGTCTGGAACTCACATAAGGAGTTTGTTACCAACAAGCAGCAGTTCAGCTACAATGGGGCCATATTGATCATCTGGTTTCAATTATGAGGCCTTTTCTATTCTAAAGTTGTTTGACCACCTGCAGGGACTGCATCAATTCTTCTGCATCCATGGGCATCTATTTGCATTAGGTTATAGATTTAATACAGCAAGCAATACCCATAACATGGAAAGCCACTAAAGCACACCACTACTTTTATATCTGTTGCGGTAATTTCTTTTTCTGAAATGTTATATCTTGGAATATCTAGGCATGGTGACAAGAGGCTTTTACTTTACTTTACTGCTGTGGAGTGTGACCAGCTGGTCCAGCACCAGTTTGGATAATGGGGAAAAAACGCTGACGATCTTGAGTGTTTCAGCCCAATGAGTAGCATGTGGCTGCTGCTGAAGGCAGGAGGTTTCATGTAATAGAAAATATGCCCAGATGTCAACCCACTAACTTTAAACTGTATTTATACTGAGTCTGCAGCAGGTATGTTTCTTACCATGCTAAGTGTTGTTCATTAGCACTAATCACTAGTCCAACAAGGGCAGATGACAGTGTGATCAGCTCTCAAGTATTTGGTCAAAAACCAAAGCGTTGAAAACAAAAACATTAGGCCTCATATAGGAGCCATAAATTAAAGACTAACAGTAAAATCTGAAATTAGACTTCATGCTGTAATGAACCAGATACTGATGCCCCTTCTGTGTTTAAAGATGCACTCAGCTACATCATGTTAACTACTTCCCATGCATTCTAACTCACTTCTCCTGTCATCTGTGGACACTGATGTTATAGTTATTACATTGTATTTTTTCTGTATCCTTTAGTCATTTACTTGACAAGTCCTTATTATGTTGTCTCTGAAGCAAGCTCGATCACAAAATAAATAAATAAATAAATAAATCTGGATAAATAACATTCTTCTGCTTCTGATTCACACCACAATACTACTTCTCCTGATGTTTGCTCCCCATCTGTGTCCACTTCTCGGTCATCAAGAAACCTGGAGTAGAAAACCTCTGAACCCATTTCCTTTGTTTTCATCTACAGCATCTATTCTACAGGATATGTCAGTTTCCTCCTCCAACCCCCCATCCCATCTTCTCTTTCCTCCTCTTCTTTCATCTGTCCCTCTCAAAATAACTCTACTTCTCCATGTTCCTCCTCTCTTCTCCTTTCTCTCCTTCCTCCTCCTCCTCTCCTCCTTTTCCTCCTACACTCCTCTCCTTCAGTTGTCTCATTCTGCTTCCTCCTGGCTCAGCCGCTCTGATCCTGAACCCATTGGGGGGATAGCACAACCTTTGATATCCACTTCTCTTGGTTTGACACAACTCCTCAGGGGAATTAGCATAGACAGAACGAGTGAGATGAAGAAGGAGAAGAGGAGATGGAGGAGAAGGAGAAAGACAAGGACAGACACAGGGATCTCACTGATACTTTAAATGCTTTATTTAAAAAAACAGATCATTTATTCTCTGTGCCAATGAAGCTGAGGAAGTGGAGCAGCATTGTGACACACAGGTCACAGCTTGTGAGATCCACAACCATTACAACCATTTTCATCATCAGTTTGTTCATCGGTTTCCTGTATTTTTGCAAAAAACAAATGCACAAAACAAGCACACTTTCTCTTCCCAAAGTATTATTTTACACAGATGATAACTTAGGATATGATGCTCAGGTGGCATTTCAATTCTTGTCATACTCTGTTTTTACTTGTTTTATTATTAATTTTTTATTTTGTAGTGATTTAATTCTTTTGTATTTTATCTTTTACTGCTATTGTCTTTGATTTAATGTAAATTTATCATTTATTTATCATTCCTTATCCTTTTATGTAAGCCCAGCTTGCTTAATGTTGCTGTAACCATCTTAATTCCCCCCCGCAGCGGATTTGTGGAAATACCACATCTTATCTTATCTCCTGGTCTTAGAGTCATCACTGTGCTTTTCCTTTTTTTCCCATCATCGCAAAACTATAACATGCTCTTCTATTTTACAGTTTGATGAGACACAGTACACTATTCAAGTACTTTGTTTCTGTGCACGGCCATCCACTTTGTGGAAGTCTTTGGTCAGAAGGCATTGAGATGATCTCCAGTCAGCAAAGATGAAAACCGAAGCAAAAAAGCTCTGACATCACAACTGTGCTGCACGTTCAACAGCAGACTAAAGCTTGCTTAATCCTCTCTTTCAGTGCCTCCTGTTTATTTATTATTGTGCTGACCTGCAGGGACTGCAACAAGTTGGAACATCACCCTTCTTGTTTCATATGTAAAATTAGCTGCTTTGTTGTCTATTCGAACAAAGACCAATGAATCATAAAACTGACATTGAATTGGACTAGCATATAATGCTGCTTTAACAGCACAGTACATCTGAAGGGTGGATGCCACATCACACTCACACACACTCACACACACACACACATACACACACACACACACACACACACACACGCTGTGGGTGTGCTGAATAACAGCCAAGTGAAGCATCAGCCACTGCTTTTAGGGTGAAGATGAGCAGAAATTAGCAGCAGGCACAGCGAGGGCTCCCTGCTCTGCTCACTGAACAAACAGCCATGGATGAATTACAAACAGGACACGTCTGAAAAGGTCGCTGTTACCTGATAACACAATTAGCGTGATGACGCAAACGAGCAAAACTGACCTCGCTGTCAATGTCAGAACACTCATACCCTTGACACAAAGAGAAAACACGGGAAACACTGAGCCAACACCTGCGTAGGCCAAAATATCACTGAGGGGGAGAACAGGGATTAAGAAGAGCAAGGCAAGATGGGGCATATTCCTTTTCTATGGTAAACCAGATGTACTATTGTTGCAATCCTTTCCAGTGCTTTGACAGGACAAACACACCTGGACACACTATTTTCTTTGAACAACATGGGGAAATGACTTCTATAAAGACTTCCTGTCACATGACAGTGCAAACTGAGGCTGTGGGCTGCAGGAGTGAGAGGTAATGAAAAACTCAGATTAAAGACAATCCTCAAAAACATTAAGATGAATGTAGGAGCCATTTTTAAAACTTATCTACAACTAAATCAAAACTGCCTTTTATCACAAACACCAGTTGTTTTTTTAGATTATTCTATAAATAAATTCTCGCTCAAGACATAAAAAGCTTTATAACCTGTTTGTGCTGTTGTTACAAGTTCAGTGTGACTACAGCCATTAACTGCTGACATCAGTATGCTAACATTCAGACTGTAACAGTGCTAATGTTGTTCGATTGTCTCATGTTTAACGATTGCTTCCTGGACAAGCAGCAATGAACCACAAAGTCACATCTTGTTTTAAAAATGTTTAATGCAGGGTAAAGACAGAGAAGCTGAAGTTAGATTGACTCCTCAGTAAACCTCTGGGCTGAGGCGTTCAGTGCTTTGTTCTTGAAGAAACTTAATTCTTATCAGACAAGAGCATTAACATGTTTCTGCTGTTGTGAGCAAACATTCGCTTAATCCTTCACATACCTCACGGGACAAGAGCGGAAATAAATAGCAGCACACTAGCACAGAGTTTGCAGGGAGAAATCTAAGGTCACACGCACACACACACATACACACACACACACACAGACACGTATGCATGTGTATGAACAAAAACAAGTTAATAGGTCTTGACTGGTTAATACAACAAAAACATTCAATGTCACACAGACGTTTGTGCCTGACATAGACATAGATAGATGTGTACACACACACACACACACACACACACACACACACACACACACACACACACACACACACACACACAAGACTTGCTGTAGCTGGCAGAGCAATGTGTTGCTTGGCATTCTGCAAATGTCAGAGGATGGTGTTCACAAACACACCCCGGCACCTGGGAGATTACATTTTATCAACATACAAATGAGCACTGCTTCATACGACACTGGGCACAGTGACAGAATACTAACCATGGCTCAGATGATAGGAAAATGGCTGTGACATTGAATTGTTGCGCCCCTGGTCTCTATGTGTGTGTGTGTGTGTGTGTGTGTGTGTGTCCATGTGTGTGTGTGTGTGTGTGTGTGTGTGTGTGTGTGTGTGTTAAGGCAGCAAAGCTGTGATGTGGGTGTTTGTAGCCTGCAGTGTCAGTGTAGCTGCATATGAAAGAAGAATAATCGGGCAGGGAGACGTTGATGCTGTTTGCTTTCTCCAGAGTCTAGAGATGTCTCATCCAGCTCAAGTGGTAGCAGGATATGCATCCATAAGCTCATCTCAACACAGTGATATACAGTTGTACAACAATCACCTGTCTTTGACCAATAGAACCAGTTGTAACCAACACCTTTCACCACTGATAACATGTCCCACTCCAGCAGTTTCCAGTTTATTTTATGAGTAAAGGATGGCTCCACAATGGATATTTGTATCCACAACTGCACCCTGATGGAAAGATGGGGTGAGGTGTCACCAGGTCTGTGGTATAAAATAATTTTAAAAAAGGCTGTCTGATAAAATCCATTAGATTTTTGCAGGAACCTTTTTTGAGACCCTCTTATGTAATTAAATATATTTCTGAGTCACATATAAAGGTGATTCATGAAATCCTTGTTTTGCTTGGAATTTTGCCCTAGACAGACAGTGCCTGTGCTCCTTCTAGTTTTCCTGGTCCTATCATCCCACCTGAGATTTATGAATGGTTTAAGTTCAGTTTTATGTTATTTCAATTTGCAAACAGGACAACAAAAGGAAAAAAAAAACAATAACTTTTTTTTCTCTTCATCAGGCATACTACAACACCTCACCGCACCTGCTCCTAAGAAAGTTGTTTGTTAGAAAAAAAAACAGTGTACCAAAAAACCTGTTTTTTGTCAACAATATAGCATTAACAGACAGTGACATCAGCTCTTTATAGCTCAGTCAAGAGCTACCCCAGACCTGACCGTAGAGAAGAACTAGCAGACTACAAACATCAACAACATGGATGTGCGATGCTGAGAACTTTACTAGTCAAGCAAAAGTAAAATTCAGTTACTTTAATAATTTAATAACAGTTATGAAAACCTGGAGATGTAGGCAGCCCCTGCAGCCAAGGAGCAGCTGGTGCCTTGCTCAAGGAATGAAGGGACATTCAGCTATGTTTCCTGCAGGTATCAGCCTTCAGATAATTTTCAAGGCCTGGATTGTCGAGACCGTATTTGACAGTTAACCTCAAATTCAACATGTTGTTGCTGAACAACTGGTTGGATATTGTAGCTTTGATACAAAACATACATACAACATACATACAAAGCATACAGAAAAACAAAATACAGGACACAAGTTCAATGCACAGCATTTTATTCCAGGTTTGACACCTGAGACCTTTCTATGTAGAGTTTACATGGTGTGTGTGGGTCTTCTTGGGGAACACCATTTTAACCCCACAGTCCAAAAACATGCATTTGTAGGTCACTTGGAGACTCTAAATTGCCCCTTACAGAAGGTGTGAGTCTGAGTGTGACTGGTGTGTGTATGTCCTATGATGGACTTGAGATCAGTCCAGGAAACTGTTCTGGGGGAAAAGAAAAAAAAGAAAGTTCTGGAAACTATTTTAATATTTATTCTAAATGTTCTTGTTTCTGTTTTTCAATACATATCCAGACATGGAAACTACTAAAATAAAATTCCATAGGAATTGTACATGAGGCCTGTGAAAAAAAATCTGGAGAAACACATGCTGCTGTCCAGATGTCTTCTTCAAACAAATTTATTTCCAAGGGCAGCATGTTCCAACAGCGTTGCAACACGTGCGCAGATGCTCGACCAGCCTGCCTGATGCCCCGACCTGCCCGTCATTGAAAAAGTGTCATGAACACAGCTACTGTGCGACTGATCAAGACGTGCAGTCCTCAGGGTGAGAGGAAAGGTAGTGCAGACACAAACCTGCCTATCTATCTATCTATCTATCTATCTATCTATCTATCTATCTATCTATCTATCTATCTATCTATCTATCTATCTATCTATCTATCTATCTATCTATCTATCTATCTATCTATCTATCTATCTATCTATCTATCTATCTATCTATCTATCTATCTATCTATCTATCTATCTATCTATCTATCTATCTATCTATCTATCTATCTAAACAACTGTGCAACAGCTGTACAAGAGATGGATTTTTAAAAAAAAGCTCTGCAAATTTCCTCTTATGTGATGCACTGTTCATACAATCAAATATTCACCGACATAATATGCAGTCAGTACATTTCCAAAAAAAAAGTAAAAATAAGAAAATGAATAAATAAGTAAATACAGTTGTTATTGCTCTGACTTCTAAAGCGTGTTAACAACTTAGTCCCACTAAAAGAAGACATTTTAAGGGCATGGGGAAATGTTAGTTTGGCTGAACTATACATTTAAAGTACATTCAAACATGCAAACAACACTGAAGTCACATTACATAAATCATGAAATGCAACAAGCTGGAGGAAGTTGAATGGGCACATATGTGAGCACAGTCTTTTTAAGGTTCTTCAGAGAAGTGGTGGAGCTATGGTTCAACTTCACTGTGCATGGAAACATATGGAGGACAATGCTGTAAGTCAAAGCAGCAAACCATCCAAAAATACACTCTCACAACAAGCCTCCAATTTACCTTCAATGTGTCACCTCACACGCACACACACACATGCACACACACACCTCGGTATAATGGTTTGGAGGCAGACAGGTAGGAACTTGTCAATAGCTGCAGCATTTTAGATGAAAAACAAGAGCAGTGAAAAAGAAGCATTTCAGTAAAACCAGACAAGAATTCATTATGTGGTTTACAAAAGCAGGTGGGGGCAGGCTGGATGACAGGGTGGGGGTGAAAAAGAGATGTGAGAGAGAGAGGAGGGAGACTCTATTCACACCCCTCTGTTGGACGATGCAGGGTCGAGAACACTCAGCGTGACAAGATGAGTGATTGGAGGCGAGTTTAAAGCAGAAGCTGTTCCATTAAAGCTGCTGTGAATTGAATGAGTGTGGAGCCTTACAGAGGCTCTGTCCACAACGTCACAGGGAGACAGACAGATCTGGATCACCAGATGGACACACACTAACTGCCATAGTCACACACGCAGCTATGTAACAGGGAAAAACTTTCCCCATGTCAGTGTGTAATATATCCTTGGCATGTGGCAAGCAGGGGCTGGGTCTGCCAATAACATCAGATCAACACCAAAAGGGACAGATTTATTATTTATTCAGCATTATTAAAAAATGCCCTCAGTGGTTTTTGGTGGAAGGATCTTCTCGGTTGATCTTGCAGTGAAGTGAGGAATTTATTTCGAGTTGCTGAGCTTGATGTGTTTTTTGCTCTCAAGGAGCAGAATGGAGAGAAAAAGTTAATGCTCTGTTGGTTGAATTCTGCATCACCAAACATCTCCTGTTAACATGTGCTTGCCTCTTCCTGTCATGGACAACATAAGCACCTAATTGGATTATTCCAGTTCATTTATTTCAAAGATCATGCCATATTCCAGGTATTCTAGATATTCCTTGATTTACCCTCATGTATTACTTCTTTCTCATCATACTTTTCATATTCATATACACACGGACATTCACATGTCATTCCTATTAACTGCAGCAGACATAAACATTATATTTGTAAGGGTAAGAGAAGTAAGAGCATAGTCCTAATTAACAGCCCTAACCCTCTACTTTGCAAAAAAAAAAAGAGGTAGCTAAAGAGCTATTTCCATAAATAAGGACTACTTCATTATAGTTTATATACTGTATGTTGAAATTCATGAATGTATTGAATCACATAAAAGTATGTCGATATACTGTGATGGACTACATACTGTACTACATACTGTACATACTGTACCTTCAAACATCGTATGCACAACCTCAGCTTCACCTGGAACTTCATCTGTTTGATTTCTACAACTGTTCCCAATGTGTGTATGTACTGGTGAGTATAATTGTACTGATCATGGAAAGCAGTCTGTCGGAGGGCTCGAGTGAGCTCCTGTGGTCATGTTCAGGGAAGGAAGTATTAATTCAGGGCAGGAAGAAATATTTCATCTTGAGCAGTGTTATAAAAGAAGTACAGATTACAGCTGTGCAACCCAAATCCCACTGAACTGTTTTCTGAATGAGTCCCTGAGATGGATTGTTAATTTATTTTCAGTTTACAGCTCAGATCCTTGATTGCACTGCACGGTCTCTTGTCAGTCGACAGACTCTCTGTGGTCCCCCTTCTCCTTACAGAACCACGACTCTGTGGCTATCGGGTGCTGCTGGGGGCTTTAATCAACCCTCCTCCGCAGTGAGAATCAGAGCAGCAGGGCCTTCGCAATGAGGGGTTTACTATTTGCTCAAACAATTCACTGCACAACTGTCAGAAGCACAGTCTTGTACCTATCACAAGATTGTTCAATTACGGAAAAAAATGGGATTCAGTCAGCTGAAATTACAGCTCATAAAGGCTGTCACAACTCCAGAGAGAACTAATCATCTATCAGAGTGCTGACGCAGGGAAAGTTGGTCTTCTTTCCTTTGTTCCATTTTTACCTGCTTCACACTGAGGGAAACTGTGCACACCATAAACCTCAGTGTGGTAGACCTCAATAGGTAGGGTGCTATCACATCCATATGGAGTGCCAGAGAGGTTCTGCTACGGAGGACAGTGGGTCGCTGGATAGGATTCATCCTCCTGGGAGAAAGGAGCCCTGCAAGAGAATAAATGTTGGCTTCATTTGTTTATATGCAACATATGAATTTCTGAACCAAACAACCACAGTGAGGAGACATAAGAATGCTGACAAGGTCTTGGTGTGTTTATTTATTTATTTTGAATGTCTGACGTTGTGTCTTCGTTCTGGTTGAGTCCAGACCAGCGTATCGGAGAGCGATGCTCAGGAAACGTGACATCAAGGGGTCCAGGCTGAGAAACCTGTTAAAGACACAAAAGCTTGGAGAAATAGTTATAATTGTGATAAATATGTGGAGCAAAACTTTTTATGTTAACAACATTGAATTGATGTTGCAAGATCAGACTTTTGTAATGAAACTGACAAAAAAGCAAAATCCGCTATCACACCAAAGACAATATATTTCAAGATTAGAATCAGACAGGGATCCAGTTGTTTCACACAGCACCAGCAGAATACAAAGAGCTCTTTCCAGAAAGGCAGCACTTCACTATATCTGTTTGTCTTCCTTCCATCCACAAAGGAGGATGTTTTTTTTAACCTCTTATACCACTCCTAATCCTCTGAGATGGAAATGAGAATAGACCATGCCAACTTTAATTCTGATGTCTCTTCCAGCGAAACTTTACACCCCATCAGAGTCCAGTTTGATGCTCGTCATAAACCCAAGAATAGGAACACTGAGCTGGGTATCCAGGGCACATGGAGTTACTCCTACAGTCAGCGTACAGTCACGCAGTCTGTCAATTGATTGTGCTCAGGTCCTTCTATTCTGAGAATGATGTCTATTCTTGCATTTATCAAGTATCCATCTGCTATTCTGAGTCCGCATGAAGGCCCAACCCCAGCCTCTTAATCACAAGTGCCCCACACAAGCACAAGCCCTGCTCCACTTCAGCCTTTGTGAGCAGTATCAGCTCTTCACAAACAGCTGTGGATGCTGCCCAGACCATTTAATAGACCTCACACTAAACTATCTGTAGGGTTGGTTTTAGCTCAGATCCTAGAAATGGTAATGTCCTGCAGGCTGCAGACACGACTGTTTAAGCATCTCACCTGTGATAGATTGAGCTTGTCAGATTCCCTGAGGGCGACTGATTAGACCCTGTGAAATGCAAACTCAGCACAATTGTAATCTTCCACAGCCCCTAAACTGATTTCTCACCTCAAACATGCCAGAAAAAAAAAGGAAAAAGAAAAAAGAAACGCATAGCGGGAACACACAGGCAGAGAACCAGACTGACTGAAACGAAGCAAAATCCGATCAGAACAATAAAATATGAACATTGCAGTTTCTGGGAAGTCAGCAATGTGCCTAATTGACAACCTTCTCCAATGGGATTAGCATTTTACTGATTTTAGTTTGACAGATGAAGACCATGTCATATTACTTAAATCCACCCCCGCTTGTCTCAATCAAACCAAAAATCAATCCTCAATTAATCACCCCCATTGCTATGATCCATTTATCCGTTTACCCAACTGCCAGCCTCTTGGGAATACATTCATCATTGCTTTCCCTCCCTCCAAATTAAACTCTGTCATCAACTATTACAGAGGTGCAACAGAGCTGGCAAAGTGTTTACATCCAATCAATATTCTGAGCAATCAATGCAAATTATCAGTATGCAACGTGTGCAAATGGAGATGGAGCTGAGAACGATTTCACAGCAGAGCTTTTAAATGGCCAGCGGTTTCAAACTCAATTGTCTGACTCGTCATTCAAGAGCAGAATAATGTTAGTACAAAGAGGGACACCGGTGTAGTTGTACTGGGGAGATCAAGAGCCCAGCATTATTGTCAGGCAGCAAGGAGCTGTCTGGGGAGGGGAAACCTCTGGAGGACTTCAGACAGATTGATTTATCAATTCAAGGCAAAGTTGAGAAGCAGAAAAGTGACAAGGATCAAAATCCTCATCCATAAACAGCAGTCATGGTCAGAGCATCAAATACAACCACACGAGACAGTTTCTAGAGGCGGGCAAAATCCCACGAGCAAGTTAAATGAGATACATGAATGAAGAGGGTGAAAGTTTTTTATTATAGTACCAGTTGGTTTTATTATGACAATGCACACTTGAAAAGCAAAAAAGCCTGCAAAAACCAACAGTATTATGACAACTGGAGTCACTCGCTTCAGCCTGCATCGACCAGTCACCGAAATAACGGCGCCTTACATTATTATTGCAAAGGGTTACGTTCAAGTGAAACTTATTAGCAAACATAAGGACATAAAAATAAAATTTGTGATTACATAAAATATCAGTCATTCCATCTTTGTATAGTGGGAGATACACTTCGATATGCAAACACACACAATAAAATAAAATACTTGAAATATGTGACCCATGACAAAAATAAAAAGTGTACACACGAATCAGAATTGAACTTCTAGGCTAAGATTTTACAAATCACAGAAGACTAATCATTAATCATATTTTCTTTTAATAATCAAACAGTTTTGAGGCTGTATCAAAAACTTTGTAAAAAAAAAAAATTATAGGAGATTTTTATTGACAATTTCTCTGTGAACTATTTGACTGGAAATTCAAGGTTTGCTTCCCTCTAAATTTCTGCCTCAGTGTTGAACACGTTCTGTGAATCTGTACAATCTTACATGACAGAGTCTCCATGGCACACGTTTCTCCCCTGACTGGAGAGCAGAACTGCCTCATTGCATAAAAAAATAATCATTCCTGTCCAAAATAAATCGAAGGGGTCTTTTTCATGTTCGTTGTGTACATACGGGAGATTCTGTATGACAGTAAAAAAGGGCTGAAATTTGACTTCTACTGTAGTATTTCAATTGCTTGATTTGAAATCTGCATAAAACTATATATTTCACATCCAAATCCACATTTACAAGCTCAGATAATCTTTGTCATAATAAAAAACAGTAGTTTGTTTTTCCTCACATTCACCTCATCGCAGCCAGTGTCTTTTCTTGCTTACACCTAATTGAGCCTGCTCGATCAGCTGACGGGACGGCAGCGTTGGACAGGAAGGAGCCGTCTTTGACTAACGGACCATGATTTTGACACTTTATTGTCAGCACAGGAATGCAGAGCTCCTGCAGGTTATTCTAGCTAGGCAGTGCCTTTCTTCCCGCTCTCTTCCACCACCGCAAAAAAAAAAAAAAACGAAAAACCACAATGAATGAGAATATCCTCCAGATATACACTGAACTTTAAAACCAATGAAACAGACAAATTATTTATTATTCATCTCTATATCTTTTTAGGCTACCTTGTTATTCTCATCTCAACTAGACATTGTGAATAAGGATAGAAACAGACAACTAGTGTTAAAAGGCAAACCGTATTGAATCTGAATAAAACACACCCACTCATTCACACACGCAACTCCCATTCTCCTTTGTTGTCTGCAGGGGTGATCTGAGATCCTTGCGATCGCTTGCTTTCAGATTCAGAGAATCTCACTCATTAAAAAACACGAGTTGTTGCCTGCAGTGGTCTGATGACAGTTCACTGTTTCCTCGTATTATTTAAAAGCAAGACAAAACAAAAAAGAGTTGTTAGGCAAACGGTTCAGTCCAAAAAAAAAAACAAAAAAACAAAAAGAGAGATAACATTGGGATCATGAGAAAAAACAAAATAAAACCAGAAGATTTAATCAACAGAGGAACAAAAATGAGATACTGGGAAGGGAAAACATGTCTTCAAATTGTTGCTTCTGACCAACTGGTCGATTCAGAAGCCAGTGTGACGAAAATTTGTTTGTCTTAGGCCACTGTAGTAGCTGGGCTACTGCTAAAACAGTAGTCCCTCCCAGCGGTTTCAACCAATCATCTGTCTACTGTAAGACCCCACCCAACTCAGAACTCCCCCACCCAACCCTAAGTCCCCTGTAGCTGTTTTGTACTTTAGCACCTCTCGACATCTCTCCCTGTAATTGTCCGGACAGACAAACGCCAGAATGGAAACCGTCACAGTTCCTCAGGCATCCTCACCCTCCCACCTACGAGGGGAGGGGTAAATAAGTCTTAGGGTGGCACGTAGGGAGGTGGAGATCTGTAGGGGGTCATGTTCTTGGGACGGGAGCCCTTGCCCTCCATTGGAGTGGTGAAGGGAGGCGGTGGCTGGTATGGAGGGGCATTAGGGTCCTCGTCTCGCAGAGCAGTGTACTCCCCGAGGAGCTCCTGGTTGAGGGGTGTGGTCTCTGGCGTGGCCATGTTGGGGTACTCTGGGGGTGGAAGTGGGGGCTTCTCTTCTTGTAGGATCAAGGGCATACTGGAAGATGGAGGAGGCTTAGAGTCATCGAGCTCATCAGCAAAGATAATAGGCACACCTTTTTTGATGAAGGTGGCCTGGTCCTCGATGGTAAGCTTGCCCTTTCGTTTCTTCCTGTAGCAGATCATTGCAATGATGCCTGCTATCAACAGGATTGCTGCCACAACCACTGCGGGAATGACTGTGTGGAGGTACACGTCATCAGTGCTCTGGCGGCCACTTCCCACAGCTGGAGAGAGTGTGGGGGGTTGCGGGATTTCGATCTCTTCTGGTGGGATGAAGGAGTATGTTCTGCAGCTTGCCCTCCCCTTGACCATGACATCCAGTGGTCTAAATTCAGGTTCCATGGAGTACCTGAAGGTCTGTGAAGGCTTCCCATCAGCACTGGCAAGCATCCTGCTCATGGCTGTCAGTTGTTCCTTTGGACATGGATGTTGTGGAAGGCTGGTGTTGGTCCATTCCACCACAATGGACCCTTTGCTGATATTTCTCAGACTGACTGTGCTGCTGTTGCGGTCTCCTAGAACATATGCCAGTTTCTTGACCAGGAGAATCTTCTTGTGGATGTCATTTGTTATGGACCTAGGCTCACCATCAAATCGGGCTGTGAAGACCACAGGGGTTTTGTCATTGGTAGGCCAGCGGTTCACACGAACCTCAAAGGCATCAATTGCATACAGGCCACCTTTGTCAGTTGCCTGCATAAAGTATTCATGTTTCCCCACATGCGCAACATCAGGAAGGCCGTAGAGAAGTTGACTTGTGGTGTTGAACTGGATCCAGGAGCCCTCTCCAACCACTTCATTGTGGTTCTGTCTCAGAGTTAGACGCAGCTTGTCTGTTGTACCATCTTCCTTATCGAAGAATGTATCAGATCGAATCTTAACCTCAAAATAGGTGCCCACCAATGCATTGACTTGGTCAATTGGGTTGTGCAATTCAGGCTTAGTATTGTATGGATCGGGGATGATGCCAGGTGATGGTGTGGTGCGCCTGGGTGGCTTGGCTGTAGAGGTCTTTGGCTCTCTGGTCACTGGTGTAGTTTTGGGTCTCTTAGGTTTCTTAGTGGGTCTTCTGGTAGGCGTGGATGGTGTGGCAGTGGCCTCCACATAAGTGGGTCTAGTCACAGTTGGCTGGATAGGGAGTGTACTCGAGGTCTCCAATACTCTTGTTGGTTGAGGGGGACCCAGCGTTGGAGTGTGGGCAATGGGGTCACGTACTCTGATTGTAGGCTTGCCTGGTAGTGGAACTGGGCCTCTTACTGGTGGGGCAGAGCTCTCGGTTGGTGCGGCAATCGAGGGGGAGGAGAGGGTGGGGATGATTCTTACTGGAGGCTCCACCACAGTTGTTGGAGGAAGCACTGCCAGCACAGGTGTTGGAGTGTTATTCAATTGGCGCCTCACCCGCTTGGGGACATGTGGTTTCTTGTTGGCAATGTGCCACCCTACCACAGGGTAGCCCAGCTTGGCAGACATGGTGCCTTCCTTTGCAGGACCCTGGACACTGTTGATGTTTGGGACAGTGCTCTGCTCCAGAGAACAGCCAAGCTTCCAGGACAACAGAGCTCCATTCTCTACCACCTGGAAAGACAGTAATACGTTCATGTGATTACAACAAATTCTTTTGATGGTAAGGAGTTAAAATACATACCACTGAAAATTCTACACGACTAGGGCTGCAATTTCTGTTGGTTTACTCACTGTAAGTACATCTAGTGTCATAGATAGTCGTACCTATGATACTTCTGCAAGTACTTTCATTTCATTCACAAACTTTCATTGAAAATATGATAATCAGACTCTTGTGAGACAGTCTGATTACCATATTCTCCAATTCTAATTCTATCAAAATACAATGACTACACTTTGTATGCTAAACATGCAACTTATTTTCTAAATACAAATTTGTACTCCCAAAGATTGCTTGATTCAATTACACACCTTTTTTGCATTCCCTGGACCAGCCATGAAGGCAGACATGTCAAACAGTCTGTTATTGACCACGGGGAGAATCTTCATGTGCTGGATCCCCACCCTGGAGAAGCTCCTCATATTATCTAGGAGCTCCACTCGCTGCTGTGAGCTCATCTTGGTCAGGTCAGCATCCAGGATCACTGTCAGCACTGTGACTGGCTCCTCATTGCCACACATGAAAGGCTGGATGTCATCTTCACCAGGGGCTTGGTTTGACAGCAGCTGGGTTGAATCTACATCCAAGTGATCTTCAGGATGGACCTCAATGGAAAACACCTCTGAAGAAGAGGAGGATTCTGTGTGGTTGGAGATGGAGACAGAGATGTAGTGGACCCCTTTGTCCTCCTCCAAAGGTAGACCCTTAAGGATCCTGCTGCTAGCATCCCAGTGCAACCAGGCAGGGAGTGAGTCCTTCCCCATCTCTGTGATCTGAAAGATAAACCATAGATGCTTTCATAGTTCAACTAACTGTTTTTCTAATCTGCATTACATAACATGGATATAGAAGAACATAGAGTGAATACATCATGGATATTGGACATTTGCAGAAGAACATTCAAACACAGAAAAAGCTTCTTCAGATATGCACTCGGCACATCTTATCATGGTAAGAGCGCCTACATAGAATACACAGATACACACGCTCTTATCTCTACAAAACACACTGCTTTTTGGCCCTGAACTCAGTAAGCATTTATGGGAAACTGCTGTAACTATATTGGTTGAGGTCAGACCCAGTGAAGCTCTCTGTTTGTATTTCTTTTGTGGTGATTTTGTATACCAACATGTCATTTTCAGAACTCCCTGATATTACTGTATTTTGTGTTTTTATGTGTTTAACAGACATGATACAGAAATAAATTTGTGCTTAAGATGGACTTCAGTATATACTGCTGCAGCTATTCAACACAGCCTGCGTTGAAATTTTTCAAGCCCTCCTCCATTAACACACATATACACACACGCAAACAAACACAAACATACACATAAACACATATAAAAAGCAATGAAAAGCAATCCACTCTGGATTGTAATTCAAGATCAATAAAATTAAAATAACTCAACCAATTAAATGAGCGGGGACATCCCCGTGGCAGGAGACTGATGGAGCGAAATGAATCGCAGGGGAGTGACAATGCATCCACACATATAAATCACAAAACAAGAACAAATGCATCCTGTGCTCCACGGCCCCTGCAGGTTAATTCTGCAGCTAATAAATCCTGCTTGATAAATTATGTAGAGGCAGCGTTCCCCAGACACATCATTAATGCTCTAACCAGCACGCAGGCAGCACAGGGAGAGAGGAGGCACATGCACGTACACACACACACACACACACACACACACACACACACACACACACACACACACACACACACACACACACACACACATACACACATTGTAAAACAAGCAAAGACACTGCACACAAAAATTACAAACATATGCATAAAAGGGCACAGACAGTCGCACATGATTGTGTGTGTGATTTCTTTCAGACATTAAGTCTACAAGCAACTACTAAGAGTTAAAGCCAAACAGACACACACCTTTCTAGGGAGGTGGGCTTCTCAACCCCACCCCTGAACCAATGTCCACATGTCTGCTTTGTATGTTTTCCCAATAGAAGAGCAAACAGGAAGCTCAAAGTGTTAAATCACTGTTTTGTGCTTTCATTTAGTTCCCTCTCTTCTTCTCTCTGCCATTGACACCTCACACACCACTCTACCCCTTCACTCTGCTGCTATCATTATTTCAAAATGTCATAATCGCGACCTGACAGTACTTTTCACATGCAGATAAAAGCTCATTTCTGAGGCGGGGATGAAGGAGCATGTCAGTCTTGGCCAAGATGATGAAATCCTGCAGGGAACACAAATATTATTCACGATCCAATCCATGGAGATAATGGAGAGTTACAGGAAAACATGCGGAGGCGTTACAACCGACACGTGTGATAGAAAACACTTTCAGAGCAGAAAGGTTTCAGAATATCACTGCAAAGGCTCAAGTCTTCCTATATGTGCTTGAAAAAAAACATAGACACTTGTGTGTCTTTGCCTGTCAGCTCCTCAAGCAACATTTGATTTAATTTGTCACACAGAGTCTCACAACTTCAAACCCATCGCCTCATGACATGGCACGGCAAATTAAATCACAAAGACACAATGAAGGACAAGTGAGTTGCTGGGCAGTGCTCTCATCATAACGGTCATAATCCCTTTGTAAATTACTGATTGCTTCCTTCCCTGCTCCCAATTAGATCAGGCCCGACAAAGGAGAGAAATAATCGACAAGGTACATTGCTCGAAAGAGGTGAAAATATCCAATGTGCACGGCAGCTAAATATCAGCAACACATTACATTTATCTCAACTCTATTGCACTTCTCTCGGCTGACCCTTATTTTCAATTGTTTTGTCATTATGACTACCTGATGCAATTCTGTGCCATTTCCTATTTCTCCATAAGAACTACAATTAACAGCATTAATTTTCATTCATTCATTCCTTTTCATTATCATTTTCCTAAAAGAAAAAAAAATCTGAAGATTTAAAAGTTTACACCAAACTGCACAAAGTTACAAGATCTGCTCTCACTGGAACAACTATCTAAATAAAGTGCTCTGCGCCTACAAAAACTACATATAACAATGAACAGATAATACGTCTTTGTTGTTCACCTTCACTGTTGTCAAAAGAAAGAAAAAACAAAAAAAACATTCAACCTTCATTCCTGTCTCCCATCCAAGTACTTACCAGTCCCAACCCTGCTTGGCGTCTGGGATCTAACCAGATCAGGGACTTTTACAGTATTATACGCGATAGACACATGTATTTATTTATTTGTTAATTCACTGATCAGCCACCGAATGACTGTTGACAGATGAATCTGTTGTTGCAGCATTACAAACATCTGGCACTCTTAAAGAGACGGAAACTTGTCCTCCTCTGGTATGTAAGTAGTCGAGCCATCTCAAATAAAGACACACATTTGCATCGAAATCCATGTATCGTGTAGACACCTTCATCATCATCTTTTGGTGCTCACTTTGACCTACACAGCAGAGACTGAGACGTGATGGGTGGAGCCTCTATGAATTCTCCAAACTGTGAGTTATGTTTCAAACAGCACCTTTAAAGCTCCAGAACCTGAGCTCAGCAGAGCGCTCGTAGCTTTCTGCCTCCCTAAACGAGCATGAAAAATACATCAAATCCCCTTGAAATGTCAAGAAAAATATTTCACATCTTTTCCTAGCAAAAGGCCTGAGTGCCAGGGAGCTTGATGTTTGGCCCTAAAGGTTATCATGCACACTCACACACTCCTGCAGCACTGCTCTGCCTTCTGACAACGGCACGCACAAATACACATGCACACACATACACACACACACACACACACACACCACCAAGGTTAGCGCCTTCCTGTGATGGGGGGGAAAACCCTGTGATTCGGAGGATATATTTGCACGCAGAGAGAGGGCGAGCAGAGAGGAGGAAGGAAAATATCAAGTATTTTCAGTGACACAGGCAGCTCTGTGCAAAAGACAGAACGCAGAGAAGCATCATGTTCATTTACCTTCACTGAGTGATGCGGTATCGTTTGAAAGTAGGGGTTTGAAGACTCAGTCAAGGACTTTTCAGCAGTGAAATAACCTCCAGAAAGATTTTCTGACACTCGATTCAACAATTCAGCATAAACACTAGGGCTACAACAAACAAGTATTTTTGAAACTGATTTTCTAGTTACAAGATACATTTGGTCTATGTCACAGTGGAAAAAAATGGCAAGAAATGGTGATTTGTGCTTCTATACCAAGATGACCTTGCAGTAAGTGCAGACTCATCTTTTTCTTTGCATCCTGGGGCGACATGAACTCTGCCTGCTTCGTCATAGACCGCAGACAGAAGCCCCATCAGTTTTCAGTAAATTTGGCATCTGAGTTTGTTCACAATCACTTCAGGCAGCGTGTCCAACCCACGTTTGACACCGATGGTGTTAAAAAGCATGGCCATTTGGGTGACTGATGAATCAGTGACACGTGTAAAGCACTGCTGTCACCCAGCGTGAGCCAATCGCGTCTCCTCTCCCCTTCGACACCAGCACTTAAAAAGACTGTTAATTAAAACCAAATGAATGATAATCTCATCAAAGTTTGGGCTTGTTTGATCATTTTCTCTCTTGCTGACACGCGGCAGCATCAGCCACAAAGCCGGCGTGACTATCAGCGCTGGAAGCCTGAGCCACGGCCACGAACTCGGCTCAGAATCTATTTGAAGTGTGTGTGAGCGACGGGCGTGAAACGCCAGGAGACGTTATCGCGTATCGCTGGCATCATCCTCCCCTCACTCTGCATCGCTGGCGTCACACCCTCTGCCTCCTCAGCTATTTTCCTTCCAGCTGCAGTTTGGACTCAGACGACGTGGAGATGGACTGTGGAGCTGAGGCTGACTGTGAGGATGCAGTTTGAGCAGGATGCCAAAATGGCAGGAAAAAACAGGAGTTTTTTTTAGTGCATAAATACACAAGTCTGCTGCTTAAAAAATTAGACATTGATAATTTGTCCATAGTCTCAGTGGTGGGGTCCAACTTACTGTTACTCTTGTAAAGAGCTGCAACAATTAATCAATGAAGAGACTAATAATCTATCAGTTTATTTTCCTGATCTGGCTTGTGGCCAACACACACTCTCTCTCCCTCTCTCTCTCTTATTAACTCTCACACTCAAAACTAATGGGGGAAAAACCTTAATGCATGTTTTTTTAGACTAAGGAGGGAATCCAGATACCTGAGGAAAACCCAACTTTAAAGCCTTTAAAAAAACTCAGATTTATATCAGGTAGAATTATAATATTAACACATCCAACAGATTATCTCAAAGTTGTGGTAACAAAGAAAGCATTTAAGGCTTTTGTGAAACACAGATCAACAATTTTCACATTTTAATGGAAAAAACTAATAACCATTTTGTTGAATAAATAACTGAGTCAATCATCAGTTATAAAAAAATAGCAATTTGTTGCAGATACCACAGAAATCACAGCCCTGACAATTTGTCTTGAAAACATTCAGATGAAAAGTCGTTCCAGCCTGTCTCTACACCATGACACCCATGATCTGCACACTTTGCGCGCACACAGACACACACACACACATACACAAACACACACACACATACACAAACACATACACGCACACTAAGCAAGTGTATAATGTGTCCTTTATGAGAGGCAACTACACACACAGACTCCCTCAACGATCAAAGAACTCCTGAAAAGGGAGGAAAGGATGCACATAGAGGAAGACAGAGACAAGGACAAAGATGACGAGGGTGAGGAAGAAAGGAGGAAAAGCAGGAGAAAGGACAAGCAAGAGAAAGGACTCTGAGAAACACAGATATTACAAGGAGGTGTTGAGTCTCTCAGCGTCAGGGCAAAGAAAGCACCTCATTGAGGAGCAGAGAACACGGAGAAAGGAGGCCATTGTTACCGGGGCCCCGGCTGACAGCTCCACAGATAAGCCTCATATTCTGGAGGAGGTGAGGAAGGAGGAGGTGGAGACGGGGAGGAGAGGCTCGGGCATGCCGTGGAGATGTGATGACTTGGGGTGAAATGAAAGTGTGCGTGGTGGTGAAAGAACGAGAGGAAGGAAAACATGCGGCGTGACGGCAAAGACGAGGGAGGGATGAGAGAAGAGAATGATGAGGGAAAAAGCCGAGGAGAGAGATAATGTGAAGAGGGATGAGAAGTGGAGCGGGACGGAGTGTAGGAGAGAGAGAGAGAGAGTGAGAGAGAGAGAGGGCGAGAGGGAGAGAGGGCGAGCGGGGAAATGCTGGCAGAGTTCAGAGTTTCCAGTGGAAAGTATGAGGCCAAGAGGAGTGACTCTCGCATGGAGGAGCTATAGAATGAGTGGGGGTGGTAACAGGCAAGTGGATGTTTGGTGGGTAAGTCCATCATATGGTCCATTTATTCAAAATTAACCGGTTATGTGCACATTTACAAACCCTTTCCAATGCTATCTAGGAACAGGAAGTGACAGAGCAGCAACTCTGGGAGGTTACATTGTGCTTTTGAAATGGCTGTTAAGGATTCAAATTTATGTTGAAATGTACACTATATCAGCAGAACTATTCAGTCACCTGTCCAAATAATTGGAATCAGGTGTACAAATCTCTTCCATTTCCACAGGTGTATAAAAGCAAGCATGTAGGCATGCAGACTATTTTTTCAAACATTTGTGAAAGAATGATTTGCTCTCCAGATACCGTGATAAGATGCAACCTGTACAACAAGTCCAGTCGTGAAATTTCCTTGCTCCTGAATATTAATATAAACTGAGAAAGACAGTGACTCATCCACAAAGTGGTAGGCCATGTAAAATGACAGAGCAGGCTCAGTGGAAGCTGTGGTACATAGTGTGAGGTAGTGTGAGGTCACCAACTTTCTGAAGGGTGAAGCAGTACAGTGCATAGCATTGCAGCTGCAACCAAGCCATACATTACCAAGTGCAACACAAAGCCAGCAGATGCAGTGGTGTAAAGCACATCACCACTGGATGAATCATGCTTCTCCATCTGGCAATCTGATGGTTAGGCTGGGTTTGGCGGATGCCAGGAGATCGGTTCTTGTCTAAATGCATTGTGCCAAGTGTAAAGTTTGGGGATTATGGTGTGGGGTTGTCTTTCAGGAGCTAGGCTTGGCCCCTAAGATCCAGTGAAAGGAACTGAATGCTTCGGCATACCAAAAGGGCAGTTTTGTTGGGACAATGGCATTCTACCAACTTTGTGAGAACAGTTTGGGGATGACCCATCCTTGTTCTAACATGACTGTATAGCAGTGCACAAAGCAAGGTCCATAAACATGGATGGAGAGAGTTTGGTATGGATGAACTGGCCTGTCCTCAACCTGGTAGGGTTTGGGATCACTTAGTGCAGAGTCAAGCTCTACCATCCAACATCAGTGTGTGACATCCCAAATGGAAGAATGGTCAAAAATTCCCATAAACACACTCATAAACCATGTGGTAAGGAGATTAACAAAGACTTTTGATTAATATAGTGTGTCAAATTTTGTCATGACAAGAAAAACTCAGAACTAAAAGGACAACTTTCAGCGCAGCTGAAGAACTGGATCAGGTTCAGAGCAATTGGATCAATTATTAATTGATTAGTTGCTGTAACTCATTGTTCATAGATAACATTTGTTCATGGATGGACACTTAAATACAAACAAAAAAGGCTGAATTTAATTGATTAATACTGACAGTTACTGTAAAAACATCATGGAAAGAAGAAACAAGGGTTATCCAAAAACCTTTGTCACTTCCGGAGATTTAAAGAACGACTTAATCACTTAACAACGCCTCCTTTATCACACCAAATACACAAGCTGGCTGTCACACCGATTGGAAAGGCAAAGGACTCACACACCCTGCTCCAGTTGCAGGAAATGTTGGACGTCATGATTCGCCTGTTGTTAAAATGTTTGTGACTGCTGAGAAAACTTTAATGACCTACACACATATGCACACAGCAGGAAAGGACTCCTGATACAACAGTGTGTGTGTGTATCAATCACTCACACACACACACACACACACACATACACACACACACACACACACACCGAACCACAAATACACCCCTATTATATTGTCATTAAAGTATAATGATGGAGAGGGCTCTTAGCTATAAAACCTGTGCTAAAGTACACACACAACCACACACGCACGCACACACACACACACACACACACACACACACACACACACACACACACACACACACACACACACACACACACATACAGAGGTTGCCAAAGCCTGCAGCAAAATTCATAAACCCTCTCCTTTCAGTTCCTAAGTCTCTCTACCTCCCTTTCTTTTTCTCTCTGTCTCTTTAGCAATGAAAAGTAAGTCAGGAGCCGGCAGAAGGCGACCATTATTTCATTCCAGCTGTGTGGTTGAAGAGAAGATGTAGTGTGTGTTTGTATGTGTGCGTGTGTGTGTGTATAAAACTAAGAGACTAATTCAGCTGCTGCTGCTGACCATGCAGCACTAAAAGGGAAATAAAACGAGAGCTAACATGTGAAGACATGGAGGCCACTGGAGAGTGAGAAGACAGACTGTGGATTTGTGTGTGTGTGTGTGTGTGTGCGCGTGTGACAAGGACAACTGGAAGGCGAGAGATGCGAGAACACTTTCTCTACAGCAGTCAACCAATCGCTGGAGCAGAGGCAGACTGTGTGACGATAGCCATGGTGAGAAAGAAAAATAAAGCAGGAGTGTAAACAAAGTCCTGCAGAGACAGATGCGTGTGTTGCGTGTTTGTGACAGAGGCCGAGAGAGGAGGGAAAATGAGCTACAAGGGCAAAGAGATCCTGACACACAATTTGTACTTAATATGGGTCCACATATATGTTTGTACAACCCCTGCTGGAACAATAACAAAGACTGTGTATGTGGGTGTGTGAGTGTGTTATCTATGTCTCTGTGTGCAGCTCGTTTTCCGCAGACTCTCAGCTTCAGCTCTGACTAATGCTGCAGCCCCACAAGAATTACTCACTATCTCTTTCGCTCTCTCTCATGCATACAATCTACAATATTTCTAACTTTTGCAGATAATCTGCATGATGTCTGCATGATGTGAAAAGATTGGGACAGTCTTATTCTGGTTGATGGTCATTCCAGATAGTATTGTTGTAAGTATTTGAGTTAAGGTGATGAGCTAAAATCACTGATAACATTATTCCGCCTGCAATATAAATATGAAAATATTGTGAATGAAAACATACAAATTAGAACTGAAGCACAGTGAGTGTGGTGATGTTGACATGAATCAAATGATGAGGAGACTGATGAGCGGCGCGGCCAGAGAAGTACTTTGATATACTTTGAATTTCACAAGTGTGACAAGGAGCAGAACATCGTGCGATGCTAACTACGTCTCATGCAAGTTTGCGAAAAGATGGGGAATACAACAAATCTGAAGCAGTACCACCCGCTACAGCACGCTAAATTGAAAAGTTTACAAACCCAGACAGGGGCGAGTGGTAGCTTGCCCCTAAAGTCCAGTGCATCTACACAGCTGCATTAACAGACCATCAAGTTCAGCTTTCTCTAGCATCACAAATGCATTTCAAGGGTTTATGTATCGTTTCAAACTGAAGGAAAGTGTATACACACACACACAAATATATATATATATATATACACACACACACACACACACATATGTATTGAAGCATGTATAAAACAAATGATCACGATAATACTTCTTTTCCATATCACGTCCATATCAAGTTGATGTTACAAAGCAGGACGAGAGGAAACTGTGCACTCAGCACTCTTTCAGCTCAGTTCTCGCGCTGCAGCAGAGTCCAGGCAGCATAACGTGCTCAGAGCAGCAAGAAGAGCAGAGAGAGAAAAAAAACCAAAAAAACAGAGAACTGGAGATGCAGCTGCAGGCCAAACCACAGCAGTGTGAAATCCACAGCGACGCAGCTACAACGCAGCCAAACACCAGACAATTAAACACACTTCATCCAGAGTTACGCTCCCATCATTTCTTCTGAGAGGCCGATAAAAGGCGCACCACTTCCACAGACTTCTCTTTGCCTCTGCACGCTGATGGCTCAAGATCTTCCTTCAAGAGCCATCGGCCGAGCCCTCGTTCATCCCTAGGTCAGCAATTATCCCCTTCTGTCTTTGATGCTGCCTGAATAAAACATCAGCCATCTTTATGCGGCTAACGAGCTATCTGCCAACACAAGCCTTTAAAACTTAAAGACATTGCTTGAGGATAATGAGAGGCTGATGATGTGGACGGGCATGTTTGAAGTGGATGAGATGCTCCACACTGCTGCAGTCTTTACAAATAGCACTGATTATATCAATAATTTGCCTCAGAGTATTGTTAATTGAATAATATTAGTCACTGAATGCCCAATCCTTTTCCCCAAAGTTCAAAGTGATGGCTCTCAGTTACTCTCCTTGTCCAAACAAACATTGAGAAGTAATTATGCCCACAGAGAAGATGGAATTAATAAAACAAAAAGAAAAGAAAAAAAACAAAAACAAAACAAAATGGATGGATTAAGTGGTTGCTCCTCTATTTGGATGTAAAATCTGCATCTCCAAATTGTTGCTCCTGAAATAACTAATAGATATAAATTAGTATGTGAAATTCAAATCAAACTGTATTATAATTTATGAAAAACGATATGAATATTGGTGTGTTTGCTGCGTGTTCGATTTGTAAAAACAATACAAACAGTATAAAAAAAACAGAATAAGAAATGGTCTTAGTTATTCCGTTAACAGAATGTTGACGTAAAGGGAAATTAAGTCCGAAATGAATCACATGCATGAGTCCAAGACTTTGAATTCAGGTCTCTGTGTTGTTACAGTCATGATTAGAGTCTAAATATAAAGCTGCTGCACTGACCCTCACACACCAAATATGGCTGCCACACCACTGTCTGCTGTGCTGCAACCCCACCTCTCCTCGGGGGCGACAGCCGAGCATGCCGGACGATGGTGGCCCATCCAGCAAGTGGGGTTGCGAGGCAACAAAAGCACAAACATATACCATGACAACAGTGGAAGATGGCAAACGGGCATGGAAACCTTCTCATTTTACTCTTTTGGCAGTGTTTAGGTAGCAGCTGAGCCATGCTGCAGTTATGATGTGGGTCAAAGGTCAAAGCTTGAAATCCAACACATAACGTGAACATGAAGGCATCAGGGATGTTTGTCAAACAGTGCAGCTCACACCGATGAAAAAACAACAACAACAACAAAAAAAAAGATTATGAATGAATATGTGGGAGCATATAATTTGGAACATATGAATCAAACAGCCACGCCTGCTCTACGTTTAATTACATAGCAACACGGCCACCGCCACTCCGGTGCCAGTAACCCGATGGCGGCATGCAAGCTCACAGCAAGGGTGACTCATATGTTCTGTGTGTGTTTTTATCTCTGGCTGCCTCCTCCCTCCAGTTTTCCACTGCTAGCGTGCCAGCTCGCAGCTACCGAGCCAGAGGGTCAGAGACGACAGAAACCGACAACCACACACTCGCTGGAGGAGGAGGAGAAGGAGGAGGAGGAGGAGAAGGAGGAGGAGGAGGAGGAGGAGGAGAAGGAAGTCGGAATTCAAAGTTCTGAAAAAGGTTTCAGAACTTTCAGACTGACACGGAGAAACAGTGGAGAGACACAACACAACTTTGGATTTAGGAGCAAAACCAAGAAACTATGCGAGAGAGGGAAAAGGAAACACAATTTCCTCCTTTTCAGGAGTGAAAAGCAGATGATGATAAAGAACAAAGTAAGAAAGAAAAAGATGCAGTGGAAGGAGAGAAAGACAGAGAAGGACAAGCACAAATAAAAATGATAGCGACAGAAAAACATAACTGTTCATTTAGCAGAGGAAGGTAAAACCACGCCTGTGTAGCAGAAGATGAGGGGTCCTTGAAACACCCTGAAAGCATTTTAAATCCTTTAACAAGATGCCACGAAGACAGTGATCGACAGAGGAGACAAGGAGGAGGAGGAGCAGGGAACAATAATTAAGTGTGGAGGGAAGGAAAGGATGCACCAGGAGAAGAAAGAGAATGACAACCACACATTTACTGGAAGAGGAGAAACTTGAGCATCAGAATGTAGAGCCGTATAGAGCTTTCAGATGATTAAACAGAAAAGAGAGAGAGAGAGAGTAACAGCAGTGAGATGGTTTATAGTTGTGGCTTTCAGAGGGAAACCAAGGAAAATAAGGAGAAAGAAAGAGAAATAATTGTTGCTCATTTTATGTAGAAAAAGTAAGAACATGCTTGAGTTGCAGAGGAAGATTGTGGTCCTTCAGATGTGCAGCAAACACTTAAAACATTGAATAAAACAACAAAAAAGACAGCAAGAGGAGAGGGAGAGAAGAGGAGGGGAGAAGAGGGGAGGGGTGGGGGACGCAGACGGAGGAGAAGAGAAAGTTAGTTTTCCCACCAAAATGCCCCCCGGGGGAAACAGCCCCTTACTACAGCACAAGCTACTGTCTCCATTCATCAAGGGGGAGGCCTTCAAACAGCGAGTCAATGTGTCCTGACAGCCACACACAAACACACACACACACACACACACACACACACACACACACACACACACACAAAGACATACTGTCCCACGGCCATGCATTTTCAATCTGTGTGTTTTCTTTACTCTCTTCCTTTGTATGGACTGAGTGTCTGTGACACTCTCCATCTCTCTCTTTCACACACACACACACACACACACACACACACACACACACACACACACACACACACACACGCATGCTCTTCTTTGTAAAGCAGATGGACATCACTGTTTTTACCAAGTGAACTGTGTGTCTTGCTCTGTCTAGTTCTAGCTCTGAGCTCATAATTCATGCACACACATACACACACACACACATACACACATACTAAATGGGAGGGTGGAGGTGTGTATGTGAATTGGGTGGTGGCGGATGGTGTGCAGAGTGTAATGACTAACCAGTAGCTGCTAAAATCTCTTTTTAATCTGCACCCAAATACACACTGAATTCACTGAGGAATTAACATGTGCTTCTAAACACACACATGGCACGGACGGACACACACACACGCACACACACACACACACTCACAGGCACATGTGTGACTGCTGAGTCTCCTCTACTGAGAACTTATGTACAAAAGGAGTTTGGGCAAGCATCGGTTGTTTCCTGGAATGAAGGAGAGGGAAAAAAGGAAATGAGGGGTGTCGGCTTCCCTGCCAGCGAGCCCATCAGCCAATCAGCTAATTACACTGGTAATTGTGGTAATGAGGCCATGGAGAGCGCTCATCTGTTGGCCAGAAACCCCCATTCTCGCGGCCATGTCCATTAATAACAGTAGATGACACAACAGCCGTCACCACTGCAGGGTCGTTCAGTCACAACGTTCTGCCGAATAAGCTTCCTCACTTGCAGCTGTGTACATCTCATATAGAGGTATCACTCACTCCTTTTTAAAGTGTTGTAAAGAACACATGGAGCACGCTTTGATACTTATTAAACCTATTATATTAACAATGACACATTCAAAAGAGAAAAAGACCCTGTCTACGCATGCTCCACAGCGAGGACCGCAGTTTGTTAAATGAACAATACTTTAAGAACACAATAGAATAGAACAGAAAGTCTTTATTGTCAATGGACAGGAACAGAAAATGCTACAGGTAAAACAAAGCTGCAGGAGCCCCTTCTTGGTGCAGAAAGATTACAGCGTTTGCGTGGCAAATGAGATGGTAGCACAACTGGATGGCTGGCAACATTCTTTAGCTGAAATCAGATGCATCAGGTTTCAAAGGAAGAAAATAACCTTCACACATTTAATCAAATGTCTTGAGAAGACAACCAACTGCATTCCCAGTCTGCGCCTTTGTTAAACCATTCTTCCACCTCCTAACAGCCTCCCTCTCCTCCTCAGAGCTGAGGTCCTGCCCACCCGGCTTGTGCTCCGACGCCGCACGCCATATGAATAGGAAATTGGCCAAAAGGTGATTTCCCATTCCCATTTACCATTTGGCTGAGCCAAAGGTGAACGGGCAGAGCGAGCTGTCACTGAGCTGCAGAGATCTCACACTCTGGCAGATTTTCATAAGAAAAGCCTGAGCCAACACCAAGCGCGTGAATTGATTTGGCCTTTCGCTCCACAACCTTGAGCACGGACCTTCGGGGTTGGTGAACTGAATTTGGAACAGAGGAAAGAGCAGGTGTGGAGGAGGGGGGAGAGGCAGCGATCAGAGATGGAGGTGGAAGGAGACAAACTGTCTGAAGCAGCAGAAAGGTGCAAAAGTATCTCACACACATAGGTCACGGTGCCCAGGTCTTACCTTTGACCTTTAATTTAGAGGGAAGTGCAATGTCTCAAAAGATGATTCCACTGCTTTCAGAGGTCATGATCTCGCTCTGATCTTTGTACATCCCTCCCTTCATCTCTGCCTCCCTCCATCAATCAGTCAGAGGAAGGGAACAGATGACTTTCAGCGTGCACAAAGCAGACTCTCATACATTTCAAATTCAGTTAGCGGGCAATGCAGTCACTTGGTGGTTTCAAAGCAAAATTTGCACTGCATTTCATTTAAACAAAATAAAATACTGTTTACCCAGGGAACATGGTGCACACTTAGTGTGAGTGGAGGTTTGTTCCTGGCTTAGTGAATGTACAAATACTTCGTTACTGAACTTATTTAAACTGACTTTGTCGTTTCTGTGGTAACGTTTCATTTTTACTCTATTACATTTTGCAGTTCACTGGGCTGCTCATTGTCAGTTAATTCTTGTTTGAGGCTTTTTCCAGAGGCAGAGCATTTGTTTTGACGGCTGTTTAAGTGAGAGTAGATCTCGTACCTTAGTGTAAAAGTTTGTCAGTGGATGCTGTCAAAAATGATTCTAGGAAAGAAAAACCTGTATGGCAAAAAGAAAAAAAACAGCAGAAAACTAGCAAGAAAATTGTTATATCCCTACTGAGATATCCCAATTGGTAAATCTCTACTGTAAAAGCTGGCGATCAGCTGACAAAAAAAAGGCCTCAGCCTCACAGCAGTTGCAAAAGAAGAACAGGCATGGATGTCCAGGCATTGTGAAAACCTTCAGTGACTGCCTTGTGCCGCAGGAGGAACATTAAAAATCTGGGTTTTAGAAGTATGAGAATATTTTCATGCTGCTCATCACTGAATAACTTGATTGATATGATATGATGTGATCTGACAGCTGGAGAAGAGAAATGACAGAGGGGGAAAAGAGAAAGGAGACTTTAAAGCAGCGAAGAGATGTGGCCAGGGGAATGGGACAAGGAATGAGAGGATAAAAAAGGAGAAAGTAGAGGCGAAAGTGAACATGCAAACACATGGGGGCAAGGGGCTTAAGAGAATATGGAAGGACAGAATGAACAGAAAGATTGAGAGAAGCAAAGATAACAGCAAAGGGGGAGGATGGATGGCAATTCAGGAAGATCAAGGACAAGACTGAAGGTTTAGCCTGAAGGAGGGCACAAGAGTGACAAATGAAGGGAGAAGAAGAAGGCATAGTCAGGATAAAAAAGACAGACAAGGGTGGAAGGTGAAGGGAGAACAGGTTGGAGGGCAAGTTACATCTATTCTGGCTAGAAGTGAATTCTGAGACATGGAGGGAGCAGAGGAAGGGAAGTGACAATGAAAGAGAAGGAAAGAGGGCAAAAAGGTGGGATTAGGGAGAGGAAGAGAGCATGCAGCAGAATAAAGGAGAGAGAAGAAGGGAAAAAAGCAGGACACTAGCGTGTGAGAAGGGGCAAAGAGAGCAAGGCTTCAAGCTAACATATATTGGAGAAAATTGGCCATTGAGGAAAATGTGGTGCAATTAAAAAAGGGCAGATTGCTTTGATGGCAGTCACCTCAAGGTGCAAGGTGAACAATGGTACAATTGCATCATCTCAGGGGCATAATTTACAGGGTAAATGGCTTCTCTCTGATTGGTCAACAGATTACTGAGCAATGGTATCCTGACTTCTGCTGGAGAGTTTTCCAGAATATCTGACCACATATATTCATACACACATACACTCAGCTTCCTATCTAACACAAGCAGGAGGCACTCAAGTCTTCAGATGCTTCCTCGGAGCACTTAATTAATGCATTTATTACTTGATATTATTTCATTTTACTTATTTATTTTCTATAAAAAGAGACACTCAAGCATTTTCAAAGATTTCAAGCACCCATAGGAATCCTGTGTCTATGTTTCAATTAATATTTTCATCATACACCATCTGGACTGCTCTTGACATAGAGGTGCTGTGTCATCTTTTCCAGTATCAAAACACACATGCTGATTCAGCAGGGTAGTGCTGCACAACTCCTTGCTTTGATTTATATTTGATTGGACCAAATCAATGTTCACATCACAAACTATTAATTTCTATTGGCGTTTTCACGTGAAGTTGTCATGATTCTGACCTTCCAGTATTACACCGGCCCTGTTCCATACCAGACTGGGCCTATGGAAAAGCTAGATAAGGAAAATGGACAACACGCAACATATGGTTGCCCTAAAATAAACACTCAGGTAATATGAAGAACAAACAGATCTTACCTTTACGATGTCCCCAAGGTAAACATCCTCCATCTTGTTTGGCACCTTCATCTGAAAGATCCGACCCACCACAGCTGAGGAGTCCGGAAAGGTGGCAGCAGGTGCAACCATGTTCTGCCGTCGAGTCCCTGTGGTTTCCATGGCAACAGCATCCATCGCCCCAACAGCTTCTGTCACGTCCTGCAGGAAGGAGGAGTGCATGGAGGCCTCCAGCTCGGGTCCTCGACCCACTCTCTTGGCTTCTCCGCCCACCTCCATCAGCACCATCTCGCCCAGCACATCAATCTCCACCTCAGCCATGCAGCAGAAGTGTGGGGGCTGCAAGCCCATGACAGCCAGGAACAAACCCAGGAGCAGGGTTCTAGTCCTGGGTAGTCTCACATCCAGGCCACTAAGGCTCTTCAGACGCAGTTTGCTGCTCATTCTGGGCCCTTTGGTCGGTGTCACTGATGCAGAAAAGAAAATGCACAGGCGACGTCCAGGAGGGAGGGGGGTACTCAAGGGGGAGCATGCACCCCCAATGGGTAGGGCAAATCCCTCCTTTCAGATCTACCTTCCGAGTCTTCCAAGCAGAGAAGCACTCCTGATCTTTTTCTCCTTCTTCTCCCCCTTCTCTATTGTCTTATTCCTTCCCCCTCCCTCTGCGTTATTCTCCCTCTTCCCCTTGTTTCTTTTGTGCTTCTCCCTCAGAGGTTTAGGGGTCTCATTGTGCTGATCACCTTTGCGATCTGTGGAGACAGAAAGAGAATATGGTTAACAGTTAGCTTAGCAATGTGCAGCCTGTCTGTGCACGATGCTCCATCTAAAGCGCTCACACTGAATCACAAGTCAATCCCCTCAATAAGTTCAGACCCTTAAACTGATTCCTGCCACGCAAATCTCATTGTCGATAGAGATCCATCACGTAGGGGAAGATGGGGGGGTTAATACTATCAATGCTGGGGAGTAATCTGATTAGCTCTTACAACAGTTCTGGCTCTCACTTGCATTTTTTTTAATAATACACTCATTGGTGACTTCAGAGCAAACAGAGAGACAGAGAGAGAAAGTGACATGGCAGAGACAGAAACTGATGGTTAGATGGAGGGGGGTGAAGGTGAGACACCCGTGGGGGACTGGGCCAGAGAGGTTAGGGTTGGGAGGTGGTGGTGGATGGATTAGCCAACAATGGCTGAAGCAGTCAAAGCTTTCTTGGAACCGATAATGAATGCATGCCTTCTCTATTGTGAGAGAGGTCAAACCGAGTGTGTGTGTAGGTGTATGTGTGCGTGTGTGTGTCTGTGTGTGTCTAGCAGTGAAGAAAGCTAAAAGAGACAGAAAGAGAGAGTGCATGTGTGTGTGTGTCCATTGTCATTGTGGACGAGTGAACTCAGGGGTTTGTTATTCATGCAGCTCTTTTGCAGAAAAGAGGATCCCCTCCTGTGCAAGTGTGTGGGCGTGTGGGTGTGTGTGTGTGTGTGTGTGTGTGTGTGTGTGTGTGTGTGTGTGTTGGCAATGCGACACAAATGATTTCCCTTGAGGGCTTTCGTTAGGGAGAAAGTGATAGACAGAGTTAAAAAAAAAAAAGATGGAATGAAAGAGCCTGAGAGGGAGACTGGGGAGGCAGGGGGAGAGACTCCCACTGTGACTCCATTTTGGCTCACTGGAGAGAGTGAACTCTCTGCAGGAATTCGCCAGCAACAGCAACAACAACATGCAGCCTCCCAGGTAGCGCTGGACCAACTAAAAAGAGCCTTTGTTGTCACTGTCGTGCCCACGCCATGCATCACCTTCGGACAAAACTTTGTTTCTAACGAGCTCAGCGTCACGTCCCCACCGAGCAGCCTTTCATCCAGAGAGTCGACTCCAGGAGATTCAGTGAAACAGCTTTCCCTCAGACTGCGTTCTCTGCTTGCTGCACAGCTTCACAACTTTTCCTTTTTTTTTGCTTTGTGAAAGTTGAGATTTCTACAGAACTCCCTCAGGGTCGGGTGGGAGAAAAGGGTTGTACAATATTCAGTATTGAAAATTACTCACGCTAAATTGTTTAATTTGGTTTTGATTTGATTAAAAAAAAAAAAGGATGCAGAACTACAGGTCAACTTATTCAACTTAATATTACTGTAACTGGAAAAGGTGTGGCATTTGACAAGCATTTGTATTTCAATATCATTTATGATTTCAATATTCTATAAAACTGTTGACATAAACTGTCTGTAGACATAAAAATTAACAGCAACAAATATTTTCTTTTGAAACATCGAATACCCAGAGTGCCATCCCTATATAAATTAATTTAGTTTCATATTTAATTCTCATTTTGTAGCACGTGATGAGAAAATGCCTCATTGTCAGAATGATTTTGTTTAACCAAAGCAAAACATATGTATGCTTTAATAAACTCTCCTGATTGTGTGAGTCGAATTCCTTCAAATATACTGTAGGTCCTCTTCCTGTCATTGTAATTGCTTTCGAAATACCATCAAGATCTACTTAATGGCCATAAAATTCTAATTGGTTGCAAATCAGTATTTATTAGCACAGAGCTGGAGGGCATTTGACAAAAAAATATGCTGAGAAAAGTCATGAGGACCATCCTTTTATCATTCTTATCCCACCTGACCCTAAGAAGCGCTAAACAGAATTTGATTCTTAGAAATTTATTCAACACTGATGCTGACTTTGGAATTGTTTCTACACCGTTTGGAGCGTTAAAGTTTCACCAAGCCCGGTGGAAAGTAGTCCAAGATGGCTGCCTGGATACGCTCCATCCCTTTCATGCTGCTACCTTCGACTGTGTTGCCGGGGGCAACATCCTCCTGTTTCCCCTTATTGCTTTTCCACTATCATTCAGTCTACCTTTCAGTATCCATTTCCTCTCTGTGCTTTTATCTATTCTCTCATTGCATCTCTTTCCCTGTTTTTCCATCTTTGGATGTTTTTACATTTTCTTTCTCCCCTTCTTCCTCATCTATGAAAAGCTGCAGGTATGCCGCAACTACTCCCTGTACAAGAACACCTTCTTACAACATCAGCAACCAAGCACAAACCCTGCGCAACAGTGAAGAGAAAAGGCTAAAAGATCATGAGAGAGAAAGAAGAGGATGGGAAGGACACAAAGGATCATTTTTATTGTCAACCTCAGCATAAAAACCTTTGCATGAACGGGAAACAAAAAAGGAAGAAAAGAAGAGACGAAGCAAACATGAACACCACCTGGGGCTCAACCTGCCCCACCAGGTACCTCCTGATTGGATGGAAACATCAAAGAACTCCCACAAAGAGATGCTACACATCATTTCTCTCTCGCTCTATGTGTGTGTGTATGTGTGTGTGTGTGTGTGTGTGTGTGTGTCCAGCTTTCCAGAACCATATAACCCACAGCTAAGAGGTTAGCATGTAGCCTAAGGACACTGGAACCTGAGGTAGAGCTCAATTGTGTGTGTTAGTGGGTGTGTTGAGTGTCATGGCAACACATTTGTCCCAAACAAGCACTTTACGAGGTGTCTGTGTCTATGTGTGTGTGTGTGTGTGTATTTTGCTGCCCCCTAAGTAAGCAGATTGATTGTGTGGAGGAATTTCCCACACGTTAATCATGTGGCTGCATTGACCAGACAGGCAGAGACAGACAGAGGGACAGAAACCTGGACAGAGGCAAAGAAGTCGCCACCATCCTGAAGCTACAATTAATGCAGTAAAAGTTAAAATATTGCACGTTTGTCTAAACTGTGTACTCTATACTGGGACAGTGTTGTTGATTCAAGCTGAAATAATCAGTTACACTAATGCTGCTTTTGCTTTAAAAGAAGACATTTGAGGGCAAATATGTTGATTCACTGTGTTTGTGTTTTCATTAAATAATCTGATATTAACTTGATAAACTGTTTTTGCAAGCTTTCACACAACTGCCACTTGAAACACAGAGGCCACTTAGAGCCAACTAAAGGACAGGGATTTCCCTGATTGGTAGTCAATCAGAGATCTTGCCAAGGCCAAGAAGTTTGTTTGTTCTTTTTGTCCTACCCTCCGTCCTTCCTTCATCTGTCCCGTCACCCTTCAATCTCCTCTCTCTTTCTCTCCGCAACCACGCAGACACAGTGCTTATCCCTGTGACGAAGTTAATTGGGATAGAAATATGTGTTACTTGTTCAAACTACGGTAAACACACAGACACAAACACACAGAGACTGCTCTGTCAAGAAGACTCTTGTTTCCTTGCAGATCGCTGCAGGCTACATTTGCATCATTGCAGCTGCGGATTACGCTGTGCTTCACCTCCACAATGAAACTGAGACGTTTAGTGCAGAGATTAAACACATTTGAGGTGTTTAGCCGACTTGCTCATCTGCGCTGTGTAAACACAGTCAGATTAAGCCTCCTGTGTGAGGACTGCAGACGTCTTTGTTCTTCTGCAGTGTGTGTGTGTGTGTGTGTGTGTGGGAGAGAGTATCGCTTGATGAGCAGCATCCTGGTTGGCTACTTTTCAAACCTGGATCACGCATCAGGAGTAAATCTGCTCATCTGTGACATCAGCTATACGCCTGTGACACATAAGTCAGTCGTCACCAAATTGTAGGGGACAGAGGGAGAGGAGTACAAAGACATAACTGCAGATGTTTCATGTATATTAATGTGTGTAGTTTGTGTGAATCATTTCGATTTTTTCTTCCTCCTCATTTTGCATTGTGTTATTTAAGTATCGATAGATCAAAACAGAAATCAGTCAGTGCAGTCAATATGATATATGATGTGAAGTGATGTGACGTGGTACGACACCATATGATATAATATGATACAATATGACACGATGCAGTATGGGATTCAAGTGTAGTGCAAGCTTAAATTGATTACTGAGAAATGACGAGAACAACAAAATGAGTTCAGATCCCATCAACAGAAACAACAAGCGCAGGAGAGAAAGTTCCGGCCACTCCTCAGCCACACCGAGGTCTGCGTGTAACTGTGAGCAGATGTGAACTTGACTCATAAAACACAGATTTTTGGAAAAACAAGTACACATGGCAAAACATGACAGACAGAAAGGAAGTCTACAAACACCAAACAGAACCTGACACCACTGGTGGGCCATGACATCCACCCTGGGGCAGGGCAGGTTTCCCAGCATGCACCAGGATTAGAGAGGCCCAGGTGTAAACATACATATGCAGGACAAACCTGAGTTTGTAGGTGAACAATGAGGTGAAACAGGAAACCAATAACCCCAACACAAAGCGCATCTAGATATTGTCATTTAAATGCATTTAACTAGAGTAATTAAGTATTTGTACTCCATATTTTACACCACTATGAGGGAAGATGTGACTGATGGAAGCTGTGACCAGACTAACTGTGGGCAGGGATTGGTTTTCCGGACCTCCCAGCGAGACGGAGAAGGTTTGTTTTCAGGAGCTACAGAGACAACATGTGGTGCCCGGGATATCATTTATTATCTGCAAAAACAAGATGGTTATCTTCAAAATAATCCCTCCTTTCAAAACACAACTATGTGACCAGAGCACCTGAGCAGGAAAATATCCTCCACTCTGTTGGTTCAATCTGGATGTTAAAAAATAAATTGAGATGAAAGCCACAGATCAACATCCCGCTGTCTGAAAACATTGTTCACACACTGACATCCGAGTTTGATTCTTGCACCAAAAGCCTTTGTGTGCTTTAAGTTCCTCGAAATAAGGGTTTAATTTCAGGCGAGGAACAAAAACAAAGCAAAAAAAAGCAAAAAAAACAGCAGGCAGAATCATGGGAGTTACGGTTCTTTTGCGAACGCAGCCAAACACACACATACACTTTGATTAAAGTTGTGTTTCCAAACGTTGACGCATCAGCGCTTTCACCCTTTCGTTTATAAGGCTCATAGGCTTCTGAGAGAAGGGGATGTGTACGTGCGTGTGTGTTTGTGAAGGCTAACAGCTCATATGGGAAAAGTGCTGTGATGCTTTGCACATCTCAGTAGGCTAATTATAACCCTGCAATCTCTGCAGAAAATGAAACACGAAAGAATTAACAATCAGACTGGAGAGAGACAGAGACACAGAGAGAAAGAGAGAATGTGTAGGTAGAGTAATTACATTTCTCACCAATTACACTGTTGCTGTTGTGTTTTCTCACACTTTCCTGTGAGTGTGTGTTTGTGTGATTCATTCTTGTTAACTTTGTTTGGTGTGATACTGGTTGAAACACAAAGTGTCACACAAACATACATTTTCTCCACATTGTGTGTGTGTGTGTGTGTGTGTGTGTGTGTGTGTGTGTGTGTGTGTGTGTGCGTGTGTGTAAGTGTAAGTGTGTGTGTGGCTTGTTCTACTGGGACCACCAGCCAAGACTTGAGATACAGTGACAGCTGGGGGCAACTGGTCACATGTGTTTAAATATATGTGTTTGTGTCTGTGTTGTGGATGGACAGCTGGGGACAGTTGCTACTGTGACAATAAATAAATAAATAAATAAATAATAAAATAAATGACAGGGAGGCCACACAAGTCCTCGTTTTTGCTATACCACACACACTTTCAAATGCAGCAGACTTGCTAATCTGTGGCCTTTAATCCGTGGGTGCGCTTCAATCCGTGAACTTTCCCTCCCAGGTGTCATCCAATTCCCTCGCTCCGTGCTCCGCTCTGATTGGCTGAAGAACCCGACGGTGGCTATTTTTAGGTTCTGACTCACACATACTCGGAGGTTAAATAAAGTAAAACTATTCTATCATTATTTAAAATAAGATTTGGACCAGCAACATCATACACTCCTCAGCTATACACAGCTCAGACATATCACAAACTCTCAAGACACACACGCCCAAACACACAGCTCACACCCACATACAGACACACAATTCCCAGATACATATTTCCTCAGACAGATACCACACATACTCTGACTCATACTTTGATATTTGTCTGATGAGGAAGCTGATGAATCTTCTTCTTATGTCTCTGGTCCATATTTATACCTAACCACCTTTTATGTTTTAACCGTTAAATGTCAATTTGGAGTTAGACGCATTTAGTTTGTCTATTTGAGTCCAAGCACCAGGCAACACAGACTTGCAACAAGCTGCAGCTCCTCCTCTGGGCACTATAAATGGATGACCACCTTAGGGCAAACCCATGAGAGTGTGTCTCCAAAGGTGAGTCAGCTTCCCGTTGAGCCCCAGAATGAAACCAGTGTTTCTAGGCCGGAGTCTGGACCAGCAATCAGTTGTGCTCTCTGTGGCTGAAGTCCCTGTAATCAAGAGCCTTCAAGTTCTGCAGCATCCAGCTGTGTGACTAACAGATGAGCTCCTCAGGCTCAACTCTCCGTCCACCTGATCCACCTGGTAATTGGTGGATTAGCCGGGACTGGGATGAATCTAGTCTAAATTCAGCATCAGCAATTGTGTCACACACCTTTGGACAAAAACTGAGGCATAGTTTTTAGGTGTGCTTTGTTTTGCTTGCTTTCTTTTTTTCTTTTTGCAGTAAAAACCAAGATTTGAGAAACTCCACATGTAGACAAAATAGGTCTCTCTCTCTCGCAGAATCTATTTGAGGAGTGCAACCTGGAACCCTGCGGCCACACCGGCCTCCATTTAGCTCCGTAATGCAAACACATTTCACCTCCTCTGAGACAAACAGCAATAATCTGGGTCACCTGTGTGCAGGTATGCGCCTGATAACAGAGTTGTGTTGACACAGGCTACAACACTATACTGCAACACACGCTGTGCCAAATCTGTGCAGCTGTGTGTTTATTGCCAGTTTTCTTCAGTAAGTCCTTGATCATCATATGATCATTACCTTGATCATTACATGTTTGTCCAGTTCCATGCACCTATGTGTAAGTCTTCGTTTACTGTGTGTGCGTATATGTGTTTCCAGCGAGTGTGTGTGTGTATGTGTGTGTGTGTGCATGTGTCTGTGATGGGTTTGCAGTGATAGCCATCTCCTCCCATCCCGTGGTGATGCAGGTCATCAATTCTCATATTGGTGCCTCTGCTATCTGGCTCACAGCAGCAAGCTATAAATACACACAAGCAGTCAGCACAAGGAGCACACCCGCACGGACAAACACACACACACACACACACACACACACACACATATAGAGAGACACGTTACAGAGTCAGCAGAGCTGTAACTTTAATCCTGTTTGTTCAGATGCATTTTGTTGATCTCTTCATAGAAATTTTGTGAAATTTTGCCCAGTTAGCATTTAGCATCAGTGTTAAAGCTCCATGGTACATTAGCCATGAGGCATGATAAGGCATCATCACATTGCAGATGTGGACTGGACAATGGCCCAGTTTTCCAAAAAGTACAATAAATTGTGAATTTCCTGGTGTCCATTAATGAATTAGGGCTACTCAGACAGTGTATGTGTAGGAGAAACAAACAATTGTATTTCTGCAGCTTTGAAGCTGATGTGGTTTCATAATCCTCCTGACAGGAGTCAGCACTGCACAATGTCACTCCCACCAATCACCTGATCAGTGATCAATAACAGCATTTTTGCAGATCAAACTCAAACTCAGCAGCTTTTGTTCAGTCTCATTCAACAACTTATTCGTGAACACTAACTGGAAAGTATTTTAGATTGCAATGTCAATTGACTGATTCAGAATTCCAATGAATAATGTTCCCGTTTCCTATCTGAGAATGACAGTGACAGAATAAACAAAAAAAACTCAACTTTTCTCTGATACAAAATTTCAATTTCATGATAAAAGAAACTATTTAACATCACAATTTTCACCACAGGGGCAGAGCGGGATAAAATTCACCAATTCCAGTCCCTGGTCAGTTGATCGGCCCATCTCTACCAGAAAGCCCCTAATTGACTGCAGTAACTGGTGATTCAGCCAGCCAGTATCTCCCTCTCTGACCCCCCTCTCTTCACGGTCACGGCAGATGTCTCTGAGGCTCCACTCTTTATCTCTATGATAATAGCAGAGCCGCCGCTGGAAGCTTCACAGACAGAGCAATGTGACCCCCACGTCCCCCAGCACGGTGTTTAAGGTACCACAGCCCGGCTGAAGACGCACCCCCCTGCTTCCCCGCACTGGATTCACCGCAGCCAGACACAGTGAGCTGCCTCACTGAGCTGATGATTATCACTAGATTTTTTCCCCCTTTCGAATACGCTGCTGTGAAAGGATTCAGGGAAACGGCATGAGAAACCAGATCTAGAAAAGCTCAAAACTGCTGCAAATGCCAAAATCAGGAGCTGTGTCGCAGTGACTGCACGTTGCTGATGGAGACGTCGAGGAGCCGGACAATTGGAGCTGCAACCTAATCAATTAATTGACTCTCTACCAGCATTAACATGCATCTTCGCTGTGACATTTTAACTCACCCCAACAAACCTTCAATCCAGACCAACCCCTGGACATCATATGCCTATCAAAAATAAGTAATGTATGCAAAGTATGTGAGAAAGACAATGAGAGCTGTACAAGAGAAACCAAAAGCCTTATACCAAAGACTTCAAAAATACCCAATAATTAATAATTAAACACTCCACGTTTCATATACAGCAAATCAATATGTCTCACAGGGAACCAGCAGCACACTCTGCTGGGGTTGACAAAGACTTTTTTAAAACAGCCTCTCTGATGCTAATCACTCAATTAAAACGTGCCTTCTTCACAGATCCACAAGGTGTTAAGAATTACTGCAGTGGGTTGTGTCAAGGTGACACTAGCATTATCTTAAAAAAGCTCACAGACAAACAGGAGAAACCGATAACATTTAAGTGTGTGAGTGTGTGTGTGTGTGTGTCTGAGAAAGAGGGGTCTGAATATCTGCTGCCTCAGACACTTGTCAGAGAGAGAGAGAGAGAGTTTGCTCTGTGGAGCTGAGGCTCCATCTATATTCAATCAACACTGTCAAGCAGTTAAAAGTCAGATAGGGTCTGACGAAGAAGAGACTGAAGAGGATGAGGGGTACAGAGGGAGCCTCCTTCATGCCCCTACGTACCCTACCCCTTCCCCTTTGTCTTCAGTGTGTTTTACTTTTCAGGTCAGACTGCAAGGAGTACGTGTGTGTGGTTGACTGACACTACAGTAAGTTAAGCTGATTTTAGCTCGGAGCGGCGCATTTTACTGCACCACGTTGAGAAACTGAAGTGAAGCTGAAAAGGGTTTGAGGTCTATTTGACACACACACACACACACACACACACACACACACACACACACACACACACACACTTTTTTTTCTTTTTGCCTATACTGTAAAATGTGGTTGCTCAACTAGCAAAGTGATAGTTTGATCTGATGGCAGCATCAGAGGAAACCTCCATACGTAAAAAGACGAAGGTTCAGAACAAGACTTAGAAAAGAGTCTCTTCAACACGCACGTACGTTCATGTGTGAACAGTCTGTCCTGTGTCTTCAGGAAGACTGGGATGATGGGATGTAGGAAATGGGTTTCTCTCTCTGTCTGTTTGTGTCATTTTCTGTTTCACTCCCTGCGTCTGTCTCTCTCTCTCTCTCTCCTGGTGCTGGAGTTTTCAAAAGGGATTCATGTCATTCCTGTCGTGCTCGGCTGATTAGAGGCCAGCTCTGCGGAGGCTGAACACCTGGTTTCAGGTAAACTTCAAGAGGATCTGAGGCTCAGCAGTGAATCCTCCTGATGTCTCAGGACTTAAACACAGAGCAGAAGATGGCATCACCGCCAGCGGCTCTTGTCTCTCTCCCACTCTCATTCCTCTGATGGGAAGAGCTGAACTCATTTCCTCAGTTTTGAAAGTACTTCTTTTCTGCTGCTGCTTTTTGCTGGTTTTCAGGTTCAGTTTAAGCACGTTGTGTATTGACTTCATATCAAAATGTGTTCAATGTTTGAGGGCAAAATGAACAATTGCATTCAAGAAGTGAGGACATCTGATCTTAGAGGAGCTTCACTGAGCTTTTTGAGGATACTCCATTCATACTGTATTCCTGTTTGAGAGCATAATACAATTAATTCATAATGACACACATATATTTACATTCTTACCACTCCATACCGCTCATTATTATGTTATTCATGATATGGAAATATAGGAGAGCACAGGGGTCATGGTTCTATTCTGAGCTAAACTATCTCAGCTAATTCTAAGCTATTTCCAACTTGTTCAGACAAGTGTATATATCCAACCTCCTTCATTTGTTCAGCCAGCTGCTTAAAAATATCCCCTTCCCTGTGTTTGCTGTCATCGAAAGCCTCCATTATATTTCTATCCCCCAGAATTACAAGCATTGTCCAAGTCTCATCCTCATCCTGTGAGTGCAATAACCAAATATGTTGCAAAACTACAACTATGACATGCAAACAAGAGGCTGACTTGAAAATATGAACACATTTTGAACACTCAGCATGGCTTGTTCCAGTCAATTATCTTTATAATTGATCCTGAATTTGACAAACTGTAATGTGGAAGAGCAGCTGAAGGACATTTGTTCAGTCCTGCCAGCGCTCACCTGTCATTTGCCTACCTCCTTGCTGTCAGACCCCCCCAAAAACACACATGCACACACCTTCTTTGTTGTGTTTACTCTCTCGCCATCTATTAACCCTGTTTGTCACTCACCTCCCCTGGTGTGTCTGCACTCCTGTCAACCAAGACCACTCTACCCCCCCCCACCCTCCCCCCGCCCCAACCCCCACCCCCACCCCCACCCGTGCACACACTCAAACACACAGGCCCCTCTCAGTTACGGCGCCTTCAGGACATGAATCATCAGAGTGCGCTTGCTGCTGGCAGCCGGCGTCGCCCGTCATAAAAGACAGATTGACAGATGAATGGGTAGGGGTGAATGAGTGACTTGATGGGTGGATGAGTGTGTGGAGAGCTGGGTGGGTGGATGAAAAGGGGGATGAATGGGTGGATGAATGGCTGACTCACGACATCCTGATCTGACATAAATGTGCAGAACAGGCTTAGAGACGAGCATTCAGGAGCCATCACACGCACCTCCGACTGTTTACTTCCTGCTGCATTCACAATGATGACTGAGGAGCTTTGTACATGCTACACGCCACGTCTACACACTCACTACAAAGTCTTAGGTTCATTCATTGATTTATGCAAACAAACCTGATGCAACAGAAGATATATGCAAGTAAAGGTTTTCAGAGGTCAGATTCAGTTTTCAGGGACTGCCACGGTGAGTATTTAAACATTTCGACATCTTGTTTTTATGCTATGGCCAACCTCTCTGTTTAACTAGAGTAGAAGAAGAATAAATTAATCCTAATTTCTTTAACTTTTCTTTGAAATGTCATAAAAATCAGGAAAAACACGTTTTTTACATCATGAGTGATCGCTTTTTTGCTCGTCATGAAATTACACTTTGCAATGTTATTGATAACTGACAATCCTTTAAGGGTTCACTGGGGAAGAGGATCGACCTTACAGTCACTTTATGTCACTGGTTCCAATTAAAGGAGAGAAAACCAGTGCTGTGTGTTCAATTACACACCAAACCGGTTCCATTGGTTTTCAATTACTCAGGTGAAAAAAAAATGCATCTCTTAATGTAAAATGCTCGTTTGGTGCCACAAACTAAATTATTTCTCATTGCAATTAATACCCCAACACTACAATATTACAATATAACTACTGTTACTATAAGTGACATTTCTGATAATCAATCAATGCTTCAGACCGACAATGAATGACAATGAAAATGTGTTCAGCTTCAATTCAGCTGTTTGTGTTCCCAACAGCATAAAAATCACTTGGATGCACTTTCTCATTTTATAAACCAACGATTGATTAATCCAGAGCCAATCACAACAAATTAATTGAAAAGCTATTAGAGCAAATTGTTCCTCTAACCATGTTACCACACAGTCTTCCAGCAGTATGAAGATCGACAACCATCAATACCATTTTCAGCTCTGTTAACTTATTGATCCTGATCAATCAATGATTAACTTCAATGCAGCAGCATGTTGCAGCTAAAAACACCTGTTGATTCGTCCTGACACGAAGGTGTGTGAACTGACGCCTACACCACTGTTTGGGCTAATGTGTGTATGTGTGTGTGTGTGTGTGTGTGTGTTGACATGCACCACCTGACGTACATATGTCAGCCCCTGCTTGTGCAAGTGTGTGACTCTGCATGTGCTTGACTCTGAGCCAGGAACAATGTCACCTATTGAGAATGTGCATGTCTGTGTGCACACCCGCAGATTCACACACACACACACACACACACACACACACACACACACACACACACACACACACACACACACAGGTGGTCCTGGTGGTGTTTGACTGCTAGATTTAACATGTCAGCTTCTCTCCGCTCTCATTTCCTCCGCCTGCTGTATTTGCCTCCCACCAACTCTTTAAAGCCCCAGGCCAGGTGGAGTCAACACACATGCACTCAAAGACACACAAACACACAAGAAACAAACAGATGCAACGTTGTCTCACTAAAACAGTGACAAAGCCTAAACAACAAGCTTTCAGCTTGACATTACACCCTGCAAGGTGACCACCTTTCCAGCACTTTAAAAGCATTTTTTAAAGATTTTACTTAAAAAAAAATGATCATACATGTATAAAGACTGATGAAAAGACAGTGAAAACATTGATGAACAGTGAAAAAAACAGTGAAAAACAGTGAAAACTAACCCTAACCCTAACCCTGAAAAAGAAGATGAGAGTTTTCTGACACCACCTCACCTCGTAAAACTCAAACAATCAGACTTCATGCATTTACAAGGACTTTATCCAAAACTCGAGCTTGTTAATCAAACTCTGAATGTGACATTAAATCTCAGGTCTTTTTCAAAAGTTTCAACCAGCCGTACAAGTCCTGCTCTCACCTTTTAATCACTGTGATGTTTCCAGTCCACTCCCTTCAAAAGCACCTCACTCTCCTCAAGCCAAGAACAGACAAGAATGAACCAAAGACTGTATCTGCACAACCTCTACCCAGTCTATCTGTCTATGTCTCTCTCACACACAGGATTCGAAGCCACCGCCCCCATTCAGTGAAGCTGGTCTCCGTGGTTACTGCACCAGAGCGCCTCGGCATCCTCGCCCTCTCTGGCTGCTGTGGCCGGCCTGAATTCCTTCATGGAAGACAGAGCAACACGCCTCTACATGTTTGAGGAGACATGTGTATACCGAATCACAAGGAGATCACAAGGAGAGCTGTGACGATGAATGAAGTAAGGGCTTACAAAATCATCTGCCACCATCTCAACAAGTAGTTCACTGAGCATTTGTATGTATGTTTTCTTAATGTGTAGTTATCTCCCATCAGCTTTTTTAACTGGAATGTTTTCTGATTTTTTCAGTTCTTTATGCCAGCAAACTAAATAGTGTAGACCAAACTTTTTTTGTCTGGCATTTTATAAACAAAACAATGACAGATTAATCAGCAAACAAAATCCTTGGGTGTCATGACCCTAACCAGGATTATGTATGTTCTTTCATTGTGCCTTCACTGTGGAGGAAGTCCTTAGAATTAGAAAAGTACAGAAACAACCTCCTTTCTTGAACAATTTCTCCCTACTTGACACCAAGTTGACACCGAGCAGATCACATTTCAACGCTTCATCAGATTCTGAATCACAGCGAGAGGTAAAAAAAAAAAAAAAATTGTCCCAGCGTGAGGCCACCACCTCGGCAGGAAGGTGGAATCACAATTAGGTCTTGTCCTGGCATTAAGGGCTCTGGCGTGGTGGAGGAATTCCTCCACGGTTGACCAGGCAACTCGGAGCACCATTTGGCTCCATGTCCAGAAGGCTAACCAGCCAAAACAAGGGGGCTAATAAAACTGTCCACTGATAAGCAGTTAATGCCCCAGAACTAATGACTGCACTGCCACCCCGATTCTCACTCCCAAATCTGTGCTCTCTGTTTTGAGCACACACACACACACACACACACACACACACACACACACACACACACACACACACACACACACACACACACACACACACACATACAGACCCACACAGAGATCTGCACACACACACACACACACCCGCACAGAGAGCGAGAACTTGTGTTTAAGCTGTTTCTGCCACTGCAAGTGTCGAGTGGACATCACAGGGAAGCTGGTAATAGTGAGGAGCATGGCAGAGACGGTTGCTTTCAAACTCTCACTTCATCTGATAAATACTTTCACCATTGATCACTGAAACAATTTTGACTCTTTCTACAACAGAAATTGTCTTTGAATACTCAAACCTATTTCAAATCGATTAACCAATTATCAAAATAGACGGTGATTGTCTCGCTGGTGAATTAAAAGTCAATTGATTAGTTTTTGAAAACACTCTTTCCAATTACTTAAGTGATTAAATGGATCAGTCCATCTAAAACACGCACACACATACACACACACACACACCCTTTCTTAGTATGTTCATAGCAAACTCATGCCGCCCTAACTGCACTAAGTAGAGAAGAACCAAAAGCAGCAATGAGGCCGTTGACTCATCAGCAGAGCCCTGTGGTTCCAGTGAAGCCAGTAAACCCACTCCCTGCTGGTTTTCATAGGCCTCTATTTTAAAACACTGACAACAGTTAACAGAGCAGTTTCAGCTCGTTCCCCCATATCAGACCGATGTCGTCAGAGCTGGGACGTTTTCCTCTGTTCTTCTCTCAGACCAGGAATAGCTGCAGGAACAGCCGGGACCCACACCTTCTCCAAACCTGCGAGGCTCTTCAAACGTCCTCGGACCATTTTATTTCAGAGCTCTGACGAATACGGGACGTATGTGCACCGACAAGTGGTGCTTCCACTCACAGCGAGAGCATGACTCACAGCGACAGATTCGTAGCCAACTGCAGGCCACGAAGAGGCTCCTGTTTCAGCCTGGAGGATCTGAAACTCAGCTCCCAGTGAGGTGGAGCAGGATCAGGACATAACATTTTTTTTTCACTTGTAGCACAGGTTTGAAAAGCAGGGAGCCAGTGATTGGACTTATCATAAGAAGGCTTTCACATTGAACAGACTCAGACAAACTCAGTCCCATTTGACCTAGTGCAGCAACAGCATACCTATATGTATCAAGCAAATAAAGTAATTAACAAATATTTCATTAGTTAGATAGATAAGAAAAATCAACCCCTAATTCCACCCCTTTTTGCAACATCTTATTGACCAGGTAACTGATTAGAAGAGCAACATCAACGGATCATTCAGTCTACAAACACAAACATTAGCTCCAGATATTTTCCAGTCAAAATCGATTCATCAGCTCAGACGTAAATGCCCTCAGAGAGATAGTGAAGGAAATGTGTGTGTAGGTGTGTGAGGAATAAGTTAAGACTGTGGCCTTTTGACAGTTTTTTGTGTTTTTTTTGCTAAGAGAAACCGGAAAAAAACAAGATAACGACAGTGTCAGCACAGTGATTAGAGGCCTGTGAAACACGTCTGCTCATCGCGTACTGAGCAGATTATACAAGTTCAAACATGGTCACAGAGGACTCTCTCTTCCATACACACACACACACACACACACACACACACACACACACACACAACACACTTCCTGTCTCTTTGGGCCTCGGTCGTCTTCTCATTTCATAAAAGCCTATATACGATGTGAATGGTTAAAAAATAAATAAATAAGTCCACTAAACACTCAATGACTTTGATTTTGTGCCATAAATCTGAGCTACATCCTGAGCCACACACACACACACACAGACATATACTGTGCACCACACAACTTGACAGCTGATCGTCACCTTGAAAATAAATAAGGCAGCAACCACAGAGTTGCGACCTTCTGGAGGTAATTCAAACCTGTTAAGGCTCGAAACATCTTTTAACTGGAAACTGAGGACCCTTTCACACACATACACACAAGGGTAACGCACGATCATAGTACACACACACACACATACTTGCACTTGCATACTGTTGACTTAACCCTTGAAGGTTCACACAAAGATCTTCTATATGGATGTGATAGAAAATACTGGGTCACACAAACATACAAGACACATACAAAACTGTCCCTGCTTTGATTGCAGTGAGTTAGCCTGAGTGTCTGTTACAGTGCCGGCTGATGAGGCTCTACATAAAAATAAACCAGCCAAATTCACAAACGGGTGATTCCAGTCTGTGTGTTTATGAGAGGGAGGGAAAGGGAGAGAGAGAGAGAGGAGGTTATTTACTGCGACTGCCTGAGACACTAATCTGTTTTATAATCCGTTTTTTTTCTTTTTTTTTTAAATCCAGGGAAGACGATTGAACGCTTGTGGCCTTTTGCAGCTTCAGGTCCACACACACACACCACACACACACACCTGAGCATTACAAAGAGCGATGCAAGCGGGCCAGGCCCATCAGGACCAAGGCCAGAGGACTGAGGAGGGGGATACGGCACATGGAACATGCGCCTAAGTGAACAAATTGACAGGAAAGTGTAGAAACACTATAAACACAGACACATACTGTATGTGTACCGAAAACAAACACACACCATCAGAAGGGGAGGTTCCTGCCACTTTGGGGGGGGGGGTTCTGAGTAGAGGAAAACAGGGTTTTCTGAGTAGAGGATTAAATACAACTTGTCTACAAAACACACCAGTTCCGTCAGCATTATGCCTGTTTACACACACACACACACACACACACACACACACACACACACACACACACACACACACACACCAGTAAATAGTGTGCTCAGCTGCAGCTGAGGCTAATTTACGTCACTGAGTGCAGAGAAAGACATGGACAGAGTGAGGAAGGCAGGGTTCATAAGCCTCAAATGCAAGCACTTCTAAAGCACCTTACACCTGCAATTACTCATATGATCATAAAACTATGCACACTATGTGATAAATTATTTTTCTTTGTTATCACAGTAAATTAATTGGTATTCTGTTAAAGGAAACAATCTTTTTTTTTTGTTATTTGACAGGTGTTATTATTGCCCCTTGCTGTAATTACACTTGCTACCCACACCAATACAAGCTTGTTTCAAGGGTTTCAAGGTTCAGTGCAAACCTCGGTAGGGTCTGGGACTGGTATTCATCCATGGGGGGCAGCAGGAGACCAGTAGGAACCTGCTCCTCCCCCTCCTCCCCCACACTCAAGAGTAATTGCCCCCAAGGGAGCACTCCACACCCTCCAAACTGCCCATCACTGCACTGTCCACTGCTTTAATTCAGTTACAGCCACAGTAAGTGTTTAGGACACACACACACACACACACACACACACACACACACACACACACATACACACACACACACTACTACTACTACTACTACTACTATTGCTACTACTGAAGCTACTTCATCTTAATAACTAGGGTGTATATGTGCAATATATACAGAAATTGCATGGGTGTGTTTTATATGATTTTCTAATTATATAGATTAATTGTAATCTTAATCTGCATATATGTGTATTGTTTTTCTCTTGTCTTTTCCCTGAAGCTGTGCAGCAAATATTGTTTGGATTGGTTCAATGTCAATGAAGTTTCTCTTCTATATGGTGCCTTATTAGTTCTCCCACCAACAATGACTTGTGGGTTTAACTGGAGAACCTCTCCTCACTATATCCTCACACCACCCAGTTTAAGGTGAAGGCAGGGAAGACACAGGTCACTATACAGCCACGAGGCACTCTCACACATGGGGGACACTAAGAGTCTCAAACTGACATTAAATGCATAATTATGGACTCTGGAAGTTCACACAGAAAGAAGCTGAGGAGATAGCTCATGAGCCTTCATGTGGCGTTTTCTGGTCAGACTCACCAACCTATTGTCATCCTCATCCACCGAATATTGTCATCAAAGCAGAACAGTTGTCCAAACACTCAGCTTTTATCACCAGGGACACACTCTCTCACTGCCTCTGTCTCCCTCACCTACTCTCTCCCTGTGTGTGCATATGCGTGTGTGAGAGTGCGTGTGCGTATGTGTGTGTGTCAAAGGACCCAGACCGCAGCAGGCTGTCAAACGTCTCCATGGCAAAGAGGACGTGAGAGGAATCACGAGCAGGTGGGCGAACATCCTCCGGTGCGCGCGCGGGCTTCACCTCTGAAGCGGCTCCCGTTATTCAAACCGTGCACGCGCGTGCGTGTGTGAATGTATGTGTCGTCCTGTCTCAATCTTGCTGTCGGTTGTGTCTATCTGTCCCCAGACACGTTTCTACGGTAACTCAACTTTGACTTCAGGAGGGTCACAAAGGCACGTGAAACAGTTTGAGAGCAATGAGGTCACTAACGCCTCTCCAACCCCACCGCACCCTTAAACCGGGCACAGCCGGGTCCGGCCCGGTTCTTTGGAGCACCTGTTCGGCCTGTGAGCCCCCGAGATGAGGCTCCGGGCTCGGCTTCATGCTGTCTGAAGAAGGGGTAGGGGCGAGGTGTAGGAGCGAGGCTCCGGTAGCTGGGATAAGTAGCCCAGTATTAGACAGCTCATAACACAACGACCGACTAAAAATATCACCGCCCCCCACCTCCTCCTCTCCCCTTCCCGTCCCCCCAGCAGCAAAACCGGGGCGCACCCGGATGTGAGATCGAACGCACCGAATTTCACATCGAAACACACACACACACACACACACATACACACACACACACACACACACACAGCTACTGTGCACCCGTCCGACAAAGAAATGCTCCACACACTCACACACATTCCCACACACACACGCGCGCGCGCGTAGCAGCTGACAACACAGAGCCGTGATTTCGCCAAAACTGACCGTCAAATTTCCTCCAGGCTTATTCCCCGACCCCGTTACTCCGGCTAAATCCTTCCTTCCTTCCCTCTTCCTCCTCCTGGTCTTCCTCGGTGCAGCGGCGAGAGAGAGAAAAAGAGGGAGAGAGAGAGGACCGGAGGCGGAGGAGGTGACATGCAGCTCGCTTTTCCTCCTCCTTCCCTTTCACCCACAGCGGAGCGGACAAATATAGGCTCTCCGCCCGGTGTCAGGTCTCCCTGCTGCCCCGGCTGGCGGCAGCTGTCTTGGGCTAAAGTTAGGCTGGTGGGGAGGACTGAGGGGGACAGGAGGGTGAGGAGAGGGGAGGAGGGGGGCAGGAGCCTGTCTCACTGTAAAAAATGCCCTAAAACAAAAGCCAAGAAGCGGCGGATGGAGCGCAGCCAGCAAAGTAGCAGGGAAGGGGGGAGTACGGTGCGAAAACACACACAAAAACTGGAGAGAAGGGTTAAAATTACCAAAATAAGTGTCGAAAATCACACCGTGGGTTGGTGTTGTGTGGTGAAATCTCAGGTCGCTCCGGCGGGGACCCGGAGCCGCCGCTGCCGGTGCCGGTCCTGCTGGTGGTGGTGGTGCCCGGACTTCAGAGCTCTGTGCCTCGGACACGTCGAGCAACACAGAGGTCCTGCACACAAATGTCCGCTGCTCCGCCTGAAGGATGAATATAGAGGAGAGAGAGAGCGAGAGAGAGAGAGAGAAGGAGGAGGAGGAGGGCAGTGCCTCGCATTCTCTGAATTACTCCACCCCCAAACTGCCTCCCTCCCTCCCCTCCCTCTTTGTCAGTCCCTCCACCTCTCTCCTGCTCTTTCATTCACTATATTTGCTTTCTTTCCTGTCTCTTCTCCCCCCCCCCTCTCTCTCACACACACACATCCTTGAGCTCCTGCAGCACACACCCTGGCCTGTTTGTGTGTCTGAAGGCATGCATGCACTCAAATCATGAGCAAATCAATCCATGTGTTGCTCAGTGTCTCCTGATGGAGTTATGATGATGACATTGATCCAGAGTGTAAACGATCATCATGTATTGCTTTTTTTTTTATCAATAAGAAAATACAAGCACATACACACACCGTCACACAGGTCATTCAGATATAGAGGAGTAATGGTTTGTTTTTATCAAAGAACCTTATTAATAAATCAATGTCAAAACAATCTACAATGAGCATGGTGTCTGAAATACCGTAAAGTTTTCCCTATACAAACACAGAGCAGGAGTTAATGTTAATGTGGCTCTATTTCCAAAAGTACTGAAAATGGGAGGGATGTGAATTTATTTTCTTATTTCATTCTTAGTTGATGGACATGCACAGCCATATATATCAATACGCCCAGAAGCAAGCTCTGAGCAGTGCTCTTTAATATCCATGAATAATCTTGTACCCCACGTTATACCTTAACAGTGTCGCTGGGGTTTGCTGCAATGTGGAGGTGAAAGGAGGTCACCAGTCACAGTGAGGCACACAGACTTACTATTCACTTTCACACTCACACCTAGAGGCAAGTCCAGTCAACCTAAGCATGCATGTTTTTTGAGTGTAGAAGGAAAACTCGAGTACCCAGAAAAAATTTACAGTCAAACTTCACATTCAATGGCCCTCGGGATTTGAACCAGGAACCCTCTTGCTTTAAAGTGACAGTGCTAACCACACAAACATTGTTTTTCCCATTCTGGAAATCCATTTCTTATTCATTATTTTATTCATGTTGTTTCTACCTCTTCTCCAATGACCTTGCCATTCTTACCGTACAGAACCCAATTTCCCCTAGGGATTAAAAAAAAAGTAAATCTGATTCTGATGAAGTCAAAAAATCAACATGCAAATTCCACCCCCCCCCCCCCAAAAAAAAAAAAAAAAGAGTAGGTCAAGTTCACTGAAATTGACTTTTGCATGAATTGTGAATTGAGTTTTGGGAACAGCACCTGCACAACCACATCAGATAAACTCTTGGGATGATCTAAAACGTCACAATTAAACCATATCAGTTTTGCTCCTTTGGAAAAGGGTGAACTGTTAAGAACAACATAGCAAAGTTATCAAAATAAAGATAAGTGTGTATATATATATATATGTATATATATATATATATATATATATATATATATATATCTTCAGTCTGCATTACCGCAAAGAAAGACAGAAAAAAAAATCCTTTCAGAGATGAACCCCAGGAGAGGTAAAAGCCTCATTTATTTGTCCAACTGAGCCATCTTTGCTAATATTGACTTTAAGGACATCCTGCCAGCACCTGGAGTGGTTTTCATACGTGCGCCTGCATTTTAGCACAGGATGAAATAAGGCTTGATTGGAAATAAAAGCTCAACTAAGTGTTGTATGAATTCATAAAACCTCTTTGAGTCTGTGGTAAAAGCCTCAAGTTTTTCTTTTTTTTTTTATCATGATGGCTTTTACATGTTCGCACTTACCATCCCAACACTCAAGCCGATGACCAGGCACTCTTAATCAGCGAGTTATCCAAAGACCAAGCCTGTGTTTTGATCAGGTTTTGAGTGCTCATTACCAACACAGAGCATTGTGCATGGTCCAAACCCTTACACAATGAGAGAAATAAAAAACCCTCATTATTGTGTTATCCTGATTAAAACCAGTCTTTTAAACGCATGTAAACATGTTAGTGTGACTAAAATTGTATCTCCAATTCCTCAGTGCTGCACGGTCATGTTGTCTCCTGCCCTCACCACAGTGGGGTATCGTGCATCTCATCTACAAACAAAGTGAAGCTCCATTTCACCACCAGACACAAGAAATGTGTTGGTCACCACAAAAACATGTAAAAAGTAGGCATGGATTTGTGTGGTTTGGTCACAGCCTGAACAGTTTGGGCCTAGCACACGCAAGGGGCCTTTTGGTTTGTGCTGAAGGGATCATGCCGCCTTTTCAGAACCCATGGGCTGACATCTGCTGACTATTTGGCAGTTACTCACATATTAAAGTATCATAATGTTCAGTGTTATTGCCTGCTCTATGAGCACACAGTGCTGTGCGGGCTTTGCCCCAAACATTGTTATTTTACTTATGTGTGCAATGATCTGAACATTGGAGGAGTAAAGGTCTTTGCACAGTCAATTTTATCGGGTGCATTTTTCGAATCATTTTCCTGTGATCAGTCATGCTTTTCTACCAGGGTTGACCTCTGTGTGTGTGCATGTGGGTCAGGATCAATTGGATCATAGAGATTCTTTTTTTTTAATGTGTGGCTCCAGTTGTGCTAACAGTTTATAAAACAGGGCAACTGTCACCCTAAAGTAAGTCTGAAAATGATCTGGATAGTTCTAGAGTTCCTTTACAAGCAGATGAGACTCTGCCTGCTCTCGATATCCTCTCAGGATAGGTAAGTGTCCCACAAGTTGCACCACGTATTGCTAACAGCTTCACTAGAGTCAGGACACTGTCCTTGAGTTCAGCATCTTTGTAGTCTTTGCATAATTTATTGTACAAAGCTTTGTGCTGGTGGATGAGGTGAATTGATTTCTATGTCGCCATTTTGGATGAGATATGTTTTTACGATGACCATGGCTGGTCAGAAAGGCATTCAATGGATGTGAAAAATGCAGAAAACTGAAAATATCCAAAAAATGTTAATGATAAGTTTCAGAGTCAATGTATGAGGTTGAGGGTTTTTTTTTTTCAATTTCAGATGACAAAAACTGACTCAGTGTGCAAAGGCCTTAACTCTGTAAACCCCTTCACTAAAGCCCTGCACATGGCATATAAGACATCTCTTTCTGTCCGAGCTGTTGAAATCCATTAATTCTTTCCGAATCATAAGTCAACAAGTAGGTCGAGTGATGGAGGAGAGACAGGATTTTTCTCTTCTTGAGTTTTCATCAGTCTCGAGTGGCTGCCTTCATGAAAAACCCGCTTTAATTTGATTCAGCTTTGTTCTTGTCATCAAATCCTTTGTACGAGATGAGCGTAGGTGTCGTTCAGAAGTAATGTATGTCTCGTTTGTGAGCAAGGGAAATGTGAAACTTGAATCCGCTCATTAAATTTGTTTCATTTCATGTAGGTTTAATTGGGAGTGTTGAGTCTCCATAGATCAAACAAATGGGAGAGTGACGTTGAGGAGTGTGGGAATGAGGAGTTTGAGAATGAGACCATGTCGAGATGACTCAGTGATCACATATGAGGGAGAGAAGGTAACAGAGGATCATGCAGAGTGGGTATTTTTTGAAGCGTGCAGGGAAATAGGGAGATGTGAACTCAGCTTTGACAATGTACAGCATCTCTGTCATGCCATTAAAGCTTGCACTGAACTGAGGAGAATTGATAGGGGAGAGAGTGATATAACTGGGGGAAATGTCTCGAAAAGTGTTGGTGTTTTGTTACAGAACTAGGCCACCCTTCAGACTCTTACTACAGCTGACAAAAGACATTGTCCCTATTGTGCAGAAATAAAAGCTTGTCGACTCTGCAGCTGATTCAGATAATTGAAAAATGTTTTGTTAAATGTCACAAATGAAAGAGTCAAAATTGAGCAAGTGACCACTTTATTTATCCTCATCCTCAAAGAAAGACAGTCTGTTTTCAAGCATGTGACAGTTTAGGGTTTGGTTGTACAAAGTGAGTAAGTTTGTGAATAACTCACAAAAAGTAAATGTATTTTAAAACTGGGACAAAACCAAAGTGAAACTGTGCCATGAAATAACTTCTGAACCTGTTAAAATTCAGTGCAATTGAAAGAAACTGGTGAAGCTGTTTCTACTGAATATGTGATTAGCCACAGAAATCGGTGGTGATGCTCATTTATGTCAACACTCCACAGACCAGGTTTCTGGTCACGAGGGAGCTGAATGAAGCTCAGCTTGAAAGCTTACCTGACATGTTAAAGTAGTCCACGTTTATATTGTAGATTACTTTTTTAGTTTCTGGTTTTATTGTGGTTCCCTGTGAAAAATAAGTACAGTACATGTCAACGTTGTGTCTCCATTAATTAACGTAGTTATGGGTTTACTCTTATCTGCTGCATTAAAGATGCTAGTTTCAGGGTGCATCCTGAACAGTTGAAGTTAATATCAATAACTGAAACTGTACAAAGGTACTGTGCAAAATGCTGAGCAGTCGACACTGCTAGTGTAGAATAAGTGGGGGTCACTCCCATGTAGCGACAATTATTACCATGTAATCAATTATTTGCCATCTCTGGTATCTGTTCAGCATGGTTGAGACCCCAGGCATTGGGCTATGAAAAATATTACCTAGTACTATGCACAAGATACCAGATTTGCCCAATGGGAAACCCGAAAAAATTAGGCGAGAGAGTTGAGGTGATACTACTGGGTGGAAGGGGGATGAAATGTCCTAGCACTGACGAAAAAGAAGATGCTGGAAGTGGCATTCACGGCACCTAACATCCTCAGACAGGCCAGGTTTCACCGAAGGGGGGTTTCAATATTCATGACGGTACATGACAGAAGCGTCTATGTGAGGAGAAGTAAGAGTAAAGCAATGCCACAGAGAGAGAGAGGAGAGCAGAAAGACAGCCACAGAAGTGATATTGAATCTGACAAACACAGCAAAAGTGTGTGAGTGTGGAGAGGGAGAGACCGAGAAGGAAGGCGTGATCCTACTACAACCTGCCAAAAAATCTACAGAAAGCCAGACAACACAAGAAAACACTGTGTTGTTCAGATATCAGAGAGATAATCGAGTTGTGCAGCGGAGTCAGCAGCCGGTGACAGACTCATCCTCCTCCACAGAGTCCCTGCAGTTTATTTCAACAGTTCACTGGTGTCAGACGATCGTCCACACTGCAAGGGATCAGATTGGATTTTTGTTTCCACAGATCAGTCATGTATGTCCGTTAACTAGCAATGAGAGTCAAGTACCTTTTCCAACATGAAACATCCATTAAAGCACAGGTGTTGCTCAGTCAGAAAAGGTACAATAATCACTGTGATATATAACATGATCAAAGCCACTTTGATGACACAAGGAAAACATTAATTTTCAGTAAATTTATCTCCTTAATTCTTTTGAGTTTTCAACTGGGAGAAGCAAATAACAGAAAACAGAAGCAAAGAATTTGGATATACACATTATTCTCCTTTTCTGATTTATGTCTGTTTCCTCTTCAGTTTGTGCACTGAGCAATAGCCAGAAGATGGTGGAGCTTTTGTGCCTCTTACTGATGTGAACATGCACTGATTTTCCAGAGATCACCACAGCTCTTAGATCCCAGAACCAGAACCAGAAACATGATAGTATGAAACTTCTAATATGGGACTGTACCACCTGCTTCAGCTCAGGACCTAAACCTGCAGAATCAACTGGTATGTTTTGCATGCTCAGGGACTGAATTTCTATGGAAACTCTCATCTTTGGCTTCTCTTTGCCACAAACAGCTTGGTAATTGGATTTTAATCATTCAAACAGTTCCTGGAAATTGTAATTGACATCAGTTCTTAAGCTCTTCTGATCACGTTTCTTGCTTTTCATGAAAGATGCAGATTTTTCTCATGCTTGATGGTTCAAGACAGTTTTCAAGAGCTGAACTGGTGTGAAACTACAACTTTAAATGGGACCTTCGTATGTCTCAAACTGTGGACAGCTGCAATAACTTCACCCACAACGGGGAGACAAAATGCAGCTTGTACAGAAAGTGACACGCATACAGAGAGGATTGCATGTGTGACATTAAGATGACAGATGCATTGAAATGCAGATGCAGCGGCATCCACATGCACGCTACAAATTCAGGCGGAGAGGAGGTAAAAGCAGCGGCTGCACACTTCTCGTCTTCGGCGTGAACGCTGGGAAGGCGTCAGGCGAGCTGGGGCTCATCCATGCGCCTCTATCTAATGAAAAGTGACAACTCGCTTCTCCCGGAGAGCCTTCCTGTTTTGCTAGGCTTCAAATCCTATTTGCTTGCCCCCCCCCTCTCCCCTCCATCCCCACTACCACCACCATCACCACTCTCTGCTCTCATCTTCCTCTCACTTCTCTAATGAGTGCTCCCCACTTTCTGCAAAATGTGTTGCCACTACACCCTTATTATATTTTAAATATTGTAATTGTCCCCTTGCGAAAGGGGAAAGGGGGGGAGTGAAGACAGTTTGAATGTGTTATAATGGGAAGACAAGCAGAGGGTGATGAGTTTGTGAATAGCATATGATCAGAGAAAGGAAGCCGCAGTTGCACTGACAGCCTAATTTGAAACATGGCAGGTGAATTGATTATAGATTGGCAGGTGTTCAAAGCATGTTAGATTATCTGATGAGTATGCAATGGGAAAACTTTGCACTGCACTCACGCAGTGTACAAAGGAGATAAACCATTGCTCTGCTATGATGATTGCTAAGGTGAAGAAGGCCAGGTGGTGCATTGTGGCACAGAGCAATGTTCATGCTTCCACAACAATAGGAACTTGTTTACACATGTTTGTACAGTCAGAGTTCATTGAACTAAGCAGTTCACAGAATGCTGTTGTTATCAAAGCTATAAAAATAAAAACTATTCTGGGGCATGGACTAACACGTGGTCAGGAAAACACAATGACTTAGATGAGGGAAAACAGAGTAGTTGATGCCTATCCAACAGGTTCAATTCAATGGGTGGTTCCTTGTGTTCTCTTTTCAGTCCAAAAACACCCCATACAGTATATTGCTGCTACCAATTGTTTTCTAAGCATTCAGATTCAGAATCACATTTATTACCAACATCCTATATAACTTTGTAACACAGAGAACTGACTTGGGTGATAATTACAAAAATAAGCAAGGTGGACTACATAAGTACAAGAGTACAGCAGGACAAATAAGGTAAGTACACAAGAAGATGTATAGTTTAGTCCAATTGTACTTTGTGTGTTGTTTTTTTAATGAATGCTTTCTTTGTAAAATGGGCTCTTAAATTAGCAATATTGAATGCAAGGTTGCTCATTTTGTTGATTCATAAATTATTAATTATTATATTATTCATAAATTAACAGAAAATTAAATCCTTGTTTCATTTTGACAAACCAGTATTTGTCATGCGTGGGTGAATAGTACTTTCTTTTAATCTACACCTGTTTTCAGTGATTTCACACAGTGTACAAGATTCTTTTACTTTAAGTGACATGTTTACGTTGTTTCATGCGTTGTAAAAATTGTTTATTCAACATGATAGCATATTTGTTTGAAATAACTGCGTTCTCTCGGGAAGCATTACAGTGTTATCTGAGCGAGACACAGCACAGAAGTAAGAGTAAAAGCAGTGTGCATGTGTATGTTTATGTGTGTATGTGTGTGTGTGTGTGTGTGTGTGTGTGTGTGTGTGTGTGTGTGTGTGTGTGTGTGTGTGTGTGTGTGTGTGTGTGTATGTGTGTGTGTTCGCGCGTCTGCACTCCTGTGCCTATTAGGCAGTTACTGGCGGTGCAGGATACAGTATGTGGGTTACGATGCTGTCCTCCTTGTTAATATTTCATCTCGGTGCTGGCAGAAAGAAATGGGGCAGAGAGGCAGACCTACTGTGACTGAGATGGGGGATATGTCTTTTTGTGTGCTTATGTGTGTACTTTATGTGCATATGTTTGCGTGCACATCTTCAGGTTATACTTGTTACAACACAACTGTGTTTTTTGTTTGTTTGTTTGTTTTACTTGGTCTACACCAACCACCCCCCTACATACAGTACAGATTGTTCTCAGTGATCATGTTTGTCATATGCTCAGAGAGAAGCACAGCTTGACACTCCTTAACTGAATACTGAACATTAGCTGCTCTACACATGTAGAAGAGGACACAGAAGAGACGGTGCATGAACTCGCCACATTAGCAGAGGTTAAATAAACATGCTGCAGCAGGCAAAGACATCCAGGAGCAGACTTGACCCCCCCACCACTGTGTGTTCATGAATTGTAAATAGTCAATTTCAACTATTTTTGAATGATATAATCAGCTGTAATATTATTCTAGTGTTTTATTTATCTATTTATTTATTTATTTATTTATTTATTTATTAGTGCGTTATGGAATATGGAATAAAATATGGGATAAAAACCCGATATTTAAAAATTTCTTCTTTCCTTGGTCTTCAAAAGCTTGTGGGCCTGGAGGATATGCATCTTCATGTAGAGCTGATGTGTGCTTCAAGGTCCTAATGACGACCTTGGCTACCTTGTTTTGGTCCACACTTCAAAGATATTCATTTTGCTGTTGTAGGGGACTAAAAGATGAAGAAGATATAAAAATGTATGAAGGCCGACATCAGAACATCTTACGATACTAACTTTAATATTTTTAACTGGTTTAGTAGTTGTTGGTTATCCATTGATCGACTTGATGTTTTAGCCAATGTTTGTGTTCTCTGAAGCAAGATGTAGCTCTCTGTTGATCTGCATGTCTGCCTGGCAACTAAAACATCAGAAATTCTGCCATAAAGCAATGTTTTCATCATAATAGCAAAAAAAAGAATAACAATATCAACTAAACTTAATACCCTGAGCACAGCTGATGTTTGAAGTCAGTTCTGCTATGTTCTGCTGATGCGTTGCTGGTGTCTGCAACGATCATCAAATGCTCAATTTGTTTGCTGTAAATTCTGTCACTGCTGTATAAAGTGTGATAAAAAAAAGAAAACTTTTTTTTTGCAACAACAGTTGCAAAAACCAGATATAACAAAAGAAAAGGAGATTTTCTCTTAAATTGCTGAGAATGGCATTCTGGGTGGTTGTGTTTCCATGGAAATGACACAAGCAACTGCCAGCTGCCCGGGAATGTCAACACAAATTTACTCTGATGAAGCCTGTGTGAATGTGTGTGTGTGTGTATGTGTGTGTGTGTGTGTGTGTGTGTGTGTGTGTGTGTGTGTGTGTGTGTGTGTGTGTGTGTGTGTGTGTGTAAGAAATGAGAAATAAATTGTAGGAGGGCACAGGACAGCGTGGGATCTCTACTACGTACTGTAGGTGTGGCATCAACAAGCAAACTCCTGAAGCTGCTAAAATGTAACAAAACAAAAACAACTTGGACAAACCTGGACAGATCATAAAGCACAGGCACGCAGACAACATGTGGACATAAAGAACAACCTAAAAGACACAAAAGACACAGTGATACGCAAATAATTGGGGTAGCTGGGGGACACAAGAAGGAAAGGAGCTGAGGTGTAGAAATAAAGTGCAAGACAGAGTAGAAAGTAAAACTGATGACTGAAGCTGTCGGCATCACTGTGTGTGGCAGCGCTGCATTTCAGTCACTAGATTTAAGTAACCACTCTATGCCTCATCATTGAGTGAGAACATTACGTGAATGGATGTTGCATATGAATCTTGGGTGAATGTGGCAGCTGTGTGTTCGTGACAACTGGTCCTATAGACCCATTCACTACAAGTGTTATTTATACTTATTTATGGTTCTGTGATTTTGTGATATGAGAGCCACATGCCTGTGGCTTGCGCTGTCATTTAGTTATACTTCATGTCATACGGGGCAGCCATAGTGGTTACAGACCTGGAATTCATCTAGGATTTGCTCTTAAGTAAGAACAAATTCTTCAAACACTTGAGTACTCTTACGCACATTGATGTGTCTGTCGTATTTATTTATTCATTGTATTAATGCCCTGTCTCAGGGATTGGATCGCACCGAATCAGATGTCCCCGATTTCAAAGGGAAAGAAAAAAAGTTGTGCGGGACGCAGAGAGAGGCAGAGAGAGAGAGAGAGAGGCAGAAATACAACAGCCACCCCCGTTTTCTCTCATCCTGTTAATCCTGCCTGTCTTTTCTCTTTGACTATGTCTCTCTCATGCTCTGGAAAACCTACCTGCCTTCTGTCCCTGACGCTGTGTGCTGTTTGACAGCTGCTCCTCAGCAGTGGCGCCGGATTCATTATAGTGGTGGGGGGGGGGGCCAGGCCGGGGAGTGGCGGGGCCACGGCGGGGGTTGGGGTGGGGTGGTTGGAGGTCAGAGCTGATCGTCATGGAGGCAGGTGCTGTGGGATGGCAGGCTGTGGTACTAGTAGTAGTACCAGACACATGCCCGTGTGCCCGCTTCTCACTCAGCCAGAGCACAACCAGCTGTTTGGGACAGGGCCGGAAAGTGTTCCAGTGCTCCTCAGAGGCTGCTAGTATGTGAGTCCCAATCCTTGCTGCCATCTTGTTTTTTTTTTTTTTTTAAATATTGAACATACCAGTGCTTTAATATGAATCAAGTAACTTGTACATCATGCCATCACTTAGTAATCCCACTCTATTTATATATATGTGTATTCTTATTATTGTTTGTTATAATATATATATATATATATATATGTATATATATATATTTGCAATAGAATGCTGATTATGCCTTATGGAGGGAACAAATGTTTCAAGACTATACTTTTTGCAGAAAGAGATGAGTTCCACTTTGGATGCCTTAGGCTCCCAAGAGCTGTTGGAGCTTGTTAGAGCTCATGGATCCCTTTATAACCAGCATTTCAGAGCCACACACATTGGTCCAACCCTGCATGTGTAAGTACTATTGACCCTCAGCTTTTTGGCCACTGGATCATTTCAACAGGAGCTGGAGGACAGAATGGGCATATCGAAGCTGTCCATCAGCCAGGCTCTCCTGCGAGTCATGGATGCAATAAATCAACTGGCCACTCACTACATCAAGCTCTTATTGATGCTAGAGGAGCAAGTCACAGTCAAGAGAGGACTTCATGATGTTACTGGTCTCCCTAATGCCATTGGCTGGTGCAGGAGGCTTCTGGTTATGTTGAAAGTCGGCTATGTGGTTCTGTCTTCTGTGAATAAATCCAAAATCAAGCTATTGTTGTTACTCTCAGTTCAACATTAGAATGTGTTTTGATATTACACACACTTATGGTAAACTACTGTCTATAGGAAGTATTTTACTTAAAGATATTTCTGGAAATTAATTTAGTTGACCAATAGATCAGTTGAAGACAGGAACTGTAAAATATGGTGTGAGGACACTTTCTCTAAGACTTTAGATTAAAAAAAGCTGAATTTGTTATTTAGCCGCCAAGTTTGTACACAGATTTTTTTAAGGGTTTAACCAATGGGAAAACTCCAGAATAAACTCCAAATATGAAAACCTAGTGTTGGCCAAAGTTACTTTACAACCCATGGTGGGAGAGGATCAAGAGGGCAGGTCGTACTTCATGTAGCCAGAGCATCCTTAGTCAGAGCAGCAAAGGAGGTACGCTCAAAAATAGAGAAACCTTCTCCTACAGAGGTAGATATAGTGGCAAAAGAGTTTGATTTCCACAGCAAAAGACTGGGTTTCTCTGGATGTGATGCCCTCCACACTAACTTTAAAGGTTTTTAATGCTCCTTATTTAATGCTCCATAAAGTCCTGTGCTGAGAGGTTAGTGCTGATAGCTGGCTGTCGATCTTGTGTAAAACTTAAAACATTGTCAAATAAAAGCCTTGGATTGTTCTCATTATTCAAAATCAGATTAGAATAGTAGACTGCCTTTGTGGCAGACTTTCTGGACTGGTAGATGGTCAGGCTGTTATGCCATGCTTAATAATGAGACAGACCACTTTGTCAACTGCAGAATGCAATCTAAGGTTTAGATCAGTGAGTGCTCCAGTTTCTATATCCAAGAAAAAAAAAAGTATTTGGGGAAGTTTTTCCAGAGAAACATAGATTGGGGATTTTAATTACACTCACCTGGTACGCCCTCTCAATTTACAGGAAGATTGTGTTAATCAATTTAAGAGCACAGTTGTGAAGAATTTTGCAGTTTGAGAAAGCCTTGATGAATGTGAAGAAGACCTTCTTAAGGAAACAATCTAATAGACTCTTGAGAAGGTATGAGGCCCAGTGATCCCATGGACATTAACTGCAACAACAATGACAAAGTCAAGACATAAAATAAATTAATAAAGGTAGTTGGTTTATTTGCGCATTTATCAAATTTGTTCATAAAAACATATGTATGTATAAATCCATGATTGAAGCACTAACCCACAAGGCCTTAGCTGCAGTCAAGTGTTCTACCACTATAAGAATTAAGGTAATCAATAATAATAAGAATGTATATAATCCTCATTTTTCACAAGTACAACCGAGGGATGATAATTGTAGTAATCAGTGTAAACAGTATTGCTTCCTCCATAGTCGCTGTAAAATTGCTTCACTTGGACAGCTTGAACTTAGCTGTTTTTTGTTTTTTTTTTACTTCTGCCTTTAATTAGGTTTTGTGACAATGGCAGGCACCATGGTGACCAAGAGTTATTATGTTGGAGAGAAGTTCTTTTAAGTGAAATAAGAGGAAAGGGAAGCCAAGGGGCAGAGGTAGAAAGGACTTTGTGAAGTTTGAGATAAGAGCGTATTATTGCTGGGAGAGCGGGGAGATGTGCGGGAGGGATGTGATTCAGAGGGTATGAGGCGCTCTTCTGAAAGCGATGAGTTTCCAGCCTGTGGTGGGAGATAACTGTGATGTCAGGGCTGAGGAGGCCTGAGGGTACCAATGCATTCGGCCTTACTTCTGTCAAAAAACTATTTGACTGTTTGGGACGTGCAGCCGTCACCTGAGAGCAGAGATTTTCAACTGTTCTCTTTTGATTTCCATGTGAAGGTGTGAAGCAGGCCTCACTGTGCTATGGACTGGTGCACAGCACAGCCTCATTAATGATCAAATGTTGTCACCACTGTAAACAAAGAGCAAGGAGTGGATCAATGTCAGGGAAGTTAAATAATGAGACTTTGTTTGGAGATTATTACACAAACTGCTCATTTTGTCATTGCATCAATGGCCATAATTCAACTGTATCTGACATGCTGTGTTCACACAATTGTGGGCCAGGTTCTTCTAAACCTGTGGTTCGGGCACTGTGAACTGGCTCTCAAGCCATGTTCAAGCTATAGTCTAAAACTGTGAACTGGAACCATGGCGCGAGCTTGAGTGCCAGTTCTACAAATCCAGGTTTTGCTGCTCTCCCTCAGGAATGGCAAAGACATAAACAGAGCAATAGCAAAATGATGTCAAAATTGCAATGTACAGATTATCTCATGCAGAAACCTTTTTGAGACTTTGCGTTTTGTTAAATATTCATCGACATGATATACATGCATGTCTTTCATGAATGCCTTTCATACTACTTACATGCTGCCCCACACACCCCTCCAGTTATTCAATTTGCAGTCATTTCTTTCTTTTGGTTTCTGCACAAAATTCCAATATCTTTAAAACCGGAAAACTGGACCAGAGAGAACTTGTGTACCCCCACTATCCCACATTTATCCCTCTATGTTTTGTATTAATCACTCTGCATTATCTCCAAATATCCCACCTACGATAACCTCTCACTTTTTCGAAAGATTGGATCATTTAAGAAAATGGCATCTCCAAGACTGTGATCCCATGGACAGACTTTCTTATTGTCTGTCCAGTGACCAAAGGATGCTGCGAGGACTGCATAAAAGTCCTAAAATTTCAAATGGAAAAGCAGATAATTTGCTGTTTTTTGCTGTTCTGCCTGTTTCACTTTTTACTGCAATGGAGACTGTAAAAACAACAGTGTGGCAGCCTGAGTCATCTTGTACAGCAGATCAGTATCTGGGCAGTAGTCTTTTGAATTAGGCGGGGGGGCCTGAAGCCTAATTAGCAAATTAAAGACCCAGGGAGCAAGAGGGAGCTGACATATGAGACAAGAGCTGTAAATGTCACTGGTTAACGCCCCACCCTGTTCCCACACACACAAAAACACACATACACACACAAACACGGGCTTTCATCTAGGCAAGGCTCTTCATTGGTTTTCAATTCAAAATAGTTTATTTCAAACCAAGCAGACCAAACAAGTAGCAACGAACAACATAACAAAGACGTTACAACAACAAACAAAGATACCAAACAACCACTGAGGTGGTTGTGGATCTTCCGGATGGAAAAAGCAGAGTTTATCTGTATCCAACCCAAGTCATTGGACTAAAATGACCAAAACAAAAACGAACCCACGCTTCACTTGGTCTCTACAGCTCTCTTTCCCAAGCAAGACACAACAAAAAAATCACTTCAAATGAATTTTGAATTAATCTCTTCCTTCTTATACCTTTCTAATGATCCTTTGAACTCTGAACTTTTGTTTGAATTGGTAAGGGTTTTAATTGGATTGAACCTCAACTTTGAGACTATTCCATAGAGACTACCCCCCCCCCCCCCCCCCCCCCCCCCCCCCCCCAAACACAGATACACATACTTTTCAGTCTGGTTCCTGGACTTTGTTATACTTTTAACAACCCTCCCTCTCACAATACAAATTTTGGATATTGTATGATAAAATATTCAGTTTTTATCCATGAAAGTAAGACGGTTGGGGGCCAGGTGCGCTGGGTTATGGGACCCTGGTCTTTGTCTGTTGCTGGGGGTTGTTGGCTCTGGCCACAGGCCCACCACCTGCTCCCCCTCTAGGTTCTGGTGAGGGGCTCAGAGGAACTCTTCAGGCTCTGCATTGCTGTGGTCACTGTGGCGCCCTTGGGCTCCTGCCTCGCTGCTGTCTTAGACATTGTGGGGGAGCTCACGACTCCCACCATGTTATCTCTACCACACACTGAAGCCGAGTGACAAACCTCTCGCCAGCTCACATCTGCATGCATGCCCCCCCCCCCCCCCCCCCCCCCCCCCACACACACACACACACACACACACACACACACATACATACACATAATCTCCTATCCATGTTGCTGTAGATGTTCCTGTTGACTTTGCTATGGATATTGTCACTGTGTTTATGCTGCCACTGTCGGTTGTTGTTGCTCCTCTCTCTTTCTGCTGAGATGTTGTCGTTATCTTTGCAACTGATTTTATCGTTATTGTTTCTGTACCTCTACCCTCACTGTATATGTACGTATATGTATATGTGAAGGATATCATATATATGAAGGATTATCGTCCTTATATGAAGGATTATCATCCCTACATATTAACAGGTCCTTAATGTTATTTGTAGAAAACAATGTCTTCATGCAATCCTAAAATAGTTTTAAGTTTGATCCTGGTGTCTTACAAATACAACTCATGATATTTTTCATTTTTTTCTATTTGAATTTTGACAGTAACTTTGACTTCTTCTGGATGTCAATGTAGGATGTAAGGTCAAAAGGAATATTGGGGGAAAAAAGAAACAAGAATTTACAGTGCTCTGATGATCTTGACTTCCTCCTTCATTGATAAAGAAATGCAGACACACACATTAAGGCATGCTGATGCATTCCAGTACATCCAGACATATGTAAGTAAAATGATTTCTACACACAGACTCCAACGCACACAGCACCTCTTGCGTGATCAATAACCATTTGCAAATGTAGTAGGCTCCCAGATTCCCAACCTAATTACAGCACATACTGAGAGACAAGTCATTTTTATGTTTGTGTTTGTATGTGACTGTGGAACAGACACACGCACACAAACCACACACACACACACCTCTTTCCACCCAGCTCTCTCACACAACAGTGACCAAATACGTTTTGCTATGTTAACTTGCTTTGCTACGTCCACAGATTTAGGGTGTAGGTTACGTACAGGCATACGAATATACAAGCATGGATGTGATTGTTTTAAATGACTGCTCTTGTATTATCCTTCATCTACTATAAATGGAAATGTTCGGATGACCTGTTAAAATGTGCTATACAAATAAAATGACTTTACTTGACTCGTCTATATCACTGGATCTGAGATAACTAATCAACCAACCAACCAATTTATTGATAAATACCAAACAAGATAATCACTGTTTTGGTTAACTATTTTAACATTTAAAAACATGATTCATTCACTTATTTATTTTAATTGAAATTCTCTGATATCAGCTTCTGTAATTTGGGTATTTTCTGTTACCTTCAGTCTTCTATGAGAGCTAACAGTATTTTTGAGCTGTGGACACAACTAGGCATCCGAGGAGTCCATCTTGGCCTTTTTGAAACACATTAATATTTTCCACAATTTGCTCAACATTTAAAAGATCAAAGATCTTTCAATGAATCAAAAAACAAAGATCAATCAATGACAGAAATAACAGTTTGTTGCAGCTTTAGTTCCCACTAACTCTCTCTTTGTCCTCAGGCCACAGACATGGGTCACTAAGGTATTCCATGAATTACAGAGGAGCATGCAAAGTCACGCAATTGATTCATTGTTCCAAGTGAGGAGGGGTCCTATCACAGATCAAGCCCTCAGGCCTGCTGGAGGAATGTGAAAACACGAAGACGTCTGCTTTGGCACTGCAGGGCACGCATTCATCATCAACACAGAGAGGGACAGTCACTCTCGAAAACATCAGGGACGATCTTTACTTGTGGTCAGCTGCATCACTGAGATTCTTGCCATTCAGCTATGGCAGTGGCCAACTGCAACGTATTCCCTGTAGTTTGTCTTTTCACCTTTTATCTTTTATCCTGTTATCTATGCTTTAAGATATTAGCTGTATGCCACAGAATCTCTATTTGGCATTAGATTATAGTCACATTCTCAATACTTCCTTCCCTGGATCTGCAAGATATGGATGCAAGATATGGATGCAATGGAGAAGCAAAATTTCAGTTGCACACATTTGAATAGATCAGCTGATGGAGTTATACTTTGACACAATAAATGTGAATAAAGTTTTACTACATAAAGGGATATTGGGATATTGAGAGATAACTCTAGTGGCTCCCTGTTTCAAACTAAACAATGCAACTACAGTAGCCACCATGTGTCAATAACCTTCCCTTGCTGAACTTCTTTTTTCCCAAATTCTTCCCACATTCTCAAAAAACGAGAATGTGTGAGACTATCAGCAGAGATCATAATACACAAATGATAATGTATGTAGAAATTGTGACTTTGATTTTGGGAAACAAAAATTCACATTGTCCTTTTAAGGACGAGCCCAAATACACATTTACTGAGGCGAACTTGAAAGAATTTCAGAATGAAAGGTACTGCAAAATTTTACTTCAGGTGCTACTACTTAGTTACTTTTACTAAAGGAGGGTGGTATATGCAGAATTTCCCCTTGTACATTTTTTCAGTACTTCCATTGTCCCAGCATAGTTTGCCCAACATGCATGAGAACTAAGCATCATATCATGCTGTCTGTGATCTCAACAGTGAACACAACTGCCAAGGAAAAGCTACAAGCTGCTTCTTGCCCTTAATACAAATGCTGTTTACACATATAGTACTGCATCCGTTCAAGCCAAGTACTCAGGGTAAAACGACCATACAATCAAAATCAGAATCAAAAAGGATTGTAGTGACTAAAACCTGTGTATACAGTACACACAAGCCAGGTGTGTGGATGTGTGTTAACTCACCTCCCACACACACTTACAGGGGATTTTCCAGAGTGAGGGCGAGGGTTCAGTGACCCGTGGTTAACCATGGCAGTAAACAGTGGCTGAACTCCTGCAGAGCCATCATGACCCAACCTGCCATGCAGAGACAAACTGAGGAGCTCAGCCATGCAGCAAGCTGAAGTCATAACTATGGGAAGATGGAGAAGGTAACTTCAGCTGCAGTGACAGTGACAAATGTTTCCTCTTAGATTTCAGCAGGAAGTGTGAGAGACGAGATCATAATGATCTGCTGATTAGGCTGAATGATAACACTGCTCTGGTGAGCGCAGATGTTTCATGATGTGTAGAAATCAGAATGTGATCAAAGCACCATGCTTTAAGCTTAGCATATCTATATAGTGTGCAAACTCTTGTGTTTGTCATTTTTCCTCTGTTGCACCAATGGTTAACACAAAAGCAAATAAATGCATTTCTCAAGCCTTACTCATGGTTTCTCCAGTCTTCTAAAAAATGGTGACATCATTTCCTACCCATCAGGCCACAAAGGGTTGAGATATGTGATTGATTAATTTTCACTTTAATTCAGTCTCTTTGAGCAAAAACAACATTAATGTGAGAGGAAAAATAAAGGTGATATCAATTTTAATGTGCATATTTATAATAATAATAATAATACAAAAAAACCTTCACTATTCATCTCCTCTAAAAAACAGCACTTGATGATCTATCTCCCTCTCTTTCACACACTTTCACACACACACACACACACACACACACACACACACACACCCACACTTGCCCTACCCACATCCTCCCTGAAGGCTGGGTTGGGTGTATAAACTCTGCTGGGCCCTGCCCGGGTGTGTGTCTGTGTGCGTACACGTTCCATGTAATGATCACCGGTGATCACCTGAAAGCCCCCGCCTCATAAGGAATGACTACTACAGCGCCACAGGCCACAGATATATACTGCCAGGAGTTTCTGACCTGTGGTTGCTAATGATGTTTTTAACTTGTTTTTGATAAGAGTACGCCATATCTTGCCACCTTCATTTGTGAAGCCACCACCTTAGCCACACCCATTTTCGCTCGTATCCATAAGCTGCGTTTTATTCATGTCCCTCAAAAGGTTTAAGTCTTGTCCCAGTATTTCCAAATGACCACTTCTTTTTTACATTACCGTCTTGACCCAAGGTATGCATCATCAAATATTCTTCAACTTCAAATGCTGCAAAATTCCTACTCAGACATTTATTCTGAATGGCATTTTCCTCCACCTTATTAAACTGTGGACTTAGGTTTCTTTGATTGCTTTTCATCTGGACTGTTTCTGCTGTTTTTTGGTTTCTGGGTTGTCTGCATCATGTCTGGCACCTGTCTGTTTCTAACAGTTTTGAAACGAATCTAAGGCACAAAACTTTGTTTCGGTCGGTGTATATATGTACTGTAATATGTCTATATATGTAGTAATAATCTGACTTTTAGCCAAATTTCTTAGAAATTTGAAAAAAAAGAAAAAAAAGTAAAAATAGATATAGATGGAATAATTAGAACATGCTTTTATGGTGTGGTTAATGTACACTTCTCTTCCTTTTCATGATAAGCTGTGTTGGAGGCAGCGATCTGGAGGTCACTTACAGCCAATCCTCTTACAGACACACACACACACATGCACGCACACCCACACACATGTATCTCAATCCCTGTTTAGCAGCTTGACTGGTTAAGCCTGGGCCACTTTGCTTGAGCGTTCCCAGGCATCTAGTGGTGCTACCGCTGCTGCAGTGGCCCCAGCTTTTTCTGAGTGTGGTGGCAAGTTTATCCATCAGTTGAGTTTATCTTCAGCTCCATCTCACTTCTCACTTCTCTGGATAGCATGTGCACTTAGTGTGTGAGGAGCCAAATGAATTATTGGAGTGCAAAAATAAGAACATCTTTGTCTTTCCAATTCCACATTCACACTTCAAATGCTGCTCGTTAGCACAGCCTAGCTGGAAATCATCCACCACTTTTTCTCTTTTTTTGGACAGGTCTTTAGACCATCAGACTCTTATATTAACAACAAACAGGCAGTTTAGAGTTTCCAATTGACATACATATTTTTGGATTGTGGGAGGACACTGGAGTGCCAAGAGAAAACCCAGTAGGCATGGGGAAAGCCTAGTAAAACAACGATGAAGATGACAATAACAATGTGTTATTATTATTGCTATTATTGTTGTTGTTGGTGTAATAATAATAATAACATTAATAATACATCTTGTTATTATTAGTAGCATTAAGACTATAATCTCTTTCAATACCATGAGAGCCTGTTTTCTCTGCTTTTCTCTTGAACTCCCATACAGTACTTCTCTCAAAAATGTGCCTCTTTATGTTGAGTGGAGCCTCTAAATTGAGAGTAGAATGAAAGTATTAGATCTTCTACTACTGCACTCTGTCTGAAGAATGAAAAGACTTTATTAGCATTATAGTATTTATTGTTACATTAAAATGACTAGTGTAATGTAAGTGTAATTTTTTTCCTGTGGTGTGAGTGCTGTGTGTAGTGCGTAATGGTGTGTGTCTACAGAGCAAATAACTAGCAGCCTATATAAAGTATATGTCCTCCTTTCCCATGCTCCTAATGTAAAAAGGGACAGATCTCCATGATCCAGTCAAAAAATAAAAGAATGAATGATAAACATTATATCATCTTTGGATCATAATTGAAGCTGAGCTCTGTCTGTTTTTGTTGCAGAGGATAACACACTTTATAACAGCACACTAACATAACACAACATAACAGTACACTCACACTCACAGCAATGTTGAGATATTATTGACAAGATAAGTGTTCAGTTTAGTTAATCCCAGGATCCTGAGATGAGTCAGACCTGTGGTTTTTACCTGTTCTGGCCTGCACAAGGTTTGATCCTGCAGCATGACAATTGCCTTTCAGGGGTTCGCTATTCACTGATGTCAGTGACACTGATGTCCGGGGGCAACTTTGAGACTTTTGAGACTCTCTGACCTATAGCCCATCTCTGGCTTTTTTTAAACAAAATACAAGAGCTATTATATTGTTTAATACTGTCTCTTGTGAGGGGAAGATAAGTATTATCAAACCTTAATTAAATATTGAGAAAATCAAGAGAGATTTAAAGAGAATCTTACATATCACAGTTTCATAGTTCACATAAAATGTAAAAAAAGCTAAAAATTGTATTTTTTTTTTACATATTGCATACTGTCATTACACCGTGGCGTTACACATGTTTTCACGAGGTTTTACCTCCTAATTAGTTCAAGTGAAAGAAAACGTGAAAAAACAAATTAAACTGAGTAAGAGTTTGCAGAGTGCTCCTCTGCAACAGACCACCAGAGAGAGGGAAAGAGAGACAGTGAGAGAGAGAGAGAGAGAGAGAGAGACTACAGCAGACTTTGTTAATCTGGATAACTACAATCCCTGTTAAGTCCTCTTGTTTACAGCAGAGCAGAGTCACAGTTCCCACAGGCGGCAGTGCTGGCGAGGCTACGCTCAGAATGTAATCTGGCACAGACGAGTGTTTATCTCCTCAAACTGCACTCAGAAATGTGATCTGTGGGATTACGCCGCGCTAACGTGCTAATGAAATCAGTTTCTTTCTTTCGACAGGCACTTTCTCCCAAGTTCCCAGGTCTGATCATCTGGCTGAAAACAAAGAGAAAGCACCCAGTATCTAATGTTCACTTAATTGGAGGTAATAACCATTGGAAATTACCTCATTCCCTTTGCCGTCAGAGGCAAAGCACTGTCCCTCAAGCTCACAAAGTCTGTGTCACTGAGCTCAACAAACTGTGCTCTGGAAGCCGAGAAGCTGTTGATTTTTCAACTTCTTATGCAGAATGAAAGTCACACTCAGTGCTGACTTTTTGTTAAAGCAGTCAGGTTCTGGTGAAATTTATGTATTGTGCTGACAGTATATTTTGAAATTAATCTATTCAGTGTTCAGGGTGACAAGGCACACGTGACATTTAATCAATTAAAGGTCTGATTGCCAGTGAAGGAGACGGGCGACTGGAGAGAGGTGCCGTGCATGTGAGAAGGCTGAAAGAGGAGCCACTCCACAGAGACAAGTCTGCGGTCACACCTATAGTATGAAGAAGCAACAGATGTGTGCTGGCTCCAACCCTCAGGCTCTGCATTCCACAGCGTGGGGCCAGCAGCGGTGAAAGCCCCATCATCTAAGAGAAGCCTGCAGCAGGAGTGTGGAGCAGATGGGCAGAAGGGGTGAGGGGTGTGTGTGTGTGTGTGTGTGTGTGGGTGTGTGTGTGTGTGTGTGTGTGGAACCGTGACAGTAGAAACTGGAAGATACTTTTACCTCAAGCTAAGGCAAAGGCCACAAATGCACACCACAGTGTTCACACAGGCAAAGGCATCATTTAGGTGTGGTGTTAAGCATTAACAGTGCATTTGAATGTGTCTCACTATTCGATGCTTTAAACACAATGGAATGAACTGACCCAGTCTTCAGCAGCTTATCTGGATAGGGGCAGCAGAGCGAGCAGAGTCTTCTCCAGAGCTACTCCCACCAACTCTTCCGCAGGGATCCCAAAGCGTCCCCAGGCCAGGTGAGAGATATGATCTTTCCAATGAGTCCTGGGTCTGCCTCTAGGTCTCCTCCCAGAAGGACATGCCGGGAACACATCCCTAGGAGGGTGTCCAGGAGGCATCCTGATGCAGAGGAGCAGTGGCTCTACTTTGAGCGTCTCCCTGATGTCTGAGGTCCCCATTCTATTTCTGGTTGAACCCAGCCATGCTGTGAAATAAATACATTTTTGCTGTTTGTGAGGCCTGGAACATAGGGAAACCTTTAAATGGAGGACTTTGCCTTACAGCACATTTCTCTTTTTACCACCGTGGAATGGTAGAGCAACTGCATCACTGTGGATGCCTCCCTGACCCGCCTGTTTATTTCCTGTTCCATTTTTTCCTCAGTACGTCTCAAATATACAACACCTCCGCTAGACTCTGGTAGACTCCTCTCCTACTTGGAATGGGCACTCCTCCCTTTTTGGCCCGAGGACCATGGCCTCAGATTTAGAGGTGCTGATTTTCATCTAAAGAAATCATCAAAGCAAACAATTAGATAACAGTTGCATTTGCTTTGAATTTTTTCCATTTCCATTTGATACTTTGCTGTGAACAAAAGTTTTTAACATGGCTGCCAGTGTGAGGTTACAGGGCTTGTTTGATGACTCTTTTGCTGCTACATTTCGTAGTCAAACCTCGACTTTATCAGTTAGATCATACGATTACAAACTGCATGACACGACCACTTTCTTATCTGACTGAGTCAAAAGGCTGAAATGGAAATAGTGTTACTTATCATTATACATGTAAATAAAATGAATTGGATTTAATGTGTTATTTGACCCCAGTGGAATCTCTCTGAATTGTACAGAATTTAATTCTGCATTTGGTCATTACAATTCAGTTTTTTTTCCTCAGTAGAGTGAGCAAAGCTATTGTTTCCAGGTTATCCAGAAGTTGACTTGGTATTGTAAGAAGACTTACAGTAACAGACACTAAAATGTATTAATTTGAGGCATCTTACTTTGGCCTAGTTTAAGTGAGATGATCACATTCAGATTCAGGGATGTGAATGTCTCTGTGTGTTCACAGAAACCTAGCTGAGAGGCCTATCATCCACTTGTGGTGCCAAGTGTGGAAAAATGAATTATGATACAGAAGATTAAAACCTCTGGTCTAATGAATCTACTTTACCTGCAATTCTCTTTGCGGGATTCATTTAGCATTAGTATTTAGCAGCAATCAATCGCGTCTTGTTTTTTTTTTTAATTCTTTTTGTTGTTTCCAGTTCTAGGTTTTAATTACACAACTATGAAGGAACTTTCAGGTAGCTCGAGTGCGTGCTCTGCAGTGATTACTGGTGCCAGGGTTCAGAACAGAGCGCAGCCTAATCAGCGCTGAACGCCCGCCTGGTTGTTTCTGCTGCACATGAGCTCGAGCCTCTGCAATCACCTGCACACTCATTAGGCAGCATTGTGCCACAGCTGAGTTCAGGAGGTGCTCTGATAATTGACGACGGTTCAATCGAGATTAAAAACTGAACGCAGAATGGGACCTGATTATCTTGTCCTCCTCCCTAGTTTGCAATCTGCAGCATCGTCAGCTCTCCACCCATGTCACAACCTTTGTGTGTCACCTTCACAAATAATGAACTCATTTAGCATGGATGTAGATTCAAACTGTGCGTGTGTGTGTGTGTATGCATGATGTGTGTCACTGAGACATCAATCTGTCACAGAGAGGATTCAACCACACACTGTGTTTGCGTGTGCATGTGTGTGTGTGTGTGTGTGTGCATGTAGTGTGGTAATGTCACAGTGATGGCAGCCATTTTATGCCCTTGTCTCCTCTGACCCGTGAAGAGACAGGAAGGCATCATGGGAACAGTGACTTTCTGCTGCAGTCTGGAAACACAACAACACAGAATGAAGGGGAGGTGTGCATCCCCTACCCATGTTCAAGCTCTTTGTTTGGATCTTTTATTCAGGACTTATAAAGATTTTTATTTATTTATTTATTTTTACATTTGGATTCCACTCATCAATTTCAATGTGTACCAAAACGTTTTCGTATAACTGGTCTAATGGTGAATTGACTGATATAATAATAATATAATGTGTTATAATGTATAGTAACCAAGCAGGGTGCTCAGTAAGATATAAATTGTAGAAAAATTTGCAAGTGTCGGAAGCTAAGTTTACTTGGACAACAATATGCTTAAACTTGAACTTATTCTTTATGCAAGTTGCCCACAAAATATTCCATTAATACTTCCTCTGTCCTTAAATGTCTTCACAGTACTAGAAATGGTGAGGAAAACATCACACCTTGCTTTGCATTTGTGGTGGGATGCTGCAGATTCTCTCCAACACAACACAAGGCGATCCATTGGGATTCAAACCTTTGACCCTGCGAGTGTTACTGCCTGGCTCTTACCACGGAGCTGCGAGAAAAAGCCAAAGCGATTTAATGGAGGCTCATGCGTCTAAGAAAACAGTTCTCAGAGCCTCCCACACACACGGCAGCAGCAGCGTCATGCACAGAATATGAAAGAAGCAGCTAAATGAGATGTGTTTTTGAATATAAAGGTCAGATTGTTTGCATAGCTGTTGTTGCTCAGTGGCAGCCTTGCTGTCGACGAGCTATCACTGCAAAGCTAATAAAGTCTCCGGCAGAATCATCCGTCCCCAGTTATCAGTGCGAGAAGGCCAAATAAAGCTATCTGCCTGGGTGTGTGTATGTGTGTGTATGTGTGTGTGTGTGTGTGTGTGTGTGTGTGTGTGTGTGTGTGTGTGTGTGGTCCATATAAGCACCTCTGTGAGAGTCCGAGTCACTCCTCATCCAGTGTTTGTGTGTGTTTCTGAGCATACGAGCAGCAGCAGCCTTAAAGATGGATAACATCTCAGTGGAAACAGCTTTTAGCTGACAGGAGGAAGAAGCCAGGAGATAACACGTAAGCAGCAGCGTGGCACATGGTTAACAGCTCGCACAGCTCACACACACACACACTCACACGTAAAGCAAACACCTTAAGACAAAGTACACACTGTAGTAGAAACACTTTAATGGTGGTGGAAGTCTTTGGACACCTTTAAGTAAACAAATCTGCATCTGTATAGTGTATGCTGGTTTAGTGGTAGTGGTCCAGTATAGCGGTCCAATGTAATATTGCATCGCAAATACTGTATAATTGGCATTCAGACATGTATATAAATAATTTAAGGGGGGATTTTAATATGGTAGATTAGAAGCTGAAACAAAGTTGAAAAGAAGATTAGAAAACTTTTAGAATACACACATGCAAATGTAGAAAACATGCTTCACAGACAGAGCTACTGGAACAGCAGAAAGAGCAATCCAACAAACAACTTCTCACAACCTCAAACAGCTCTTTCATAGTTTTATGGGAGTGATATGTCCAAGCTGGTGTAATCTGTCAGCCATGTTTTTATCTTGCATCCTTTGTCTGTCAGCATTTTCAGTGCTAAATGTGTTGGTTGAATGCTGTCTGAACTGAATGAACTGAGACCGTGCACCAAGGACTCAAACAAACAGTTCCTTGCTGATTTACACGTTTAACAGTCAGATATGGAGCCAGTGCCTGTTCAGACTGCTGGGAACACCTTCCAGCAGTATTCATCAGACCCTTATCGACAGCACAGAGACACAGAAGCATTAGGACGATAGAGGCCAGCAGAGGTAATGTGGCTCATGGCCAGCTCATATACTGGTAACCATTACAGCAGCCTGTGTCCAGTTTCCATTAGTGAGGCTGAAGCTTAAGTGGTTTGTTTCTCCGGTGAAGAAAATAACTTGCTTCTTTGTAGTTTTTATGCTCATTCGAGCAATGTTTTGCCATATGCTCCATATGCTGATTATTATAACAGTAATGTCAAAACCTCAACATCAAACTGGCAGTGAAGTATATCAGTCAAATATCAGTGTAAAATATCAAATATATAAAAAAAATCAATTTAAAACTGTTAACAACGGTTTTGCACAAGGAAAATAAAATCATATCATTGTTGTCATTGTTGTCATGTCGAGCAGTTGGCAAAAGCCCAATGTGTTGCAAAATGCTTGATAAATCCTCATTCCAAATGTAGTGCCATTAGAGTACATTGTATTCCAACCTAAAATAGAGCATATTTGTTCTTGTTAATGTAGCCCAGTCAGTTTGAGCAAGAAAGTGACTTGAACTCAGAGATGTTGCAGCTTTACCTCGAACAAATACATACTATACATTGTGTATGTGTGTGCATTTGTGTGTGTGCGTGTGTGTCAGTGTCAGGTGCAGATACCACAGGCCTAGAGTGGGGAATTCTACTGTCACCTGGAGAGTGCAGTAGCAGCTGCTCTAAATTAGAGCCAAATCAGGTCCTCTAATTGATATTCCCAGGATCCCCAGCGCTCCCTAATTGGTGTTCCTGTGCCCTGATTGGCTACCTGATTATAATTGATTAGTTGGCCAATCTGGCCCAGGACACAGAGACAATAGATAAATTTGCAGTCAGGCACCAGGGGACACAGCTAGACATGGACACGGAGCAACGACAACGAGAAACCTCCTCTTAGTCACGGCACTATTAAAATGGCAAGTAATTGTCCTTCTTACCTTTCTCCTGACCCATTGTGACCATCATTGTCATCAAGCAGTCATCAAGGTGAGCAGTTTTGACCAGGTCATGATTACATTTTCAGCAACCTCAACATCATCGATTTTCATAATGTTTAAATGAAAACCTGTTTAACTTTAAGGTGTGGATTTGTACTATTTCCCTTCACTGAGGACATTGTGAATCTAAATTTGAGCTAAAATCATCTCAAGATAAGATTAATATGGTTACAACACTGTCTTTCTGAATTTGTCTATAATTGTCTACAGTGATCCACATTAAAAAAAAGAAACGAAGGTCTGAAATACTTTGTTCTGTGGATGGCTTAAAGATAATTAGTTGAGTGATTTGGCAATTGATAAATTGACAACTAAAATAATTATCAGTAGTCAATTACATACAGAAAATGTTAAGGTCAAGCTGTCTAAAATCTAACCCCAAATGCAGGCTGCAACTAGAAAAGAAATGACAATACAACACAAGCAGCTTCAGCATCAACGTCTCTCTGTCTCTTTTATTCAGTGATTCGCTTTTTTTGTTTTTTTTTTCCAAAAAAGTGCAAATCCCTCCGACACAGAAGAAAGCCTGAACAACACATTCAATTATCAGTGCATATCCCGATGAGAATTTTTGAGCGTCATATATAGTTCATACAAGACTGAACTAATGTTGCCATAGTAACTGTAACAAAGTGACATTGTAACAGTAGGTTCGGATTGTTGCCTAGGTTACCAGATGCTGATACTTGCCGGGATGTTCAAGCCGCAAATAAAGTAAATATAAAAGGATTAAGCAGACCGTCAATCAATACGGCAGATTCAGCACAGAACAGTATCTTCTTAACTGATCTTCACAACCTTTTTAATCACTCTTAAGAATGGATTTATGTCACTCTTGTGATTATAAAATTGTCTTATTCATTTCAAGTGACGGCATGTTTACCAGTTTTGCCATCACACAACATTCACTGTTTTCCTTTTTAACACTCCGTTTACAAATATAACCATGACAAATGCAGACCTTATGTAATAAGGACCAGTGAACAAATAAACACATCTTCTGCAGCAACTTGCGCACAAACGCACTGTGATAATGAACATATTGATTGATGAACCTGAAGATGGGAATGCTGGAAGTGAGTGCTGCAAAGCCTGCAGTCTGCACAGTCTATAGATAGATGCATTAGCATTAATATGCACATGGATGGCACAAGTCATTGAGCATGTTTACATCATGGCTAAATGGATCCGCATTGAATAATCCATCACAGAGAAGGATGTTAAGAGCTCTGAGAGCCACAGAAGCAAAGAGACAACGTTAGACTCCAGTGGGAGGGAGGAGTGATGATCTGACAGGCAGCTACAGATCCCACCAATCACTAATTTAAGAGCTCCAAATATTTTTTCCAGTTCTGGAACTAATAAAAGTTTATTGCATTATTTTCTGTGCTTGTCACTTGTACGAGCACACCAGAGCTGTTTAGTCTGCTTTATACAGACCAGAGTTTGTTTCCTCTTGAAGTGTGGAAGAAGCAATTCTGCCCCCCATGAAAATAATGGGTCTTGTTTGGTTTGCAAGTGAATCCTATGGTTCAATAAGAGTTCAATGTGGACACAACACACACACAAAAAAAGCAAAACAATGCCAACAATGTAAATCTGATGAAGTACAGGTAAACAGTCTCAAAACTGATGGTGCTCTATGCTGTTGTTTCTATGCTGAATATGCATGATGGTGTCCAGGCCATTTTTTCTGTCCATTTTCAGAAGAGCAGTGTGAAAGCACACCAAACCAATTTAAGGTGTGAATTTATTCAGCATGCCCCTCCCAATTGAACCGAGTCCCCCTAGGCTATCCTGGTTTGAAACTGTCCTCAATTTGGGATTTGGATTGCATCTTTAAAGGGAATGATTGCTTGGACATCGGAAGATGTGTGCTGTACCATTAATGTTCAAGCATGTTTAGACAGCATCAAAAGGCTACTATACTGCCAGTGGAGAGGCAACCAAAGGTGAGCAGATTAGTCTAGAGCGAGGGACGGCTTTACTATCTGGTGGAAAAGAGACATTAGCTGTAAGATAAAGTGCGCTGTGAATATGAGTCTGAACAGCAGAAAAAACTGCTAAATAAATTAGGGTTTACTTTCTCTAGAGGGTACCTGCAGGGTAAAACCGAGCCCAGAGCAAACTCAGAAATGCATAGTCTTTACTAAAAGACAAACAAAGTGCAACAGAGAGTGTTCACAACACAACTCAAAGCGACACAGTTGATAAGTAGCAGAGAGCAGCGACGTCCTGCAGACTTCAGCTCAGATAAACGTCTGATGAGGATCGTCCTCAGGTTGCGTTTATCTAACCTAGCATGGACAGATTGTGACAGAGGCGAGACAAGCAAAGAGGGAAGTTATAAAGAAGACCTGGGAATAAAGAGCAAAGAGGGAGCAGCGAGAAAATTCAGTGGGTCCAGCTGAAGAAATACAGCTTGTCAGTTCAGTTTTTACAGAATACAGTATTCCCCCATCTTAACATGAAGATTTGCAAGCTTTTAATCTCATTTTTGTCAATGTCTAAATATGCACCATTTCAATTTCAGACCAGAATTCAATGTGAAGGCTTAGAGGTGTTTGCAGCACTGGTTTACTGCTTCATTTTCTTGCCTCTGTCTTCTCTTTCCTCTATTTGTGTTCTGCTCAGCCTTTTGAAATAAATTCAGTCAAGTTTGCATGTCTGTCCTGCTTTTTCATTGTTTAACTTGCAGCCCCGATTCTGGATTTTTACCATTTCTGAGGAACGAGCTTTTGAAGACGGCTAGGTTCTTAATGTCTCCGTGGACCGAGGAGTCTAACGGTGAAAAGAGACGGAGAGGAAGACTGAAAAGTGAAACTCTGAGCGTAGCTGTCAAAGAAGAAAACAGGTTGGAGAAAAAGATGTAAATCAGCAGGAAAGAAAAGTACAGAGAGAGAATGAGAGGGAAAGCAAAACCATACAGATATTTCTCAAGGTGTGTTTGTAATGGTTGCAGTGTCAAAATAAGGCTTTTATGCTCATGTAGTGGAACATATTTAGACATGATGCAACGGACAGAAAGAGGAGCTCAGTAAACAAAGCTCACACGTGTCCTTTCTATGTTTTCAGCGAATGTGAGTGCTGCATGCAGACTAGCTACCATCTGCATCACTTAAATTAGAATAATAGTAATCACTATTCTGGCATACAGCTAATAATAAATACAGTGGGAGGAAGGGGGACTGTCATGATGGCTGAATTTCTATGTTCTCATCAACAGCAATATACACAATACTGAGTGCAATACTGAGGTATTAGAATGAGTTTTTTGGAAATAATGTTTTATTAATATTCCTGTTTACATTCTTTACATCTTAAGATTAATGCCAAATGAGACACTCATACAAAGTTCCTTTCTATGGCCATGCTGTGTATGTGTGTGTGTGTGTGTGAGACCCAGGGCATCCATTGTTTATGTTTCTCCATAATACACATGTGTTTTTCAGTGTCTATCATCTTATTGGGGCATCAAACTATTGTTGTCCATGTAATTTAATTTACACAGGCTTCAGGAGCTTCAGGAGAAAATGTTGACAGTGATCTAGGGTTTTGACTGTAAAGTGCCTTTAGCTGAGGCGTACTGACTTTCAGACCTATATGCATAGAAGACTGTTTGACCTCTGTCATTTGTATTGACAGCATCCAGTGTTGATGATGATGAGGATGATGGATGGCAGAGGGATCTTTGTTGTTTGTAACCAGTATGAAAACTGAGGAAAGAGCTTCTGAACAAACCAGGAGGCTGTTAAAAAGAAGGGGAGTGGGGGGAAATATTACTTTGAGATTACATATTAAAAACAATAACAATACAAAATACATTTGTCTGAGGCTCAGCTTGCTGATGAATGAACAAGCATTTTTCACTACATATGAACTGTTTAGTAAGGACACCACTGAAGCTTCACATCCTCATACTAGATGAAATATATACAGTCGGAATCAATTGGCAGTATTGTTTTCTTTCCTGCATCTCTCATGGTCAAGCTCCAGGATGCCACATGAAGCCTGCTGATGAGCAATATATGTGTCTGTGCATACATGCAACCGCATTGTCTCCACTGTTACCATGACCCTGTCATAGTGGAGTCCTGACTGACCCTGACTATCACTGTGCGATATGTGAACAAACATCCTGTTTGTGCATTACAATAGACTGAATCTCAGTGACACAGCAGCAACTAAAACGTGTGTGTTAACTTTGATGTAGTTCTTCCTGTCATTAAAATACAGATTTAGCTGAACTGCGGTATGAGTGTCAGAGGTCAGGGCCTTGGTGTCTCTTCATTATTTCTGTGGCCATAAAACAATTATGTCCAGAGACAGTCACAGCCAGAGCAAAAGATTATTAATGGAGTGATTTTTTAAGGTTAGATTAAATAACTGCTGAGACACAAAAATTATGACCAGAAAAGCTCACCTAACAATTCTGGAGTAAAAACAAAGAAACAAAGAAACAAAACAAAAACAAAAACAGTTGAAGCATACTTGAACTGGACCTGCTGCCACATCATGATGCATGTCTTTGCCTTTATGCAGACGATACACAACTGTGTATGTCTGCTGATGATTATTTGGGCCTATACAAAATAGAAATGCTGTTGAATACACTCAAATGAAATCTGTGTAAGTTCAAACTCACAATTCAACCTTCAAAACTGAACTACAGCTGAAAGCCTTGCCTTGCTTCCCCATTGATTTCATATATATATTACTTCCTCATTTCAGTATTTTTAATGCAGTTATTTCCTATGTTCCTCCTTCTTGTTTCATCCTTATTGTCATCTGTTAAAAACTGTTGTGATAAAGGATATTTTATTCTCCATCTACAGTCTCTTTTTTTGATTTTTCCTTTCTTGTTAAGATCTCAGAGTTGCATTACCCACATGGAAGATGAAATACAAATAAAGATCATAAATATTGTAATGTTTTTTCTCCTCTTCTTGACTCATCTCATTCACTGCGGTGAATCCTGCAGAATTTCACAGCAACCTGTCTGACTGCGCCACATCATCTAAAGCAAGTTGGTCTGGAGGTGAAACATAACTAAGTATCTTAGCTTTTGGCTGTGTTTCCAAACACCTTTTCACAGCTGTTAGTGTTGAAAGCTACACATGTGCACGCTGCAGGGTTTTTGTTGTAATCCACTTTGCGGTGTGACGAGATACAAGGGTGAGAGAGCCGTGCGACCTGCGGGACGCTTGATGACTTCAGACGAGTCTGCAGGTAACAGCTCAGGGAAGTGCTGGGACTCAGTCTCACTCTCTGTCTTTCTCTCTCTCTGTGTCTCCTCAGTCACACTGTATTGCTTTCACTCCGTCACGCCTCTTCCTGTCTTTCCTCCTCTTCTTTGTACGCCACTCTATCTCTCCCATCCATTCCCCTCTCTGTGCTTTCTTCCTCCTTCGCTCCGCCAGCTCTGTCCTCATCACTCCAATTATTCTCCCTTTTCTTTCCCCCATCTGTCCTCTTCCTCACGCTGTCCTCCCCTAACCTCCCTCTCATCTGTACGTGAGGTGTTGTGAGTGTGTGGTTCCTCCCCGCGGCCACGAGGCTCATTAATAAGGGATGTTCAGAGACGCTCAGCAGAGACCAGACTGACCTGCAGCCACTTAGTGCAGGTTTTAACATGAAATGCACACATTCACTGGGGAGGGGTAAGGCTGTGTGTGAGTGTTTCTGCTAAAGACAGCAGAGTACAAAATCCACAGAAATAAGGTCAGAATACAAAGGGCATAAATGTAGTGAGTGCATGAGAGCAAGTGAGGATTCCACCAGAGTGCTCACACTATAAAGAAAAGGTTGGGTCGACAAAAGGAGAAGAGCTTGTATTCAGTACAGAGAGAGCATGGAGGCCAGAGTTCCACATTCACTCAGACAGGAGCTTAATAAGATTAAGATAATTATAAACATGAGAAATGTTCATTTTTGTGGGATTCATACTGGGTTATCTTATTTTATCTGATGGATTTATGTTTAATAGTGTTTGATAAACATTTGACACCAGTTATGTGTCTGTGTTAACTCAGTTGAACCCATTGGGGTTGCACCCTGGCTTTAGTAAGTCGAATTAAATACTAGTTGTAGTGTGCCTGTGTATATGTGTGTGTTCAGAAGTGTATTTTGTTCTCAGCTTTCCCCCTTCCATCACAGAGTGCTTTATCAATCCTGTCTGTGTGTCCTCTGATTGCTCAGGAGTGTCAGGTGTGAGCTGCAATGGTTTTATTGTGGGTACATAAATCAATAAACCCCACCCTGTCTTGCAGCAGTTCTCACTCCAACATATGGACAAGACGGAGAGAAAGGAAAATACAATAGATGGATGTGTGACCCTTACTGTAATGTCTGCACTTGCATTTAGTAACAAGTCCCATATCAATTCATTTTAGTCAGCTGTGTATTATCATTATATAACAATGCAATTATCAAGGTAAAGTCAATTAATTCGTTTATTCCATCGTGTTGTTGTTTCATTGCCAGTTGCCTTGTGTGTCTTGTTGTGTCTAGTTCTGCACTGTCGTTTTTCGTAACGATTTACGGATGATGCAACAGACCTGTAAGCAGCATCACCCTGAGATGGCCACACAGGTACAGGTTGCAGATGGAGGATCGGCCAGGTGGATGGTCTGCGCTGACATGAGAAAATATGGTAATTTTCCGTTGTACTCAGAAGCTTCTTCCCTGCAGTCACCAACCTTATTCATTCACAGTGCAGGTGACTAATTAGCAGAACAATATCTCAGTGTGTGACAACAGCTACAACAGCTTTGTTTTTTTGTTTTTTTTTTGTTTGCTTGTACCTGCTGTTTTAATTCAAGCCTTTGGGTTACCTCAATCTTGTCTGCTCATTATGTCTAAGGCCTCTGCGGAGCACATACCAGAACACAGTGGCCAGATTACACCACAGGATTATTGAAATTAAAGTAGAATATGAAGAAACTATTTCTCACAGCTCTGTAGAAGTTAATATGGTTCATTTTTTAGAGTAAATCAATGTGTATGTGGACATTAATTAACAAAACGGGGCATTAAATGTTGTTTGTTTTTAATTATTTTAATTTGACACTGTCTCAAAAAGCATAAAACAACAAACAAAAACATTTAGAATCCTTAGAACACAAACACAGTTTATTGTTCCCTCCCTCATCGATCTCTTTGTTTCTTTCTTTGTTTCTTTGTTTCTTACACATGCACTATCTTCCCTTCCTTTTCTTCTCTGGTTTTGAGCTCCTGTGTCTGTCCACTCCAGTCTTCATTACTTGCTTTCTCCTACCTCCCCTCCTCCTGCCCACCTACAGTGGCAGTCTGATCCAGTAAAACATCTGTTTCTGAAGGGGCTGGCAGCATAACGTCCCTCTTTACAACCATGCTGACTCTGAGCTGACTCTGAATGGCTGTAGAATGACACTCAGAGGTGCTGTCCTTCCCTCTCTGCTCCTGCTTCCACCTCGACCGTACCTTCTTCATAGTCAATGGATGAAGAAATACAGAGCCATTCACATCTCCTATTCTTGATATGACTCTTCATTGTCCCCATAATAGTCCCTCTCCAACCCCCTCCCTCCTCTAATGTCCTCCTTCCCTTACACGTGTTTATTGTTTTACGACTGCTATGTTTGTGTGAGGTTCCAGCTTTTGCACCTCCAGGAGACAAGAGCAGCTGTCTCAGCCTGGAGCATTTCTATTCTACCTTATTCAGATTTTTGTTTTTTCGTTTTACTTCCACTCTGTCATCTCTTTGCTGTTGTGACTCACTTTTTCTGTGACTTCACAAATGCTGTAGAGGGACAAACAACCGTCTATATCTCCTCTGAGGCGTCAGAGCCACAACACAGGTAGACTTCCTTTTGTTTTGGTGGATAAGTACATAATTAGCAGACTTCTCATCTCAGCACTAGCTTTAGCTTTAGCTTGTAGCTGTAATATTTCAGGTTGGTCTTGTCTGTTCATTTTGTCTAATGCTTCTGCAAAGCACAAACCAGAAGCATTGCGAGATCAGACACTGGATTATTATTAAATGTACAATAAATATATTTATTATATGTATAAGAGCCTACACTATGTTTATAAACTACACCGTAGACACGAACATGGTTTATTTTTTTAGAGTAAAGCAATGTGTCTGTAGACAGAATGAATGTTTGTAAAAAGTTCCAAAAACATTACATATTTTTATTTTTATGATTTATAATTGATCTTATTTCATAATTTATTATTGTTTCAAGTGTTGTAGTGATCTGCTGGAGTTTACCCTGATAATATTAGAGAATATAAGAGAATACAAGCTACACACATTGCTACTGTAGTCCATTGCAGGACACACACACACACGCACACATTCATTCACGCCTCTGGTGGCCATTAAGAGTCTTATCATGTTTTAGACCGTGAGGGGGAACCTGAAGTAGACCCATGGGAGAACATGTAAATTCTACTCCCCTTCATCCCAGCCTGGGACTCATACCCATGTCCTCCTTGGTGTGAGTCACCAGACTGCCTTCAGCAGAAATGTAAACCTGTAAGAGCCGCAGCACGCAGATGTTCTCAATGACACAAGTTCTCAAAGAGAAACTGTCTGATGTGCTGATATTGTGCAGTGGGAAATGAGGAGTGCAGCTTCAGTGGAATGTGCAGCTGTTGGGACATTAGAGGGAAGGTTTTGGCTGGTAATTGTGATGTCGGGGCTTCACACACTGATGGAGGTTATGCTGCTAAGTCAGTGCCAGCAGGAGCGTTTCTAACGTGCTCCAAAGAGCTGCAGTCATTTAATTATTTACACGCACACCACAAAGCCTCCAGTGTGAATCCTATGAGTGAGACGGTCCAATGAACGGTGCACTGGGTGTAATAATCCTGCTGACACAACAGAATTCAAGATTATCTACAGGTGATGTTTCAGATCCTGCAGCTCCTCATGGAGAAGCGCAGGAGGTCATTTACTGAGGCAAGATTTAAATAATCAGTGAAGATCCCCGCTGCTGGAATTACACACTGGCTACAGATGCACACTTCCTGCTGGTTGTGTTGCTGCTGATGGCTGCAGGATTACCCCAGCTCACGCTACAAACCGTTTGAGACAGAAGCAAATCACAGAGGTGAAATTATCTTGTGTCTGTCCAGTTTTCTCTCTCTGCTGCCTGCAGCAGGTGGTGGATCGATGCAGCACTTGCAAACGATTTATTTATTTATATTTCCCCCATGTCTTGTGTGTGTTTTTTTTCTCCTTAACTCTGATGATAGATTCACGGTTTGTTTTAAATCCCTAACATCGATCACACAATAATCCTGCCTAATGTAAAGTTGAAGAAGACAAAACACGACTGAGGAGAGTGAAAGCTGCTAAAAAAATTCCATTAAACAAAACATGTACACAGAGTTAAAGAGACGCTTCTCTTCCTTTCTTGCAGCTCTCTCATCACCAATCTTTGCTCCCTCACTTCCTTCCGATCTTTTTGCTTTCCTTGCCCTTTGTAGTGCCGATGTTATCACATCTTGTCCCACAGAGGGTTACGGACCTCATTTGCGTGCTTGAAGTTTCCAGATTTACCAAACAGATGAACATCGAGCAGCGAGACCTGATTTTAGCCACCCGGCAGAGTCCAGTCGAGCGTCAAGCTGATGCCTCTGTGCTCATTAAACTAAACGATGGTGGGAAATTGCTGGGGAACAAATGCAAACACAATGCATTTGTCCAACTAATCGCATTAATGTACTTTTGCCTATTGTACATTCAGTTATTCAGGGAAGGTCTGTGTGGGCTGTTTTATTTTCCTCTGCCCCCTTTTTTTGTCTCAGTAGAGCTCATAAATCAAGATGTAAATGAAAGCATGGGCAGCGGCTGTTCCGTCAGGAAATACCATTGTATTATCTCACTGGTTTTGCTCCATGTAAATTGGAATGAATCAGAGGCCTGTGGTGCATTACAGGCAGGGGCGTCTGCACTGCGAAGATAAAATTATATGCATGTTGGAGTGTTAAATTTGGATTAAAATGCATTTTTTTTATTATAGCTTTTGTTTAAAGCATGGGTCTGTGTAATGGATATATGGATTTTTCACTTGTCAAACAGAACGTCCATATCACGACTGCCCTGGTTTACATATCCTGGACCCAGACGGCGTTATTCACACATTTAAATATTAATAGCAAGAAAGACACTTTGCTTGTAGAACCAATATCTGACACCTGGAGGAATAGTATTCAGGTCTGATAGTATATCATACATAATGGCAACCAAGAAAATCCAAGTTTGCGAAAAAAAAAGGGGGGTTTGTGTTCAAGCTTCTGTAAAACTTTTAACCACTTCTCTGTCTTTGCTTCACGACGCAAGTTGCTCTGAAACCCCCCAAATGTCTTTCCTCCTGTCTGGCAGTGTAAACCAACAATAAATGATGGGATGTGTCTCCTTTCAAAAAATGAAAAGCCTCTAAATTCCTCCCCTCTCCTGTGGATTTACAACCTGCTTTTACTAAAACTACAGGCAAACATCTGCTCAGAGTCTGGGAGTAGATCAATAGTTGGCCTATCTGCAATTAGTTACAGCAGCATCAGATGCCTGCTGCACTGCATGGTTAGAAAATACCCAGGAGGAATCAAAGACAAAAGGATAAACTGTGAAGAATGGACAGCTCTGAGTTTACCTGTGGGAGAGGAAGAACGTCTCCTAAATTTTGGCAAATGGAAGAAGAGTAAAGACTTTCTTCATTTAAACCAAGCTATACATACAAAGTGGATATGTTGCATTCACAGCACTATTCTGATCTGGCATAGAATTACATACTGAACTAAACACAACTGTATAAAAATAGATTTTAATTAGCTGCAGTAAGTATCAATCAGATCACAATGTGTAGTATTCCAACCTTAATATACAGGTGTAGAAAATCTGTACGCACACACACGAGGAAATTTAGTTTAATTTAATAACACATTTGGAGGCTTCAAAGTGTTTGAACTTAAAATTTCTAGAGGTATGAATATATAAAGGCTTTTAATGGATTCAAACATCAGGATTTGGACTTTAAAGAAATCTGCTGAATGAATGTATGTGGTGCAATACACACCCTTGTCTGAGAAAAATGCAAACCATGAAGGAATATTTGATGATGAATGATATTTGCTCAGTGTGTCATGTAATGTGGGCATGTTATTAGACATTAATCCCACTATGCTCTCAGATATAACACATGTCTTATTATAGTCTTAAGTAAAGCACTGCTGAGAATTGCTGTTGATGTTGTAGACAGTAGGCGTATAATTGTTCTACTGTTCTGCGTGAACAAAAGATATGCAGACAAAAGCTCTTGATGAATTCAAAAGCACAGGAGTCGATGAAAATACGAGTTGAAAAATCACATACCAGATGTCATGTGTGACTCCAGTACGGTTTGTCTCTTACTGTAAACAGCATAAAACTTTATTGTTGCAGAATCACCCTGAGACAAAATAGTATGCACATACCAAGGGAAATACAACAGATTTGACACAGCCCAGACAGAGCTATCCGCCCCAAAGCAGTTGCTCATATGCGTCCGATGTGAGCACAGTATAGTATAATACAATCCAATCGTGTCTAATTCAATAATCAGAATCAGAAACATCTCTCAGTAAACGTAAATTCGTAGATGGCAAATCGTAATGCTCAGTCCCAGTTGTTTGCTGATCTGATTTATTTTTGTGTGGTTGTTTATTGTAATGTGAGACTCCAGTGTCAACAGTCTACGGCCCTAAAATGAGCTGCGTGTGCAGAAGAAGACTTGACACCACACGTAGCACACTGCATTCACAGAAGCAAATACGACTGCTACATGTGTGAGCATGTGTGCATGAATTTGCTGTTTAATCTGAGTTTTCATCAGATTATGATCGGTTTACAAATGGAAGAAGGTGGTTAAGAAAAATAAGAGTACACATTTAAAGACAGACTTTTGTGGAACAGTAGATGTAACCTCTGAACCAGGGTATATGTGGAAAACACATTTACATATTTCCTCCTTTTCATACGAAAAGTCAGATGAAATGCGACATGACCGTTTAGTCCCTTTGAAAAACATCAGATATCTGTCTGATTTAGGACACATATCAAAGTGACCTGGGTCGGCTTTGATAACGTCGGATTTGTGCTGTTCAGTCTGTAGTCTAGCAGATATGGGTCAGCAGCAAAAAATGACAGAAAAATCGGGGCCACGTCCGCCTGCAGAGTGGAGGTAGCCTAAGTTTGTGTTAACAGGTGACATGCATGTTGTTGCTCTTATCTGCTCCCTCTTTGGTTGTTGGATTAGCGGATGTTCTGGACAACACTGTTAATAACAATGAGAGACATTTATCTTTTGGGTTGAACAGGTTTTGCCTCCACATCAGTTGAACATAACATAAAACTTTAGACTGCTAGAAATGTTTTTGTGTCAATTTATGACACACAAGCATAGCCAAATAAACAAAAATATGAAGAACACACACAAAATCAAAATGTGTATAACGGAACGAAATCAACAACTTTGGATGGAACAAAAAGATATTCACAGTCAAGGATAGGAGGGACATCGAGGAGACATGGGAGCGAGATCAGCTGAAAACTAGGGGCATGGCACAGGAGTCAACAGGCAGTGAAACACAGCAAACGATGAACAACATAAACTAAATGTGAACATGACTCAAGGAAGCACTTCAAAAAAATAAAACAACAATAAAACACATAAGAATTCACATCAGGTAAAATGAAGAAGAAAAAGCCAGTATTCAGATAAAAAAAAAAAAACAGGAGCAAAGGAAAAGCAAATTGCTCAAGTAATAAAATGTAAGCATGATGCTGAGATCACTGAAATTGAACTACGTGAAAATTGAATTGTCATAAACACCTTTGTTGAGGCTCTCGCTGTTGCGGAGGGCAGACAGAGGTGTTTCACCGCTCGCCTATTTTAAGCAGATGGAGGTGTTATACTGCTCCGCTATTTTTAGCCAAGAATGCAAAGTAAATAAGTAAAGTGACAGAGGAAGAAAGTTAAATAGGACACAATACGTGCGTGTGTAGAGCTGATTAAGATTTAAAGAAAGTCGAGTCAGAGGCAAACCAGAGCGTGGAGAAGAGCAGGATTGAAATTGCCCTCTGACACATTCAAATCTTCATCGATTGAAGCTGCTCCCCTGCTGCCTCCTCCTCCTCCTCTGTCTTCATATACCAGACAGGTCTTTGTCGGCTTCACTCGCATGACTCTTCTTCATTCCACAGCTCTGGAATAAGTGTCAGAGCGTGAAGACATTGATTCCTACTGAAGATGTGAGAAATGGACGCCGTGGATTCAACCCACATAAATCATGGCCAGCAGCTGGTTCCAGACTCAGCAACGGACAGTGTGGAGCCACAGATATATGATAGATGTGCTGCTAAACACATGGCACTACTGCTCAGGCTCAAAACAAAGAGTTGAGAGTTGGGTTTCAACTTTTAGTCCTAGTAGTTCCTCCTGTTTCTTCTCAAACACTGACAACAACCACACCTGCTCACCATCATACTATGCTTCATATGTTCACTTATTGTGCCTAGAAAGACTAGGTTTCAGTCCTGCTAGAAAAAAACAACCTGACCTTACTCATTTGAGCTTGTTTCAGGTTTGACTGGTCTCACACACATGCACATGCACACACACACACACATACAAAGGGAAAGAGAGAGAAAGTTACTCCTTATTAACTGTAACTAACACTAAGATCAACAGGGTTTTAATGACATATCTCAACATCTCCTGGATGAACCAACACCAAATTTGGAGCTGGCGCTCTCAATGCAGTGGCACAGAAATAGCTTTTTGCTATTAGCTCTCCTTCTCTGTCTGTCTCCTCTCTCTCTCTCTCTTCTCTGTCTCACTCTCTCTTTCTCTCTCTCTTTATGTGTCTCTGTGCTTGTCCTTCTAACTCCTTTTCTCTTCCTTTGTTTCTCTCTTTCCACTTGATGATGAAGAGTGGACTAACAAGAAAAACATTCATGCACACATACACACACACACACACACACACACACAAATATGCCACTCTCACACTTTCACACTCCCACAGTCAATGTGCATTAGTTATAATGATGGGGTGGTCCTCCGGTATATGGTGGAGAGCGGTTCAGGACTGTGATGACAGAACCATCATCGGGTTCAGACTGAGGTTGAACAGCTAGTGATCTCAGGCATCATGAGTGCCGGAGCAAAGCCATTATAAAACTAGCTCAAGCACCAAAATGTTTCTCAAGGAAAAATGGGCAAAAGACAATCAACACTCAGTAACCTGATGCTCATTATCAACATGATTACCATTTAACATGCCTGTGCTGTTGCTGATCTAACGCTAGTTTCTCACTGACAAGACACAGAAGACACACAGACACACACACACATGCATGCACACACACACACATATATACACACACACACACACAGACAAACACAATCAGCATATGAGGACATAAAGGCAAAAGTTCACCAACCTTTGCTTGCTGCTACCTGTCATGACTGGAGGCCAAAAGTTCAGCTTTTCTGTGGACAGCAGCCCCACTTCCTGGCCTGGTGTCATGGTGATTAGCTCCACAGGCTCATTAAGCACGCATGTGTAATCCAAACATATGCTGCGCCAGTTTTATTTGCATTCTCAAGCCTCGGCAGGGTGGACGCATTAGCATAGCTGCAGCACCCCAACAGAGATGGAAATAGCTGCAGAGCTTTTTTTGGAGCAGAGTCAGGAACATCATCGGGGGTGTTGCACCTTCTTCCCACTGCCCTTACACCTCTGTTACCCCAATTCTTCCTCACAAGGACCCATCTGGCCTTCATGCTGTGACTAGGAGAATCGCTATTTTACTTTTTTTACAGGAAGACAGAAAAAATGCATGTGAAATATTCTTTTGTTTGAAAGTCTATTCAGGCTTGAAGATTTTGTCTTACTGAGCTTTACATGGAGCTGTAACCCATCAGTAATTCTCCCTTGAGAAAACTAGATTCATTACAGTTGCTCCAAAAAAAGAAAGTGAAACTGGCCATATGTATATATTATAAACAATATTGACAAATTAAAGTGACACAAAAGGTTTGTGCCTGGGCATACACAATCAAAGGGTTTGTCCAGGTTTGGTGTATGTACACGTTAAAGTTTCTGCTTATCAGATTTTACGGTGAGAAAAAAAAAAGTTTTCAGGGAATATACGACCCTCTGTGACCCCAGGCCTGCAGACCCCTGTGGTGCTCCTCATGTTGCTGTTTCTAGGAACTCTTTTTAACAAGTTGCATAAAGGGATCAAACAGAAGAAAACTGACTAAGTAATCAATTAATGTGAAAACTCTCCAGCAGCAATCAGAGCTCAGTGTGTGTGTGTGTGTAATATGCTAAGCAGGGCTGTAAGAAAACAGCACCATGCACATACTCACTCTTCATCTTGTTTCATCCAGATTTCTTCTCATCATTAGGAGAAAAAAAATAAAGTGTTTGTTTTCTTCAGACTCGTCAACAGATGGATGAGAGTGTGAATGTGTGAACGTTTCATTCACACTCTGTTCATTAAAACTGAATATTTGTGTATGTGAACTCCTCACTCATTTAACTCAATGCCCTTTTTTTAAGTAACACATGATACAGCACATGCTCAGAACTTGATTTTGCTGGAAGAGATGATTTAGGAAACAAAATAATTAAAACAATGCTCTTTAATTAAAGGATTTCAGCTGTCGTCAAAGAGACGTCTTAAACTGCCAGAGAGGAAAGTGATGTCCGTTTCCACACATGCACACACATACTGTAACACCACCTCAGCCCATTCACATAGTAATACCCCCGAGTCCATCGGACCAGTATCAATATGCTCAGAGCATTCAGCAGCAGCCTGAACCGAGCTGATGGATGCAGAAAACAACTGTCAGGGCTCATAATTAGTCCGTTTTGCCAATAAATTTAAGGCTGATTAGAAAATGACAGCGAATAACTCAGGAACTTAGTAGTGTGACGGAGCAGCCAGCCCCATGTCCTGCTGATCAACCTGAAATATTTTGCCCACACAGCAGAGTTTGGTTTAGCGCTCGCTCCCCACCGCACACACACACACACACACACACACACACACACATACACACACACACACACAGCCACACTTTGTGTGTGTTCTGACAGGAGGCTCAAGCCATGAAGCCACGGTGCCACCAGAGGTGGAGCGGGGTTAAGCTCACAAGCTACGTAGGTAGCACTACACTGGACAGAGCACCAGGATGAAGAATCACAGAATAACAAGGCCAGGGGAGGAAAAATAATTGATTTAGCGAGGGGGAGGGGCTGCACAGGTTGTTTTTCCCATTTCTTGCTCTTTTCTTTTCTTTTCTTTTTTTTTTTTTTGGCTCAATGCACCAGAGGACATGCAAGGTCTCCTGTGGTGGCAGTTGGCATCGGAGGGAACTCGCAGCCTTGCTAGAACGGAGCACAGAGCAGGGGGAGCTTGAGAAAATGTAATTAATTGGATCAGATTAAAATTAATGAAGTAATTAAGGAGCTGCCTGCCCCACTTCTTCCAGGGTAGAAGTGTCGAACATAGCAGTGGCGGCAGGAGTAGCAGTGGCTTCGTCGAGCGGCAGAGCGAGGAGGGAGAGAGACTGAGTGGCTTCGATTTAGAGGCACTTAGAGTGCAGGAAGTTGTAACAAGGAGGGGGACTAACACTTAAAATAAACCTCCTTCTAATCTACCTTCTTTATCTCTGCTTCTTAGTGCTCATCGCTGTGCTCTACACTCTTTTCTTTTTGCCTCTTCAAACAGACCGGCCGCCGTCACGCTGACACTCAGCCCCTCAGGATCTGCAACTTCCCAACGAGCCAGGATAATTTACCCACATTTTCTATTCCGCACCAAGTCCAATCAGGTGTAAAAACTGTGGGTAAGCTGTCATGCTGTGTCAACAACGTTAATGCCGATTATTTATCGAAGCAGAGCAAGATAATGAGGTAATTGAGCAGCAGGTGAAGCTCAGGCTGAAGGTTCTTGTTATTCTCAAAAATATTTGTTTCTACTTTTTATCTTCTTTTTTTTAAGTCAAACAAAAATAACCAAAACTTTAAAAAAAAGTTAAACTTTTTTCAAGTTTTGTCAAGTAATTGGTGTGTGAGTGAAGTATTCTTAATGATATGCACGTCAGAGAGTTTGCAGAAAACAGCCATGAAATATGAGTAAAATCACAAATAAATCACTATATTAAACACATTAAATTTCATTTACATAATTTTCATGTTTAATTTGTTTAATTTCATGTAAGCATTTAAATGGAATATATATATGTGTATATATATATATATATATATATATATATATATATATATATATAGTTTCTTTGCTTTAAAAATAGAACCAAAGAAAATTAATATTTTTTAAATCATTACCAATGAAACGCACAGTATAAAGGATCAGGATCACGCGTGGAGGAGAATAGCAGCACAGCTTTTCGACATGTAAAGAGCAGACACATTTGACCTCACTGCATAAAATGCAGTTAGGTAGCATACGTGCCAAAAGAAGCGTATGTGATTGTCAACCCTATACATCATCTCTGATGACGTCTGCTAAGATTTCAGAAAATGTTCATGATTGTCAATATTAGAGTATGTACTCTGCATGTTTGAGAGGGTGTGCTAGTAAGCTGCATTTTGTAAGTCAAAGTCAGGGGCTTGGGCTGAGTCCAACAAAACATCTCAAACATCAAAAAGTTTGGATGCATAATACAAAATCAATGAATATAACCAAAGGCTATAGATGCTTTTCTAACGATAGATTTTTATTTTTCAAGTAACAGCAAGTTGTTTTATTTGTTGCAACAAGTAGCACGTCTAAACATCAAACAGAGAGACATCCCTCTATACTGCTGTGTTAATTTTCTATCCTGGGGCTCCTCATAACTAGCCACATGCTGCTTGCTCTCTTCACCTCCACCTGACAAGTGCCAGTTCAGTCCATTCACATCAAAATCAACCCAGTTTAAGCTTGTACACCAGACTGGTCCAAATCGGCTTTTAAACAATACCTGCGTAGTGGTGAGTTATGAGCTCCTGCCCACTCTGTCCTATATACTCAGTAAAAGTACTGTACAATGTCATTATTACTGCCGGTGAGTAATAGGTAACTTTAAAATGTTCTGTGAAAAAAATGAACTACAAAAAACTGCTTTTTACCAAAACCACTTCAAACAATTTTGAAAATGTTGACAGAAAAAATAGATTCACTTTATTGTTACATTGTTACTGTAAGTTTTTTTTAACCACTTTTAAGTGTCTAGCAGAGACAACAACAAAGCAGTGCAAAGTTGGAAATCTTAATTTATCTATAGGAGAGCAAATGTTTCATTTATAATTTTTTAAATTAAAAACATTTAGAGGGTGCACATATTGGCAACCTTTCAACATCTTGTAACCCAATAGCTCTCCTAATTCTGCAAATAAATTAAATGTTAAGCACAGAGTGAGTGAGAGTGAGTATCACACTATGTCCAAGTCGCAATACCCTGAAGTCCACGTCTGCATGATGGAGGCTCTGGAAAAATGGACTGATACATCATTAAACTGAACGACAACTCTTCCCTTCCTGTCACTCCAGTAAACTTGTAAACTTTTTCCTGTCTCCTCCAACTGTCCGTCTGTCCTGGCCATCATAAAACCCTTGCTCTTCAGTATCAGTAAAAAAATCCGTATTTTTCTTTTGGCTGCTGCAAATGAAGTAAAATGTCAGCTTTTCAGGTGTACCATTTGTTTCACCAGATGAGTGTGAGGAGAGGTAATTTACTTAAAAGCATTTCACAGGTTTTGCTGCGACTTCTTCTGGTTGGGATGCTCCTATACTAGTGCCTGTGCCACTGCAGATCTCTGGGAATCATTAGGCTATGGCTTATAGGAAAACATGAACTCAATCTAGCGGCTCCATTTCTTCATGATCAGTGAATGATCACCTGAAATCCCACACGTTGTTTCATGTGTAGGAAGACAAAAGAAACAGACGTATGACACAGTGATACACTGGAGGCAGATGTGGCACTCCAACCTTTACCTAATTTCCCTTTACGGATTATTAGAGTTATCTATCTATCTATCTATCTATCTATCTATCTATCTATCTATCTATCTATCTATCTATCTATCTATCTATCTATCTATCTATCTATCTATCTATCTATCTATCTATCTATCTATCTATCTATCTATCTATCTATCTATCTATCTATCTATCTATCTATCTATCTATCTATCTATCTATCTATCTATCTATCTATCTATCTATCTATCTATCCATCTATCTATCCATCTATCTATCCATCTATGAAATGAAATGAAAATGACGGGCCACACAAACCAAAACTACTGAATTCATGAATCCAAGTGCTTTTTGTGTGTGTGTGTGTGTGTGTGCGCGCGTGTGTGTGTGCGCGTGTGTGTGTGCGCGTGTTTGTGTGTGTGTTGGTGTGTTACGTCCTTATGACCTTTTTGGATGTGTGCACCATGCACAGTATTTTCCTTTTTGTTCGATTAACCCAGGGACTTTTCATGGAGTTGAAATAGAGTTTTGCTCTATTTCAAAGGAAGATATTTTCCCGGAGGAAAGAGGACACTTTCATGTTATAACACCATTACACAGAAAGGCTGCAACACTGACATTACAACATTGTAACACACTGTCACAGCATTGTGACACTCTAACACTATAACGCAATGATAATGTGACACTGTAGCGCTGCAGTGCAGATGTCACATCCTGACAGTTAAAGCTGCGTTGAGACGTGCTTGGATCTAAATCATGTTGATGTTTTTGTACGTGCTCTTTGCCACAAACAATCCGAGAACTGCAAGACTGTTAAACATGCATGTGACGGCGCAACACTGTCACTGCTTGACATGGTCTGCTGTGAGGTGTGTGATAAGAGAGGGGAAGAAGAATCTGACCCAAGATCATTCCAAAGAGGAATGACAAACAACTCTCCACAATATATAGTCAAGCATAGACGATTTGTGCCCCCTAACATATGAGAAAAGACACAAGGTTTCAACAGCTGCAGTTACACAATGGGAAGATTGAAAATTCAGCTGCAAGTCACAATTATGTGGCCACATACACATCACACCTGTATATAGGCTTTGATTGTTGTGTGTAAATAAAGTGCTATTGTCAGTGTCATGGCGGTGCTTCCCCAGTGACCACCCGCGCTACAGACACATGTAATGAAAATCATCACAACACACGTCACAGCAGGATGTGTGTAATTATGTTCTCATGCTCCCACCGGACCAGTCTGACTGAGTCCTGGGAAACTGATAAGGTAGAGACAAAGACTCTGGGATTTTCAGTGTGTGTGTGTGTGTGTTTGTTTACACGGAGAGTGACACTCTTGATTTAATAGCACACACACACACACACATACCTGTTTGACTGCAGAGAGCTGACATAGAGTAGATTCAGAGGATTCAAGGCAGCACTGGCTGAAAGTAAAAAACATTTCATCTGTGGACACAGTTATGTCACTCACACCTTAGAATGAAAAATCATTGTCAAAAGGAATTGGGCATGTGTGCAGAGGTGCGTAGGTCACAACAGGTGCTGCTTAGAGACTGAAATGCAGCTCTTACTCATGTGACCTGCTGAGTAGTTGATATTGTTGCTATGGCATCTGGATACAGGGACACATTTGGATGAACACAGTAGACAAAAGTGCAGTCTGAGGTTGGATATTGTCGACCTTGAGGAAAGTAATGAGCTATGAGACAGCGAATCTGTGATTTAATATGACTTCCATCAGAAAATGGTAGCGGCTGAATTGCTGGGAAACATCACTACAGAGCACATATGTTGGTTGTTCCCTTAATTCTCCTCAGCCAAGTATGAACAAATCTTCTTAACATTAGACATCTTAGACTTGAGTGGTGTTTCCTCCGACAAATGGCTCCAGATTTAAAATCTACAACGACCCATTTACTTCTCCCAAACACTGTTGTGGAGCTTGTCTGAAATCCATTACACTATATGGAGCAGATTTATCAAGACACAGATTTACTAAATTCATAATATGTTGTATTTTATTTGTTTTAAAGATGCAACCTTTAGTGCACACTGCTTGCAAGCAGATTTGTTTTGGGTGTTAAGTTTGCAGACATTTGTATACGCACAAAACAAATAAACCAGCTATCCAGGCCACAGGGCACACCTACCATTCAGTCTCACACCGAGAGGCAATTTAGAGTCTACAGTCAGTTTTCAGTGTTTTCAAAGAAAGGTGGGAAACCTGAGAACATGCAGAAAGTCCCAGGGATAACAGGCAAAGGATGCAAACTTCAAACTCAACCTGCCCCCTTTTTCTTTTGTCTCAAACTCTTTTCATTCTCCATGGACACGTTTCTCATCTGCCACAAACACACAAACACACACAACCAGGCTTTATGTATGAAGTCTCCCTTATGCTAATTCTACACCTCCATCCCTTCTTCGCTTGCAGCTCACATTTCCCTGATGAACATCAGGCCGACTGCACCGTGTGAGCGCGAGCGTGTGTGAGTGAGAATCTCAATTAATGGGAAGGAGCACTCGCTGGTCTGGACAGGGAGAGCAAAATTGGGAATTAGTGGCTCTCAGCAGAGAAGTGGGAGCGAATCAGATTTTATGACCTCGCGTGTATCAGAGCAGAGCGAGGAAGATGAGCTGAGAGGCCGAGCGATGGAGAGGCTGTGTGTGTGCAAGGAATTCTCAATGAGCTGAAATTAGCTTCACTTGTCTTATTTGCTCTCGCTCACGAGGAGTCGGGGGGACGCAGCTAACGGCCTTTATTTATCTGGGGGGGTTGGGAGTTGTGTGTGTGTGTGTCCAGAGTGTGTGTGGTGGTATTGCTGCTGCTACTTCTGCTGCTGAGCATTATTGCCTCATTGCCCCCAACATCCTCCTCAAACCCCTGTCACTGTGCTCATTACATCAGCATTAGACACATTCACCCCTGCCAGATGGATTTGATGCATGTGGAAACTAGGATTAAACGCATTTTAACGCTGCAGTTTTAAAAGATGTACAGGCTCGTGTAGATTTCCCACCAGACAGTTTTGAATGAGAACGTAATGAGACGTAAGTTCACGAGTCCCATTGATACGACTTACAACTTCCCTGGATTCTGATTATCTGAAGAAAGGAGAATTTACACAAACATATTATGAACATAGGTTGGATCACGGTTCTGAGATTCCAGAAGAGAACAAAACCAGAACCAGATTCAACCACTGGCCACTGCTATTGTTGCCCACAGCAGCCTAGTTTGTGCCATGTTTCAGCTGGATGTGTGTGTTTATGCGACTGGCCAGGGAATCAAGAAGGTTCACATTTTGTTGTTAAAACAGAGCGTCACATCATGGTGATTTTACTTCTGAAAAGTTTCATTGTGTGTTTGTGTGTGCCAGAGAGAGACAGAGATAGAGAGACAGGCAGACAGACAGACAGAAAGAGAGAGAGAGAGAGTTTGTTCGCCCTCTCCACTTTCTTCAGATTGCAGCACATTTTTTATGGCCGTCAGTGGGGAGGCTGATGGAAAGTGGCCATTATGAAGCAGCGCTGCAGCACAGAGCAATTTCAAAAATTGAGTAACCTTTAACTAGTGAGGAGGCACATGATGTGACCACTTTTTGAGTGACCATTCTCAGCTGAAATGGTCCCATCCTTGGCCACCAGACTTGTATTCACATGCTTTTGACTTGCCTTTGCCTGTGACTCCAGCTCTGCCACCATGTGTCAGATTAGTTTTTATTCCAGGTTTAATCCTGGTGTGGAATCAGTGAAAATGGTTTCGATATTTCATGTCTCCCTCTGAAATCCTGCTGTAACATACATGTTGCAGGAGTCATTCCTTCTTGTTGGAAATATGATTAAAGATGCTTTTTAGTTGAAAATCTATACAGGTCCCCGTGTCTGCATAGGATACTGCAATTTCTAGCCACTATCCAAATTCATGCACGTTTTGGTTAACTAGGGATTCTAAATTGCCTGTAGGTGTACGTTAAAATAGTCTCCTACTTATGCCATGAAGGTCCAAAGTGGATAAGATCATGGATGTATTATTTAATTAGCCCAAAGGTGGGGAAATATATGTTTTTACAGCATGTAAATAATCAATAGAAACAACAGTGGTGGGAAAACATAGTAGAAAACAGTTAACATGTGTTGTGTCAAATCCCGATTCATTTGGCACATTCATAACAGTACTCGAGACCTGTGCAGGGCAAACACACACTAAAAAGTTGGTGGAACCCAAACTCTCCGCACATACTCCTATTCACCTGGGAACCCATCGGAAAGCGTGGCAGGAACATGGAAATCCATACATGGGCGTGAATCATCGACTGTATATCCGGTTTGAAAAGTGAAGCCAATGTCGAAGTGACTTTTCTTGCAATACTGTCTGGTTCCAAAAGCCTCTAGCTCCAATATACACTCGACTAAAAAAATGTAGTTGTCAGTTATGAAATGATCTGTTAGTCAGCCTAAAAATAATTCAGTGATTCATTAGATATTAGTGCTAAAGAAATATAAGGAATCAGGGCGTCTATATTTGACTGATATTGACAACCCTTGACAAACCATTGGGTGACATCACAGAGGTTTGGAGCTTCGTTAGCACTCTCACTTGTTCCTGGACATGACCACAGCTCCTGATCAATCAGGAGATGCAACTGGTCAGAAAAAAGGTAGGAAAAGGGATGGGTAGTAACATACAATTTAAGTTGGGTATGTTTTGCTGATGCCAATTTAAGGTTATTTACTTTATTGAAACAATGTGTACTCATGGTGTGTTTGTTTTTCCAACTTTTAAACTATGACTTTTGGCTTTAAAGCATTTCGGGCAAATTACACTCAACTGTCCAAGTACAAGGAATTATGGATGGCAGATGTAGACCATGGATGTATTAAAACCTGGATAGGGTGCCACGTTCTGCTGGCAATCTGTTTTTACCAGTGGTCAACACTGGTATTGCAGCTGAAATCCTATTGGGGCCCAAAATGCATTTTCCCCATAGACGGCTGTATGAGACGGCTGTAAAAATGCTGACAGGGCACCTTCAGCTGCAAACACAGCTAATAACTTATCTCTGTAATGCATATTGTATATTCTATCATTTTCTATGTCTCTGAATATATGGATAGAAGCCACTGAAAAGCTTCTCCCAAACACGGATTGGTTCATAATGCCCATGTTGCATGATGGGAGTGACTCTACTACGCAAGCTCTAGCCTGGCGGTATGTATCAGGCAATCAGCATCCATAGGACTGGAGGGGCTGCCATGTTGTGTCTGTTATCCAGGGATTATAATGCATCCATGATGTAGACAAGCATGGCCAACCGTATGCATCTTTTTCTTTTCAATCACCAAGGGTGCTGCTGATTGCTCATTTGAGCGAAACAGAGGAGGACAAATGGTGACAACAAACAAACAAAAAGCCCTTTGCTTTATTACAGAAATTGTCGACCGTAACCACACCAAAACAACAAACAACTCTCACTTTCTCTCAGCTCCTCACTCACACACCTACATACACACACCGGACCCCTGTCTTCCTCCACTAACCCTGCTCCCCCACTTTCTCATCCAGCCACTTACCTGCCCAGTGCCCGGTGTGGCATCACAAATTGTAACTGGGAGTACATCCATCTGGTATGAGTCCACAAGAGGGAAGTTATGGGTCTGAATGCCATTCCAAGATACTTTCACAGGTAGTAGTTTGGAAAAACACGAGTTAAAAACATGAGCCTGGAGCGCACCATTAATAGTTACGTTTGATGTTACTTTAAATAGTGATATATTGTTACTTTAATTACTATTTTGTTATTATCCTAAGTTAAATTGAATAACTTTGCTTTGAGATTCAGGTGAATTATAAAGTTTGTTCTTCAAGGGAAAGTGTTTGTGTAGTGTTTGAGTATACTGACAACTAATGCATGTCTTTCGTGTTTATCTCTAGGGTTATCAACTTATTCCGTTTTTACGTTGATGTCCTTTGAAACTATCAAACCAAAAACCATCTTCAATAAAATAAAATCAAAGAATAGCTAGAATTGAGTTGTCCTTTGCATCCTTCAACTGATCAAACAGTGTTTCAAGTTTGGCATTTGTATGAGGAAAACATGGCATAAAGTTAACATGAGGTAAGAGTAAATCTGCAAAACTGATATTTCACAACGACAAAACAAAATTCAGTGCCCGGATGTGTGTGTGGTGTAGAAGTCTTGATTTATTTTGAAGTTACTAACCTGGTGACACAGGCCAGAGGCAAACACTGATTGACAGAGTCTTCTTGTCTCACCTAGAACTTGAGTTTGGATGGATGTTTATTCCTGTCTTTAAATTCAGATGTCTTCATTATGCATCCAATTACAGCACCAAAGTCAACTCTGAGGGAACTGATCAAACATATTAAGTTTGTTTATTAGACAAAGGAAACAATAAATGTGATTTCATTGCATTATGTGCACTGACAGATGCCATAATCTTATCAACACCATAACATTAAGAATGCTGCATTCAGCTGTGTTGCCTCCAGCCATTGAAATTATGTAATATTGGCATCTGCTGTCATGAATTATGAAACCTTTGCCACTTTCCTTCCTTCTGTTCAGAGAGAAATAGAAACAAAATGAACTGAATAAAAAAAGTTTGTTTGAATGCTTTTTTGTTTGGCATTGCATAGACAAATCGCCCGCAGCACAAATATGTTCTAATAAACAACATTAATGCTGTTTTCGCAGGCCCTGACATGGTAACACTACTGCAGCCACACAGTAAAGCATGCAGAGAGTGGAAGAGGAGAATAATAAACTCATGAAATAATAAAGTTCAATGGTGCCAATTCAGCAACACAAGTGGAACAAATTTGCAGCACCAAGTCTAAACCACAGGCTGGGGTCATCAGTTACAGAAATACACCATGGCCTGTTGTGGTGGGTAACACTTATCTTGAGCACAAAGGTTAAAACACAAATGAACTACACAGAGTGCACAGTAAAACGCTGGGACTTAAGCATGAGAAGATAAAGCATGAACCTCATAGTGCTGCAGACACTGCTACATGTAGAAGCACAAACGTGCACACATGCAGATGGATGCACAATGCTATATTGCTATTGCTATGTAGCTATTGTATTATATTATATTGCTATCGCTAGGCAACACAGATGTACTCAACCCTGGATATCACTGTTTGTCACTGACACAGTCCTCAGCAATCTTCCATCCTCACCTCCTCTTTCCCAGTCCTTTCCCCTACCGTACCACTATTTTATTTCAAGCGTATTGTGTGTGTGTATGTGTATATATGTGTGTGTGTGTATGTGTGTGGTGTGTAATTATAACTTTGGAACATCTCAGGATCCTGCCAGTGGAAATAGCCGGGGAAAGGAGTGTCTGGGCACCTCTTCAGCGACTGCTGCCCCTGCAATTTGGATCCACATAAGGTATAGATGATCGGATGAGATGAGTTGTATGTTGTGTTTAGGTCCTTGCATCTGTGACTGCAGAAGCAGGAACTTTGTTTTGTGTCAGTCCTCCACAGCTTTGGCATCTTTGCACAGTGAGGTTTGTGGAGATGGAGACAGACAACTGTCAAACCAAAACTGCAAACTCAGATCGTTTCCAACTAAACCAACGCGCTTTGTCCCCATATCAAAAGCAGGAATGAAAGGTGGCTCTGTGAACTGAATTATGCCCCAATTATCAACATTTTAAATCACTGCTTCAAAGTTGCTGATGCATAGGGCAAATATGACAATAGCAAGTACAATCCACCAATCCACTATCACAAAAATGTTTGCAGGATATTCCATGATGCACCCATCTCCTCCCACTTTCCTCACTCCCCTGAAGACCCTCCCAGCTCCGAGGAGCACTTTTGATTGGCTACAAGTAATTGGTTCACACTGCGTCTACACTGCAAAACAGTTGAGGACATCAACTGTGTATGCACCCTCATATGCATATACATGCTCAATGTATTTGTGTGTGTGTGTGTGTGTGCGTGGGGGGGGGGGGTGGGGGGGGTGGGGGTGGGGGGGTGAAACACACTTGGCTGTGAAACACTTCTCACTGTGATTATTAATTACATCCATCCCTTGCCACCTGTGTTTGTGTTTGAGTAGGTGTGTGTGTGTAGGTGTGTGTGTTTTTCTCCTCTTTCCTCCACTCTATCCAATCTTCTTATACAGACCATTTCGTCCTCCCTATCTCTGTCTCATCTTCCTCTCCATCATCCTGCTCCTCGTCCTCACACAATGCAGGGGACCACGTTGACAATTAAGGGTGTAAATGAGAAGGAAGAAGATGGAGAGATATTGAATTTTGCTGAACTGTAATAGGGTTCAGGAGGAAGAGGAGAAGGAGGAAGTTGCAGAGAGAAGGTTTTATTTTTCTCTCTCAGGAGCACTTTGCCTCTGCGGCCAATCACAGGATAATTTTGAGGGTCTGTCGCTGTAATAGGCCCCTGTTATTTTCCCTCAAACAGAGGACAGTTTCATGAACACAGTATATGTGAAACACACTTTCAAAGAAAACATTTTGGATGATCGACGAGGAAAATGATGTGTTTCAATGCTGTAAACACAGAACTGGTGCCAGTCTGGGTCAAGGGTTGGTCGACCGTCTTTCAAAAGTTTTTCACTGCTTCTGCGTGTGCCAGTGTCTGCAGCCGGTGTTCAGGTGTGACAGTGATGTTTTAACATCCATGGAAACACCATAATTGTGAGAACCCATTTACACCTATTAACTACACCTGGCAGGAGAAACACTGTAGTGGTCTACAGGAGCAGACTTGTTTTCTGAACCATCTTGAAGGTGGTTTCCTTCAGCACAAAGGGCATTCACAGGGTCACCTATTTCTTTTTTTTTTAATTTAAGTATTTTTTGTGCTATGTGGTTAGAGGAAGAGTTTGTCACCTTTTTCTCCTCAGAATTTTTCACTCATCACGTCAAAATGTATTCATCAGTTTCGAATTGGCTTTAATGCAGAGAAAAAAAATGTATGATGAAGATGATCACACAAACAAGCCCATTACGAAACTTTATAAGGCACAACCAAGTGTTGCAGTAATAAATTATAATGGGAATGTAATCTTTCAGCAAGAAAACGTGTGAACTATAAAGTCTGTAGAAAGTGGCTGTTTGCATAAGAGAAAGGTCAACACGAAAAATGCAGGAAAAAGGAAAAGTGTGCAAACAATTACGGTTTGCCATGGGACAGATGTGGAGAGAGATGTGGACAATCTCAGCTAAATCACTCGCTTGGCGTCATTGTCCCCACAGTGAACCTGAGTGTAAACCTGCTGAGGACTTCACTCCTTTCTCGTCCATGTTTTACATCTCAACAGAAACAATGGCTCTACCTGCTCTGTCAATGTTGTCTTTTAATATGCATGAAGCCTTGTAGAAGCCCTGTTAGCACAAATCACAATTAACCCCTCTCTGTTCTTTTCAAACTAATCACTTGTCATTAATGCTGCATCTCTTCCTCTCTCCTCCTCTCATTTACTCCCCTCTGTGAAGCTGTTGTCTCTGTCTGTCGGTCCATCTGCTCATCAGAGCACTTGAAACATCTTCACATCACTCTTGTTCCCCTTTTCCTACTGCATACCTCAAAATTGCCATCAGTGAGGTCAGTTGTGGAAAGGTCAGTACTTAAATAAAATAATAAATAACCAGATAAATGGTTTCCAGTAAAAGTAGAAGTGCCACATTACCACCCTACTTTTTCTGTCTTTTAAACTTTTTTTTAATTAGCATGTTTTTAATTTCTAGAATCAGCAGTGCTGACCATATTATTATATATCCTGTTAATTTATAAACTCAATATTACTAATTGATATTGATATAATATTGATAGGTTAGTAGCCTGCAAGCCTAAATTTTCCAACAAATGTTGAATACATATAAAAAATAAATCGATAAATATACTGTAAAAATGTGCTGGAGTGTCCATTATTACAGTCATTATATGCAAGATACATATGGAAAATGCACTTAAAAATATTTCAGCTGTGGCAATTAAGTCAAGCTGAGATGACAAACACACACACACGCACACACACACACACACACAAGAGCTGTCTATGCTGAGGTGCTGACACAGCGTTTCAGAAGAGTGTCTCTGAAGATGAGCAGCGGGGTAGAAGAGGAGGAACAACACGACAAGGATGAAAAAGAGTACGAGAGAGGGAGAGATTCATCAGAGCAGGCGTGAGTGAGATGACATGAAGTGGTACGCAAACAAAGAATTATGGGAGAAGTGATGGTGGGAGAAGGGAAGACAAAGGAAATGGTTTGAAGAGAGAGAGAGAGAGATGAAGGGAGGGACAAGGGACAGCCGTCCTGAGCAGGGGGGGCAAAAATAACTGCAGGGACCAGAGGAGTAAAGTGGGGTTGAAGGGGTGAATCAGAGTAACAGAAAGGAAGGTAATGAGAGAGAGAGAGAGAGAGAAAGAGAGAGAGAGAAAGAGAGAATACACATAAAAGATGAGGCGAGTGAATGGAAGGATGGAGCAGCAGCTTAGAGATTAGCATGACTATTAACTGCTGTCTGACTGCAGAGCTCATTAAAGTCCACTGCAGAGACTCCTGCAACTGTGTGTGTGTGTGTGTGTGTGTGTGTGCGTGTGCATGTGCATGTGCATGTGCATGTGCATGTGCATGTGCATGTGCATGTGCATGTGCATGTGCATGTGCATGTGTGTGTGAACGAGATCATTTTTTTTTGTCTACACTTGTTATGTGTGTATTTTTGAGCAGGTGTGCGTGTTGGTAGTTCTTGTGTGTATGCATGTGTGCGTATGTGTGTGTGTGTGTCTCGCAACAGGCCCCATGAGGAAGATGACACCAAGTGCCAACAGGATTACCTTGCAGGCAGCGGTATGGGTGGTCCAGGAATGTGTGTGTGTGTGTGTGTGTGTGTGTGTGTGTGTGTGTGTGTGTGTGTGTGTGGATGGTGGACTCTGTGGCGTCTATCTTCTCACATCCTGAGCACACTCCCTAGTTCCTCTTCCTTAAAGCTCTGCACTTTTCACACTCACAGCCTCTGCCTCAGTCAGTCGCATGGTGCCTTCGTGCACAACATCCACACACACACATACACACATTTCCCAGGCGTTATTGTGTCTGTGTCTCGCCCTCCATCTTTTTTGGATTTCTTACCTCATTCATTTTATGTTGACAACTTGCTCAGAAAATTATCATTATTCAAAATTTTTAATGTGAAAAAAGGTTAAGCTGTTAAAATGCTGGCACTGTGAAGAGAAGTGCTGAGACTCAAGCTAGTAGATATGAGATAGTTAGATAGATTCTTTTTTTTTTAATCCAAGCACTTCAGTTTCAGATGCAGAGCCATCTGTTCCAGCTTTTTGCTTATATTTTACTTAAATATGGAGAACTTATTTCATTTGAGAACAAGTTACTACACTTCTTCATTCTATTAACTCGTACCTCACAAGTTCAGAGTTGCACCGATTACAAATATTGTTGTTGAGTCCTGTAAATGCAGGACAATACTGCCTTTTGTTGTGATCTGAGTGATGTGGACTTTAACATGATGAAACTTTATCTAACTCTTTGAGTTGTAAATAAATACCAATGCTATCAACCATGTGGAGACAAGCAAGCTGAAAGCTGTTTTTTTTTGCTTTTTTTTCCCCTTTTCCCTGTAGTTCTAATAATATCAATGCACCCGTCGAGGCCTAGGAAGGCAAACAGGCGACATATTAGGGCAGTGCCGAGTGAGTGACAGAGCAACAGCTGCTGGCTGTGGAGGTCAAGTTACCGAGACACAAGAGAGAGTAAAAATAAACAGCAAGAGAGAGAACGAGAGAGAAAGTAACAAAGAGATGGAGAGAGTGAGAGATGAACACAACCTAATACGAGGAGAAAAACAAAGTTGACACCTTGAAGAAACGAGAAGGCAGAGTGACGGCGACACTCATGAGTTTGGCCTTGCAGTCTTATCTGCTGTGTGTGTGTGTGTTTGAGTGTGCGTGTGTGTGTGTGTGTGTGTGTAGACATGCCTCCTCAGTGTGTGCACAAACAAGCATGATTGATGAAGTCTCACATTGAGGAGCTTCATAGTCTTTTTGGACATAACAAAAAAACACAAGAAACACAATAATGACATACAATAAAACAATATGGTGTCCAGGGGCTACTAGTACTCTTATTCGGGAACAACTACTATTACTATACTACTACTATACTATGTATACTACTATACTAATAATCTCAAAATAATATAACAATTATACTTTTTTTCATAGAGAACTTTTCAACCAAGAGAGATTGGTTAAACAGTTTCGTGGTAAAAATGAAATGGTACAATAAAACAGGGGTTTTGTATTCATTCAAAACAAATAGTTGCTTAACAGGAAAAATTAAAAAGCAATTGGAATCAGTGAGAATAGTAAAAAGTAAAATATGAGGGAGAGTTAATTAAAAACCATGTTAAATGAATACGTTTTCTGCTGTAATTTTCACAGAGGCTGCATCTTTTGTAGCTCCCGGCAGCATAGCCTATAATTTTGGAGTGTAAGTAAAAAAAAAAACAAAAAAACAAAACTAAACAAAACGAAAAATGCTGCGCTGCCAATTTTCTTGTGAATAAAAATGTGTGTAGAGCTCCTGAAGGAGTACAATGTTTGCAATATAAACTATCCCCAAACATTACAAGCTTTAAAAAAAAAAAAGCAAAATAACTGTGAAAATGTTTCCGATAGTAAACTTGGAGCTATCGGGCTAATATGTTTTCTTGGTTTTAGGTCTTATACTCCTCTTTCCTCCCACTTTATTCTTCATTTCAGGTATGTAGTTTTATACTTATCACTCTGAATCATTACCAGAGATGTTAATGGATTACGAGGCTCATAATCATCATGAGTGAAATATTGCAACCAAATATAAGAAGAAATGTACATTAACACACCACAGCCTAAAAAAATAAAAACAAAAAGTTGATGCAAATGTGAGTGTGTCATTGATATAAGATACAAGTGTGTATCAGTGTATGTGTCTGCGTGTGTGTGTGCGTATCTTCATGTGCAAAGACGAGTCATGGCCTGGTACATGCTGGCACCTGAATAATGCAGTCAGTGTGTCTGTAGCAACTGTAAGCAGTTCTGTGTGTGTGTGTGTGTGTGTGTGTGTGTGCGTGTGTGTGTGTGTGTGTGTGTGTGTGTGGGTTGTGTCAACACTACGCGGTATGTGGGGAATGTTTACATGGTTATGCTGCAGCTCGTGTGGTCGTTTGCAGCAGAAAGCTCACATTTATGGAGCTGCTGAACTCGCTGATGCTTAGAAACCTTGACAGGTAGAGTTCAAGGACACAGAAAATCCTTGGAAACTTCTGTATAGCTGTTCTATCTGAAAATCTGTCAGGAATCATCACAATGTGTTTGTTATACTGTTTAATATGAACACAGAGTCTCTAGCTGTGAAAGTCTGGCAGTGGCTGTGGTTAAACCTCCCGCTGAGCTCTGTGACATCCTGTCTGTGAGACGACGTTTAGGATCAAACCTTTTTTTTCCTTCTGCAGGCTGAAGATCTGCCAACATCGCCTGAGCTCTATAAACCACTCCGACCTGCCACCTCTCTGCTGCTCCTCTCTACTTAGTCCACAGAGCATCTCCATCACTCAGCACGAGGCTGTCAATCAAACCCCCGCAGCACTGTGATGCTGGACACCTCACCTATGTACTCTACCCACTGGACTTTACACACACACATAATGTCTATTTTGATGTGAACACAGATATCATTGGAGGCAATCTCTTATTTTTTACTGACGCTTCATAATCCTGTGTCAGATGTGTATTTTATTTTGGGTTTTCTTTGCTAAAAATAAACTTGTAAAGGTCACATCACATTGCTATGCATACATCACAATGTACAAAACAGTGCCAACATGTCACATACAGTATAATACTGAAATAGCTGAGCTGTGGCTGATGACTAGTGAGACAAGACACACAAAAGTGTGTCAAGTGAAGGCAAAGACTGTATTTTCAGTACATTTTGTTTTGTTTTACAAGCACACGTTTAACACGTTAGTGTTGAATTGTTACACCTGAGTTACATCCTTCAAGGATGGATCACTGGTCTGACCTCTAGTATTGGCATGTTTGCTTTGGGCTTGGCCGTGATCACACGTGGGGTTTGTCTCAGCTCAGTCGATGATGGTGAAACAAACAGCAGGGACAGAAGAAACAATAAAAACAAGGCAACATGAATAAATCATGAGGCACATGAAATTGAACACCATGAAATTTGCAAACTCCACACGACCTTTGAGCTACTTTTCACTCCTCCTGTCAAGGTGTTTCACATCCTGTGGACTCTGGAGGACCGGTCCACGTTCAGACCAGTTGAGAAGACCCAGTGTTCCCCCATCCACCATCATCAACAGCAGCTCTTCAATGCTCCTCCTTCTTTGTTTCTGTTTCCCTCCACATGTTCCTCCAGATTATTTATTTGACATATGAGTTTAAGGTACTGTTGATGATGACACTCATTTTTGTCCTGAACCTATTTACTTTGAACATGAACCCACTAGCTGGCCAAAATCAGGAGCAGGAACAAGAACTAGTCTGGAGCCATAATAGTGTGGAAGCACTGTGAGTCACACGTTGACCTGCGTTTTGTTTATCCTCAAGCAATGAATCAAACTTTGTCTACACCCACATTCTCGTCACGTCCTATTTCCCATTTTATTCAATCACAGTGTCAATCAGTTGGTCTGCCTGCCTATAACAAGTAATAAAGGTAATTCAGGGAGCTTTGCATTCCTTCACAAGCCAACACACTTTTAATGATATTCATACAGTTATTGTGGGAAATTATTAAATAAACACAGCAGAGGAGCGTGTGGGAGAGGGATTATGCATTTCAAATCATACTCGGTGCGACGTAATAAGTGAATCCGACACCTTGAGGAGGAAACTGATTGCTCCCGTTCATATGGGTGATGTTTTCCATGTCGCCTGGAGCACAAGGAATAATTACAAAAAAAAAAAAAAACTATCGTCTCCCACAGTGAGTTGCTTCCCCCTACCACCAGAACCCACCAGAAGCGTACTGGCTGTAATTCAAGGCAGGAATTTTCCAGGCCACATTGTTACACAGATAACCAGAGCCCTGACCTTGCAGGATGAAGTTATTTGTTAATGTAATAGTTAAAAATCAGTGTACGACTGACCAACAACTGCCTGGAAGTTCCTGGTTTCACTTTTCGAGCTCTGAGTTTTTCTGTTCTCACATCGGCGTGTCACTCGTTCCCTTATTCTGTTTAAAATCACCTTTGGTGATCATCATTATCACTGTTAATACATGAATGTGCTGCTATGACAGAAATCCATATTGTTAATTCAATATTATTTCATGTCTCAGGTCTCCAGGAGCCCAAACACAAACCTCAGGATTAACCAGCGTGAAACAGCGCAGAAAAAACACATCGTGCTAAATGGGTCAACTGCCACTTTGGGAGGCGATAATGAAGTCTAATAATGAACCGCAGCATTTCAGCTAATTCTGCTTTCAGTTCTGCTTTAGTGCTTCCTTTGTATTAAAGTCATCAATCATAAAGGGCCCGACTGTGTTTCAAGGTGAGCTGCATGTGCGCAGGGCACTCGGGACGCTTCTTGTCATTTCTTGTTAATGCCACTGCCACCACGTGCTGCGTCCACTGCAACTACTATAACTTTGACTCTGTGTGTGTGTGTGTGTGTGTGTGTGTGTGTGTGTGTGTGTGTTCTGGCATTGTCTGCCACAGCACCAAACCCAAACTAGCAGGACATGAAGTTAAGTGCCTTGCTCAGGGGCATCCCATCTGTGGCTTAATCAATAGCGTTATTGATCTGGATTATTAAGCCTTCACAGCGGCGCTCTAGCGAGAAACAGCTGCACAAATTGAATTCACGGGGAAAGGTAACAGTGCTTTAACGCATCGTATACACCTGCTCCCATTAGTGCAGACAGGAATGAGACTGTGTAGTGGTCATTTATCATTTGTTCTCGATTGAAAATCAGAGGATCACAAACTAGTTTTTTTGTTTTTGTTTTGTCTCATTTTGCTTGAAATATTAGCAAAAAAAAAGAAAGAAAGAAAGACTAACTGGTCTCCAGGCTGGTCTAACTTCTCTCCGGGATAAGTGCAATAAAAACTGGTAAAGCTCTGATCTCAAGCAAGTTATCCAGTGCTTTGTCTAGACTTCTTGTGTTGAGCCTTCTTGATAAGGTGGACACAGACACAAGCATCGTCTAAGAACATCTCACTTAGAAACTTGAAGGAAAATGTCATACACTCACCCATCTTGTGTTATCTTCATCGTCTTGTTCCCATTGTGTCTTGGTCAGTCAGATCTGTTCCTTCCTGTTCTGTAAGGCCTTTCTCGCTCTGCATGTGTACCTATTATGACTTCTGTGAAAAGTTTTTGGATCCCTGCATATGGAAGTACATTTGAGAAGTAGATGAAATTATATAAGAATGTGAATAACTTTCCCTGACCTTTCTGGATAAGTGAGGTGAATTTTTAGGTCGAATTGTTCAATAACATTTTTCTTTTTTTTTCTTTTTTGTGGTTTTGTGGTGATTTTTTTCTGATTGACCACCATCAAACTCTGGCATAAGAGACTTTAGCTTACTAACTAGCTTATCAACTAGCTTATTAGCTTAAGCTTACATTAAAGCCATCTTGAAATGTGAAAAAGATGTAATGAGTGAGTATGAGTGATTTTTTGGACTTTGTGTGAATTGCAGGTCTAGTTTTAGAAAGTTAGTCCAGGAGGATCTCAGTGGTATTGCAGTAAAGTCACCTCTGCACTGGATCGTGACAAAAGAGAGTTTATGTTACACCATAACCTTTGCTTTCCAGCTTTGTTGCATTAAGTTGAATGTATATCTTATATACATTATTGTTGCGGTATTTTATATTTATGTAGGCATTTTGGCACTTTATTTTAATTTTCCCTAAGATCTCAGAACTTTTTTTTTTAAGTTGAACTAATTTTAACTCAGAAACTCTTTTAATTTGCAGAATGACTGAGATGTACTTCACCTGATGATGATGTATTCTGTAGATGTGATTTTACTGATGACTTATCAGAGTTAAACCCCTGCTTCCTGCTAGGCGACAGACCAAAAGGGGGGTTACAAAAACAATATGCCAGTGTCAAAGAGTCATTGTTTAAGGAGGTCAAGAGCTACATCGCCACTGGATGGGCAAAAACACACCTGCTTGACCTAAACACATGTACAGAGTTTAGGCTTTTAGACTTTGTAGACTTACTTCCTGCCACATGGTCAATGACAAGACTGTAATCAAACCCCTTTAAAGCAAGTGACCAACAGGGAACCTATGAACTAGTTATTTAACTTTATCACGACTAGTGATACACCCACAGAATCACTGCATGCCTGACCTAAAGAAATTGCCTCTTTAAGTTTTTAAGTTGGTATAAAAGCAGCTTAAATTTCATTGTGTGGATTCTTTTTCTTTTTTTAAGTTTCATTGTAAAGATCCGTAGATGTCCTTGTCTGCACACTCTCTGTGCTCAGTGTCCATCCTGACTAATTAAAGGATGGGTCCTTTAGTCGTGTGTGTGTTTCTTCTTGTTCTTACAGTGTTTTTCATTTTGGAGGATTTTTTTTTTTTTTTTTTGATGAATTTGAGTTCACCCGAAACTCGAAAACGTGAAATGAGCATGTGAGAATGAGCAACACTGTCCATGTGAAGGAACAAGGCAGAGTTCCCTTAGTTCTTTCTATGATGCATAATCAGAATGAGCTAGTTGGTTAATTGTTAGGATGATATGGGAGGAGGAGGAGGAGGAGGAGGAGAAGGAGGAGGAGGAGGAGGGGACACTTGATTCATTACAGGGAACTGCAAGTTTGAAGGGTGTCGACAGATAAGACTGCAAGGGTAATTAACAGAGAGAGAGGGGGATGATGGGAGAGAGAGAGAAGGAGAGAAACTGCCAAGCAGAATAAATGTCATAAAACTGTCCCAGGATCATAATGACTTCAAAAAGAGAGGAAAAAAAATGAAGAGCTGTGTGGAAGCAGGGAGATAAAGGGAGCGAGTGAACAGGGCAATGATTAAGGGCATAATTCCATTTTATGACAGAGAAGGGCTTCAGCCCCAGACGCCGTGCAGTGACAATTAACCTCTACCATAAATAAATAAAATAAATGGAAAGAAAGCAAACCAAACACAAGCTCAGATTGTTTTCAAGGTCAACAAATGTCAAGAGGCATCAAGGTGCAAGCACACACTGCTACAGACGGCAGAGACAAGTGGAGATGGAGTGGAAACCCGTTCAGAGTTAATGCTCCTCAAAGCTGAGGGTGAAACTGAGACATCGCTGTGTTAAACAAATGTTTTTTTGGTTTTTCTTTTTGCAACCAGTCAAGGACTTAATTCACTGCTTCAAGATCCTGTGCATAAATATCCGTCTTAAATACGTCTAATATGACCTGTGTGAAGTGCAATAGGTGTGCAGTTAACTCTGTGATGAACATGATATTAAATTAACTTGTAAAATTGCATATAAACTGTTAAGACTTTCATTTTTTATATGTTATATGTCAATTTTATCAAATGATATATTAGACAAATTAAACATTAGAGTCTCGATGTGTCAGGAAATTAAATAATAATGCTCCTTTTTTTCCACATACATGTTTAGAGCTTCTCTCAGGTAGGCCCGGGATAATACACCCTTGAACAAACTGTTGTTTTTATTAGTCAATTTACTCAAAGTGAACTTATATACATCACTTTGTGAACTTGTATCTGTTTATGCACTGCAGTGACTGTTGTATTTAATGGAGTTTTTGTGTGATAATGTTTCTGTAGGTTGATGTTAATCTTGTTTTGTTGCACTGGGTTACAAAAATAAAACGCAACATTAACCTCAGGAATGTTTCCTGGTCAGTAACACAACAACGCAGACAGTCATTCTCTACACAAGAGTGAACGTCATGTACACTGTTGATTACCTTCTATTCCTGACTGGAGCAACAGCACAATTACAAAAATGTGATGTATTTTTACTTACTTTTACGACACTCTGATCTCATCATTCACACACGCGCACACACACACACACACACACACACACACACACACACACAAAGACACGTACATGCCTTCTCCACAAGGCAGCAGTCTGTTTGTTGCCTCTGAGGCAAAACCCAGGGCAAGAATAAAAGCCTTATTGTTCCTTATAAACCTCAAAATGTAAGAGTAAGAACTGTAGGAACTATGCCAACATGATGATGGAAGTGAAAGTGAGGGGGCTGTGTGTGTGTGTGTGTGTGTGTGTGTGTGTGTGTGTGTGTGTGTGTGTATGTGTGTGTGTGTGTGTGTGTGTGTGTGTGTGTGCATTCATGAGATTTGGCAGGTTAATGAGACCCTGCACACAGCGAGAAGAAGGAATGTGAAACGTCTGAACATTGTTTTGGAATCAAACACTCCTGAGCAGGTGAGATCGCACAGACAAGCTGAGAGGAGGAAAACAGAGGGATGGCCTCGAGCACAGCTCTTATCAAAACCAGCCCAAACATCGAGCTAGAAGGTGGTGAGCAGATGCTGCTGCTTCTTCTCCTCTCTTGCTGCTTTCACTCAGACAGCGTTTTGGCTGCACTCCGGAGTCTCAGAAGTCAGAAATGTCCTTATTGTGAGACAAATGAAGGATTTTAGCAGCATCTAAAAATGACATAGAGAGATTAAGAGATCTTAAAGAGAAATATATACAGAAGGCTGTTTGCATCAAAGCGTCAACATTTGTGAACAGGACCATGTAAACAGCACTTAATTTGATTTGAATTTTTTCAGCATATTGAGGTCATATTATGAAGAGATATTCATCAGAAAAACGGGGAAGATTTCAGTCCTATTCCCAATGCGCAGATGTGTAAACACATCATCCAAGAAGAGATTTTGCCACATACTGTATTTGGCAGGTGCCCACTTGATGACACACGCTTTGCGGCATGTCTAAAACAAGACAGAGATAAGTCATAACAGTGAGAACACTGTGGGGATGGGTGTGAAACTGGGACAATGCTTGAGATATTACAATACAATAACTGTAAAATTCTGAAAAGCTGTTATGTTGCAAAAATGCAGAGTAACACTAGTGGCCCCAGTCTTTCTGTTTGCCCGCATTTGCCTGAATGATATGGAAATGATACTGAAACTATCTGAGTAGTAATGGAGGTAATATGGATGCATCATTAGGAATTAATCCCTTTGTGCTGTCAAGCATGCAAACAGCAATCTGAATGGGATATTCGATAAGCAACTCACGTAAACACCATAATCCAATTATTGTCTTATTTAGAATAAGGTCATTGTTGTGAATATTGCTGTCCATGAAAAGGTGACCACTGAAGCCCCAGCAGTCTGTGGTCTCTGGGTTGCATTTTGAGCTTTGACCCAGACCTACTTAGTTCACTGAGACCCCAGGGATTCAAAACTGTGGCGTCTGACCATGAATGGAGTCGTGGGGGCCACGCATTCCTCAGCCAAGGTCAAGGTGTCGCCCGTGTGTGCGTTGGTGTTTTATCACTGTAGTCTTTGGTCTAGTCCCTCTATAAAGCACAGGTCTAGACTGAGTGACCCGGACTTTTCATTTCAATAGCTTCTCCACACTTTATGAGACCTTTCATTACTGTAGGCTTTACCTTTAGGACTCTAAATTTGTTTTCCACTTTCTCCACTCTGACCTTAATGGCCTCATCACCTCAAGAACTTCCTCCTCTCCGATCTCCTCCTCTTCATCTTCTGTCTTGATCAGGTTTGAGCAAAGTCCAGAATTTTTGAAGCGACCTCCATATTAATCATGAGTTGCACTGATCCATCATATTTTGACCTTTTTTTAGATCAATTGAACCAACATAACATACATTGTTGTAGTGGAAGCTGTAAATAACAGACGTTGCTTACATGAAGATTTTATGTTAAATTCTACGCCTAAAAAATCTTAAACAGTTGTTTGGATTTCTTTGGTTCAACTTTATTCTGTTTGTTGCTAATCTAGCTCATCAATAATCAGCTCAATTAATGGACTGAACTGAAATTCAGAGTCAACTCTGTTCAATTTTGAGCGAATGCTTTCTCCTCTCATACTTTTTATTTTGCTCCCACTAATCTCTGTCTCTTTTTTCATTTTGCATTGTGGCATCTCATTCCTCCATTGCTGTTTTCCTCCAAATAACTGATCTCCTTGTTTTTTTGCTTTCTCACCCTGGATCGAGGATCCCCCACAACACTCCCACTGCCCCACCCCCTGGGAGCCAATCATCCGTCTGGAGGTTTGGAGTGTTTGGGATTCAGCAGCCAGCTCCGTCGCTCTGTGCTCTCACAGACAAAGCTGACAGAACAGCTGGCCACATACGGGAGTTGGGTGTTGTGAATTATGGCATCGGTACAAAGTGCTGGAAGAAAACTGTGGGAAACAAAAGGCTTTTCAGATAACAGCAGAGGCATGAGGAGGAAATGAAAACAGTATTGTGTGGGAGTGCAGACCTGTCAGCTCATTGCTTTGTGATGATCTGAGACTGACGAGACGTTTTTCTTTGTCTGTCTTTTCTGTGTCCAGGTGTGTGTGTGTGTGTGTGTGTGTGTGTGTGTGTTTGCACGTTGCCAGATTAGCTCAAGTGGTTGTGATATTCATATGAAATGATGATAAAAACAAGAAGTAGAAACAACAACCGCCCGTGGATGGGAGGTGGCGTGGCCACAACAAGGACTTTGACATGAAGGACAGTGCTGATGGTCCCCTGAGGGCTATGGCTAACTAAACTAATCATCTTGTTAAAAAGGCCACAAGTCACACTTTGATCCTGTTATAGGTTAAAAATGAGTTCTAGTTTCACTCTATGTCAATCGGAAAGACAAAAATATAAAAAAAGAGACTCTAAATTAAACTCTTTTAGCTTCAACCTGTTTTCAGTCCAACACTGCTTCATGACAGTACATATTAATGGACACAGGTACAGAATCAGGCAACAGGTGAAATAATGAAATAAAAAAGAAGTTTTAAATAAATTAACAAAATTAATGTTCAGTTAAGCACAGACAAACTTAGAAGAACATTAAAATACACCAAGATGAAGCTCAGTATTCAGACGCTATGCTGCATAATTAGGCTCACAAAACACACACACAACAACCGGTGTGACACAGTAATGACAGAATCACAGTGGAGACATCACATCCGTAGCTATCAAACATTTTGTCTCCTGCAGGGCTGTGCTCCTCTTGTTCAGGCCCTCAGTTTCCTGCCATGCTCCAGTAAATGCCTCCACTGTCATTTCCTGCCTGTGCGTTTTGGGCTGCGAACACATTATGTGCAGGTTTTACGGAGGATTCTTTGAGTCACTGTGCTCTCACACCACAGAGCTCCTCTTTTACTGGCTGTAATCTCACTCATCCTCCCACTGTTTTATCCCTCTTTCTCCATTCCCCGCCCTGAAAGCCCACTTGTATCTCTCAGACTCCAGCCTTTTCACCCCTCTCTCTCCCTCTAAATCCCTCTATATCCCAGGTAGGTAAGCAGAGTTCTGCTGTTGGTTTAATGAGCTGAGGAAGGGGCCCTGCTGGAGAGGAGCAGCGTGATCACCGCTACCTCTGTTCCCATTTAGGGCCAGGTTTCGCTTCACAGGGCACGGAGAGAAAGAGAGAGAGGGGATGGAGTGGTGGGGAGATAATAGAGCAGTAGAAACTGGAGAGGAAGAGAGAGGGAACCACTTTAACAATGGCAGAGTAAAACCATCCACCTGCTGCCTCCTCTTTCCACTCTCCCTTAATCAGCCACAACTTCATGATAATTCATCTATCTCTCTCTCTCTCTCTCTCTTTCTTGCTCTCACAGTTTTTTTCTCCCCGCCACGATCATCCAGTATCTGTTTTCTTATGTGACTCCCCAGGATTTAACAGGCTTCATTACCCACACTTTGATGTATTTTCTTTCTCTCCCTTATTTTCTTCTCCTCTCTCTCTTTTTCTGCTCACAGGTAGACAATTTAGTGTTGTTGTTTTTTTTGTTTCTTTTTTTAATCTTGTTGTCCCCTTATTTGTTGTCTCAGACACAAATGCATATGTACCTCATTGTGCATAGACAGGCTGATACCAGTGGATACCAATCACTTAACACTGCATCAAGAGAGACAACAAAGTCCACCAGACCACGTAATATCCCACCTCTGATGGAGGCTTCACCCTCTGGGCTCAGCAAAACGTTCTCAGGAGCACTTCACCGTGCTACCTTATCTGCTGCCTCAAGTTGCTCAGTAAAACTGGTGCTGCCTGGAGAACAGAGCCCTGTCGTTGTGAATGGGCAGCACACTGTAGTACACTGCAGTGCACAGCACTGACACCTCTGAATTCGAGCCTTTAGTGTACAGGTTAGTGAGCTTATTTATGCACAACTTTTTACCCACATGCTCCCACTATTCATGAAGCACTGCACCTAGTTGTGTTTGAGTGAGCGAACATCTAGCACTATCACCTTATGATGGCTACATTCACTCCAACACCTTGCAATGCTCAGCTTGTGCCACAGCGATTTGTGTATTTTTAATGCATGTTTATTTGTTCTGCAGGGATGAAGATATGAAAACTATTAACACGTTAATGTTTTATTCAGATTATCATCTTGTTGTTGCTGTTCATCCAAATGTTGTCACCAGCATGTCTGTTTCTGCTTGAGTGACAAAAACTCAGACTATCCACCTGTCAGTCAACAGGACAGGAGAAAGCTCCTGGCTGGGAGGTTTCACAGCAGGACTATTTATAGCCTGTACAGTGCCTCAAGAAACCAGCAGGTGCAGACAGGACAGGGACATGCTGAGCTCACTAGATCAGTGTCCTGGACTGTGAATTGTTGGACTCTGTTTGTTTGTTTCTGCTTAATTAAGACTTTGGTGCTGGAAAGCTTTACTGTAAAGTCTCAACTCAGCTTCAGCTGCTTAATAGGGTACACAGGCGTGTTTGCCCTGTCTTTGTCATTTGTGAGCTGGATACAGACACCACAACCCACGATCCCCAGAACAACACTGGGGATAAAGCAGATAAGATAATGGATAGATGGATTGATTGCAGAGAATTAGGTGGGGTTTACTTTGTAGCCTTTCTGTAAAAGAAAACATTGCAATGTACCCGTGAGAGAAAATAACTCACCTGCACTCAATACCTCAGTGTTCACCTGTTGTGAACACTGGTCACTGCACTCATGTTATATATTAAATGGTCTGACCTAGTGAGTGGAACTGTGAGACGACATTGTTGTTTCTTCCATTAAAATGGGTAAAACATATTAAAATATTATCTATTAAAATTATTATTATATCATTATTGTTGTTATTGTTGTTGTTACTGTTCTCATGTCTGATAATACATTATATTATAGACATCAATAATATCTATTCATCCAAATTGATTCTCAGAATTGAGATTGTGTGTGTGTGTGTGTATGTGCAGGCTTCCCTCACTCTCAAACTCTCTTTGAGAGCAAAGTTAAAGCCAGACTGAGGGGGAGGATTTTGGGAGTGTTGGGACCTCAACCACAATGAAAAGCCACTTTGCTCTTTGTTTGCTTTGCACAGCACCGAACAAAGTCACCACAAGTGGAGCTTAACATTCTGCAGGAGCAGAGGCAGCTGCCGAGCTGTGGACACTCCAGAGAATGTGGATTGGGTTTCTGAGACCACAAGGAATGCATGGGAAATAAATTGGGCAAAGGAGTGCATGTGTGTGTGTATCAGTGTGTGTGTGTGTGTGTGTGTTTACCAGTGTGTGCCTGTCTCTGTGTCTGTGTTTCATCCTGATTGCCATTGACAAAACATAAGCTGGATGAGTAGCAAAAAAAACATATCTGAAACTAAACACAAGTGGTTAAATGAAACTCTATATTTGTATACCTATATACCTATACCTATACCTATATATATATATATATATATATATATATATGTATATGCAAGTATTTTCACTTGATTTCTGTCTGCTGTCACTGCTGACAACTTTCTACTTCCAACTACTGATGAGAAAAAAAGTAAAAAAATGAATAAAAATGATTTCAATTCAATTCAATTCAATTGTATTTAAAGAGCTGGTTCGAAACAATGTTATCTAAAGACACTTTACATGAAAAAAAAAACATACACAGAGTCCAACATAACTAAATCGGACCCCATGAGCTGCTGAGGCGACTGGGGTGAGGAAGAAAACTTTAACCGTTGAGAGAAAACCTTGGGCAGAGCCAACTCAGAGGGGTGGTCATCTGCTGACTGCAGTTAGAGCTGCTGTACATGTGTGTCTATGTGGGACAGAAGCAGTGATAATATGAGGTTGGTCGGGTTCATGCTGACATTAGCTATAGGGGTCCAGCTGTAAACCACCACTGAGGCTTCACATGTTTTTCAGCCTCCCTAAATACAGGGTGATGAAATCTCTGTGAGATTTGTGCAAAACATGACATCAGATTTTACTATCCAATCATGTTTTATGTTCAACAAATCCAAGAGGCCCGCCTTCATCCACCATCCATTTGGCTTAACTGTAGGTCATCATTGCCAATGTGAATAACTTTTTTTTTGTGTGTGTGTGTGTGGCAAAAGCTATATATAGATTTAGTTTGAGGTTTGATTTATTGTGGCCTGCTCTTGCCCCTCGTAACATTACATAGCGCAAAACAGAGTGACCAATGATGAGGGATTTATTCTCTATGGGTGTGTCACAAAGTGGAGAGAATCTATTGATGGGTCTTGGTGGATTTAGGCCAGCTATGTTAGGCAAGACTGTGACCCAGTGATCCTGGCTTTCCAGCTGCTTGGGGGAAGCAGTGGCTAAGAGGTGCGGGCTTGTTACGGGTAACTGTTTTTATGCCACAGTTTGGAGCTGTGCTTCCAAATCACAAAGCCTGGCCTCCAAACTGACTGAACATGTGGCACACTGAGCAGGATAGAGCAGCAGGAGAGGAAGAGGGAAAAGCCAAAGCTGACTGGGGCTAATGCTAAAAATGGCTAGCACTAACTGGAGCTAGAGAAATTTAGAGGTTTGAAATGAACAAGAAGAAAGTTAGAGAAAGGGCAGGAGAAAACGATGAATGGAAGGAGTATAGTGAGTGTGCTAATGCTTTCTCTGGCTCTGCACAGATAGGAAGTGATGCAATGTGTTCACCTCTGATGCAGGACGCAGGACCAGCTAGGGCTGAGGCTCCTGTGCTGTGTCTACACTGGAAGACCCAGTCTCTCACAAAGGGAGCACCGTCGTTAGCTGGATTTGATTTGAGTCGAATGTGTGTCTAAGTTTTTGTGTTGAAACTGAGGATTGAGCTTCCATCTCTCTCTCTCTGTCACACACAAACACACACACACACACAAACACACAGACAAAGTTACACACAATTTATGCACATCTCTTGTTTGTTAGGCTCCTCCCTCACTGACAACTGCAATCTACACTCAAACACACACACGCACACATGCAAAAACATGCAATAAACAAGCAATAGTCGACCATCTTAGTGAGAACAGAGAAATGGAAGGAGAAGGAGGAGAAAAATAAGGGGGGTGAAGAGTTTGACCCCACCTACTTAGCTGATCATTAAACGGGTAGCCCATATTGATCGGTATTGTTCAATATAAATACAAATGGCAGGTTAAAAGGCTCAGTTTGTAGTTTGTGAATCAATAACTGAGAACGATCTTCACCAGGTGCATCAGGACACCTTTTATTTATTTATTTATTCACAGTACAGTGGTAGAAGCTCCCGGGAGAGCTGGAGGAGGTGTCCAGGGAGAGGGAGGTCTGGACGTCCCTGCTTAGACTGCTCCCCTGCGACCCGGCCCCGGATAAGCGGAAGAAGATGGATGGATGGATGAACAGTGGTAGAATGTAATACATTACTTTACCTTGGTAATGCACTTATTACTTCTACATTTTGCACCAAATATCTTCTACTTCGCTGCACTCACCTTACCATGCCCACCGAAGGTGATGGTGGGGCAAGCGTGTCTGCTGCCCTGGGCCCAGGGTAGATAGGGTGGGCCCTCATTAAGTTATTACATTATTTTTCAAAATTTCTCAAAATATGCCTTTTTGTTAAAAAAAATGTCATATTTGAGTTACATAAAAGCTTTTTATTTGAAGTTGTCATTAATATGAAGTTAAGTACACTCAAAAGGTTGGGTCAGCACAAGTCCAGTGCCCAGAGAGATAAAAAAAGAGAAGATTAAAGGGTTTAGATATTTTCTAGACAAATATTTGAAAATAAAAGGTGGTAGGTAAGAAACAGTGCAGCCAACCTTGAAATGTAACCTAACTGGTGAGAGGAGACAAAAAGCACAAGAAGAGAGGAGAAGAGGACCAGAGGATGAGCAGAGGTGAGGAAGAGCAAGGGAAAAGGCGAGATCTGGGCGTGGGGGCCCTACCTTGTGCCAGGCAAGAAGGTCAGCTGTTGTGCACCTTACTCATAGTACATGGCATCTACACAAGCCAGGAACACAAAACCTCGCTCTTTTATTTGCACTTTCTGTGTGACAGTTGAAAAGCTATGACAGAAAAGCTGTCGCCTTCAGAAACCACTAGAAAGAGGTGACACGAGGGCGACTTCTATCAGAACGTTTCTTACAACTTGTTTACAGCGGGAGAACTGTCACGGGGGAAGGATTGTATTGAACCATGGTGTAGAAACACACAGACACAAGACAGGATGATTGCTCTGGAGAGGGTTTATTTCATGGCAGGTCTGCAGGACTGAAGGAGACTGCAGGACAGCAGTGGGACCGAGGGCAGTGGAGAACTGGAAACACAGGGAACACAGGTAGATATCCACAAAAAGCAAAAACAGGAGACTAACAACAAAGGAGAACTGGAGGAAGTTGAGCCAAGCGTTACCACGTATCTAGTGTGACTCTGTGGCGATGAGTAGATGAGAGGACCAGGTATGAGTTGGTGGTGATGGTGAACAGGTGTGTCTGCACAGCAGCCCCGCCTCCGCCAGGTAACCAGCCACAGGAAGAGAGACAGACAGGAAATACACAGACCCTAAGGGCCTCCGGGAGTTACAGCAGTGGCTGTGACAAAAACTCTATACCGTAATACATTATCGTACTCGTCTTCAAAATAAAAGTCTTGATGAATTGAATGCAAAAATAATATCCATGTTGTTACATTTAAAATATCACTAGGTCAATTCAAACCACATAAAATGGCTTATTTTTCTTAGGCCTGTGTTTCCTTCTATGTAAAGTGGTGCTTTACATCCAATTGCCTATAAAGGAATGAAATATATTATTTGCTATATCGGTCCATTTCTTTTTATGGCACAAAAAAAAACATTTGCAAAAAACAATGAGCTAATAGACATGTGATATAGTATGGAGGGCATGTAGTAAACCCTTACCTTTGAGAAATAAAACACAACTAACAATGTAAATAGTGCAACAAATTAAGATTTAAGACTTTTGTCACCACTGCATTTTTTCCCCTTTTCTGCCACTGAATATATGTTTATTGTCAATTTGGATCAAACAACACCTTAACTGAGCATACTAAAATATGAATTCAGGTGGTATAAGCAGACAGAGAGAAGGAGTGAGACAGCAGAGAGAGGCAGAAAAAAAGACAAAATGATGGAGCGAGAAAACATCACAGAATAATCCAGCAATAAATAGACTCAGCGTTGCAGCACACAACAAACCTTTATGGGTATAATTAGAGTCCATTGATTGCAGAGCACTCCAGCACTCTCCCAAATAGCTCTGACTAAAATCCATCTATTATTCTGATTCATATGCTGATACATGCTAGAGAGCCACACCAGCTTCTTCATATTTCCTGTTTATGCTTACACTGCACCATAATTTACATCTTGATTTCTGTCTCTCTCTCTTTCTGTCTCTCTCTCGCTCTCAAACACACACACACACACACATACACTCACAGATACATACATAGATATGTAAGTACGCATGGTCATAAAATGCAAAACATTTAAAAACACAACTGGTTTATTTTAGCAGTGAGCTGGAAGCAGGTTTTATTTACTTTATTTCACATTAAATATAAATTTAAGCAGGAAATAAGATACAGATGTCAATTAAAATTAGAATTTAAGGAAGTAGTTCAATTTATAATAGTAATTCATTTATTCGTTCTTGAGATTTAATGTTAAGTCTGTTCCTGACAATGTTAGTATGACATTACATTTTATCAACAGGTGATTTGCTACAACTTTTATTTAACATCCATTTTATAAAACATAATAGAATAAGCACAATTTTACATAAAGTTTTACATCATCCAGAGCAAGCTATGTGTTAGATTAAAAACATTAATGATTTTCTGTAGACTTGAATGAGAGTGTCATACTACTTTGATGTCATATTACTCTGACTGGACTTCACTGGCTCTGAGAAGAGAACAGCATTGTTTGCTGTTTATTTATAAGGTCTTTCTTAGGCAAAATACCTGTTTATCAAATGAACTTGCTTACTTCTTCTGTTGCTCCACTTATACTGACAATCCCTTAGCTGTTAATATCCCAAATATTGAGATTTAGGTAGGAAAATTTGAGTTTTGCTCCACTCAAATGGAAAAAAAAGTTGTCATATTTCCAGCTGGATTCCTCTATTCCCTTTCATCACTTCATGCATATTATCATGGGTTTCATGGATTTCATACATTCTGGGTGTATATGTGTTTTCTGAAATTGTTTTATTTTATATTATGTTTACACTGTGCATATACATATATTGTACATTGTAGTGATGAATTCTTTGCAATCGAGGCATCTTTGGAAAAGTGAGCTCACTCTCCATTGGCAATCTCCAAATGAATAAAGATAAAAGAAAGAAAAGTTTCTCTGCAGCCTCTGTTATAAACCACGTGTATAAACAATGTGTTTAATCTTGTTTTCTCAGTTGTGCTTCTGATGATCAGCCCTGTTTTAAACTGATCATCAAATCCAGTCGGAAACTTGTTTTTCAACCTTTCCTGCATCTTCAAATGCTGCATTCAAAGGACTAAATCATGAAAGTAATGTACTGACTCACACAGATCCACCCTGTCACACACACACACATTGACAATTAGGATTCAGTGTCTTGCCTGTATTAAGCCACAACAGCCGTGTTGCACCTGTTACTATTGAAACTCTGCAGCTGTTCCCGCCTGCTCCATCGCTCCTCTGTCTAGGAGACAAATGCATCACTCACCGAGTTGCTAGAAAAATGTGGCAATTATACTAATACCCTGTCATAAATACTCTGCCGTTGAACATGGAAACACAGTGCACAGATGTTCAGGGACAAAGTAACATGGAGACACAGGAAGAGAGGAAGCTGAGGGGGGGGTGGGGGTGTGTGGAGGTAAAGCAGAAAGATGAGACAGATTTGTTCCAATGCATAAATCCTTCATGGGAACTCCGGTAGGAAAAGTGGAGGTGTAACTCCATCATTATGGATGCTGGGATGGGGTTCACAGACAAAAACTACTGTAGCTGCATATTGAAATAAATACATGATGTGCTGATATTTTAGGACCTACTGTATATATTTGGCCTGGACAACACTTTGATTGTTCAACAAAGCCAAGGTAAAAAGGGTTTCTTAAAAAAAAAAGAGCGAGAACCTCACCCCGAAAGCACAGCAGGCTGTGAAACACCAGGGTTGATGAAAGTCCCCATGGTTTAGTAATTTGTTCATTTTGATTGAGTTCATGGGGCAGATATCTGAAACTGAGGGGATCTGAGGGAGGACAACACGGGTATCACCATCAAAGATTGATAGATGATAGAGAAAACTCCCAGGGATATGGTTTAACATATATGGTAATGGAGCATAGAGAAAAGGATGAAGAAATATTCTGTAAGGTGCTTCTACAAAGCAAACATTAGATGGAAAATGGAGACAAAAACTCCAGTTAAAGTTGCCTCGGCTCATATATTAACAAACAGAAACATTTTTAGCAGCTTCTTAAACAGTCTCTGGTTTTTTTAATGAGATAAGGTGTGCTCACAGCTCGCTGACTCACTGCTCCAGCCTTGATCTGCCACTGCCGTGGCCTTGTGAATGTGTTCCTGACAAGACTGTGACCAACAGCGCAGTGACTCACAGCTCAGGCCCACGCTGCCACCACCCACTGTGTCACACCCACCACCGCCCGTAGTCCACTGTCAGCAAGACCCAGTGGCGCTCTGCCCCGTGGTCTCCTGCCGCTGCTCCCACAAAGGAAGAGTCGACCTTCTCCCTCTTTTACAATGCAGCTGACAGAATGGCTGACACACCATCTACAACATGTTGACACTTCCCGTCCCTATTTTCCTGTGTATCAGCACATCTTCCCTTTCACTTTGCCACCCTCCTCCACACAGCAGATGGAAAACCAAGACATGAGCCACATTTACATGAACAAACCTTATTTTAAGTTGAAAACAACATTTACATTACAGTATTGCATATGCTGTATGCAATATTATCACATTATAAAATCTTGAGAGCACAGAAAACAATGCCTTAATGAATAAAGTACTTTTATTCATTAATATATTTTCTTACTCTCCAGCACACATAAGGCACGCTGGACATCACAGGGCACATACACTTCAGTCACATTCCCATCAGGAATATGCAAAGAAAGCCCAAATGTAGAATGAACCTGCACTCTACATAGAAAGTCTCAAAATCCAACAGAGATTCAAACTTGTCCCTTATTGTTAGACAACAGTGCTATTAACCAATAGGCTGTGATGGGAAAGAAGAAGGAGCATGGCAACTATTTTAATTGTGTTTTTTGGAACATAACGCAACTTTTTTAGACTTTTACAGACAGAGAGACCGCTGTTTGACCTCTGTCATCCACAACAGACAAGGGACTGCGATCCATATTGGCTATTGGAGAATAACCTGGCTCTACCAGCGACTTAATGAGCAAGCTAACTTAACAAACACACTCTATGCCTCTGATGAATGTAACTTGTGCTCTAATGCTCTTTACGCTATTTAGTGCCTCTGGGGCACTGTCACCTGTCAATCATTCTTGGACATGTCAATCAAATGCACATGCCACTAATTATGACCTTTTTTAGAGTGGTAATATATAATGAATCAGACTGACTACAAGATAACTCTGGAATAGGAATCTTGAGCTGTTCATGAATTGTAAAGATAAACTATTGAATGAGTATTTTTAGATTGAAAATGATATTTTCAATCCAATGATGTTGGACCAAGTGTTTTTGGTGGTATTGCAAGTAAAGTCACTTCTTCAGACCGGAATACTATCTTTTAGATACAGTATGTCTCCAACTTGAAAAAAAGAGGGGGCCTTAGTAGTCGGATCTCCAGTTATTAAAACTGAACTGTGACATAGATCACTCTCAGGCTCTCTATATATGTATTGCAGTTCTCCTTAGTAGATGAAAGGATTGTTTTCTTGCATGTAAGGTCAGGGAACTGATTTTGACTGTGCTCTACTGTTATTCTGTGGAAACAGAAAATTATCAGAATACTCTACCAATCTATTTGTTGACATTAAACATCCGTAAAAAAATGTATTTTACTTTCATTTTCAGTCATAATTTCCAGAGGATGCAAACATGTAAATAACATCATGCTTTTGGCTGATGAGAGATTTTGAGATTTGTCAAAAAAGAAACTAAACTTACACAGTGTGTTCTGCACACAAATAATTTATCATGTGCTTTAACATTTCAGATGGATGTGGTTCTGCTCTACCAGTTGTAAATGGAAAGATGGAAAAAGTATGACAGAGAGAGAAAAGAAAAGGAGGAAATGAAATGGGTGGGAGGGGAAAGTGATGAGAGGACGTGGCTCGAGCAAAAGAAATGAGCCCAGAGGAGCAAGTCTATTGACATTAATCCTGACACGGATCTGTAATGTCGAAGACGTGCGGTCATCATTTATGGGATCAGATATCTTTTCTTAAACCTTCTTAATATGTCACATTTTGCCGACAAGGCTTTCAAATCAGCCGAGGATGAGGGAGAGGAGGAGGTGGGGAGAGGAAATGAAAAGACAGGGAGGGAGATGTGCTGGGAGATAACAGAGGGGAGAAGAAGCAGGCAGCAATATAACAGAGAAAACAATGGAAAGTAAAGCAGAATGAAAGATATGAGCACAATATGACTCATGAAACAGCAGTGACGTGTCACTGAAATGCTTCATCTCACAAAACAGATTAACCCTCTAACCCCTCTTGAAAAATGATTATTATTATTGTTGCTGTTTTTGTTATCATCAATTGTTGTTACATAAAAGTAATAACAAGAGAAAACTCAAGAAAGAAAAAAAAGGCCGGATTAACCACCTTGTGTGAGTAGAAATGGTACTTACTGTACTTACAATACTTTCACTCTTTGTACTTTGTACTTTTGTATTGTTCCAGCAGCAAACAACACAAATAGGAAATGGTTCAATTTAAAGGTAATTACTAATACATGCTAAACAAGGATCCACAACACAAATGAATCCTAAGTCATTCAATATATTTGATCCAATTTTTGATGTGTGCAACAAGAATTCTTGGTGCAAAACAGACTGAAACACAGGAATGAAAATGAGATTCTTTTCAGGCTGTAACTACTGCTAAGGAGCTCTCTGTTTATGGGATGAAAATGGTATGTGAGTGTGTGTTCAAAACGATCAAAGGACAGCGAGCGGAGGTCAGACTGCCCCAGCTGGGGAGTGGTTGAAGAATGAAAGGAGGAGCAGAACAGGTTAGAACAGTTTGTGTTGATATTGGAAGAGAAAAACAAAGAAGAGGAGAGAAAGAGGAACCACTGGCATGTGGCATTTTCATCACAGGGTACGTGAAGCTGGTCACGGCGTGACACACAAACACGGCAGACGTCACACCTGTGCTGTGTGTGAACACACTGACCTCAGACCTGCTGCTGCACCAAATCCGCAATCTGCGGACTGTGACTCAAGCCGTGGAAGCCGACATGTTGAATTATCCGTGGACAAGATATCGAAACCGAGACTGCCCATGATGCTGTGTGGTTAGAATGAATGGATGGTTAAAGCACGACGTGAGCAGATGGACTGAGTAGGGTACCCTCAGTCACCACAGTGTGAATGGGAACAAATGAGGTGACTATTGAGGTCTTTGAGATGCCATGAAATAATTAAGAAAAAGTCCATTTAGCATGTACCAGACTGGCTGCAGCCAGTGAAGCTGATCAGGTTGTTCTGTATTATTCACGTTTTTCACAGCGTCACAGCGTCACCTTAAAAACACCTCAAACACAGCAAATATCACAGCACACACACACACACACACACACACACACACACACACACACACACACACACACACACACACACACACAGAAGACTAAAAACATTCGCCTCAGTTTCACACATGCCCCAGTGATAGATGTGAAAGGAACAGGCCCACACTCACACACTCGCTGCAGGAATGTTGAGATAATCTAAATTAGATTGGGGCAGATTGTGGAGGGAGGCTGGTGCGGGGGGGTCGGTGGCTGGTGCAAGGGGAGTGGAGCGATGAGGAGGAGTGGCAGCGCACTCATCATTCCTAGGCAGCGACATCGCCTACGCAGCTTGGTTCAGTGGTGGAGAAACGTGGAGAGGGCGTGAGAAGACAGTGAGTGTTATCACACAGGATCTACTGAGGGGATACCGTGGAGGTCACTACATGGCACTGATGGGAAAGTGCAGCACACGGGGATTTTATCGAGGAAAGGAAAAGTTTCAGGTGTATTTTGCTTCAGTCTTGACCCTTTTTCTGTCTTCCTTACTTTTCCATATCTGCAGAAACAGCTCCCCCAGAGTGCATCATGGACACAATCTCTAACAAAATAGCCAAAGATTTATTTTACACAAGACATAACACTGCATTTGAAATATAACTCAATCAATGGCATGAATTATTAGCTTTTTACTGTCCTGAAATAAACATGACTCTGTTAGTTCCTAACTTATTTGGATCCAAGTAAAACATCTCAATATTTATTCGTTTATAGATTTATTAAGAGATTAAGATTAAGATCTTTTTATTTATAGATTTTGGTTGAAGTTCACTGTGGCAGTGCTGGGGTACTGGCTCTGGTCACTGGAGCCCGGGTCCTGGACCAGTGTCATGTGGCAGTCCTGTGTCACTCTCCTTCCTGTCTTCTTCTCTCTCTTTCCTCCCCTCTCTCTTTGCCTCTTGCATCATCTCTTATTAAAAAGAAATATATAAATAAATTAAACATTTTTGGTATAGTTAAGCATAATCACTTGTGAAGCATGTCTTGTACTATTGGAGAACTACAACCAAATCGTCTGATGAGGATGCTCATAACAATTTTTAATAAAAAGTAACTATTTGTAATAAATAAAAACATTTAATCATGTTCCCACACAATGTTGAAGAGCCTGTATCTCCTTCTGCATATTGTCGGTTTAAACGTTAAGTCACAATGTGTATAATGTCAACACCATAAACACAGCACAATAAAGTGCTCAGAATTCACTTTTGTGCTTTCCCACTGTGTTCAATCACTTTAACAACCTACAGGTTTGTGAATATCGCTCTGCGCCCACACCGAAACCTGCAAGATGTGTTATCTCAACCACTAGCCAGCCAGAGTAAAGACTATCATTACCTTCCACTCCTGCTTCTGGGAGTTGACACTGTACATGAATGTCCTCTCCCACGTCGTCAGGCTCGGGAAACCACAGATTCTGCACTGGAAGATAAAACAAATTGGAGATCACCTGATTTGGTTAGGAATGACAGCCCGCACCCGTCTGTTGTGGCCTTAAGGAGGGACGTCACGTGACAGTTTCGTGTTATTTTTTGTCAACAGACTGAGTGATTGATAAGTGCATCCACTGGTCATTAGTCAACTAAACATTTCCTCAATCAGAGCTATCAATAACCACCGTGCTGCACTTCATTAAAACACAGTTAAACCTGTGGCAGCCATGGAAACATTGAACGGCTCCGATGGCTGTGCCTAGATAATAATCTCGCAGTCGCCACTGGAGCTTAAATAGCAGGATAACAGCTATGAATGTTCACACTCTCCTGTAATTTTAGAAGATGAGAGCAACTGATTTTTTCTTCCATTCAGACTCAGCTTGACAAGAACAGCTCATACTCACTCGGTGAGAGTGAAAGTACCCAAGACTTCAGTTCAAGCATAATGAAATATTTGATTGGCATAATGTCACCTCTGTGTCTCTGTCTGTGTATAGATAGCATGGACATGTCTCCCACAGTCCAAAATTATACATGCTTAGGGAAACTATAAAATCTCTCCCTAGTTGTGAGTGAAAGTGTGAATGGTGTCTGTGCTACACACTCCAGCACTGGAAACATGCTCGTTCCCACCATATTTTTGGTGATTAAACTGCTGCTGAACCTCTGCTCCACCTGCAGTGAGAGAGTTAATCATTTCACTATTTCACCATGACGACTATTTCTAGGTCTGATCTGATCTAAGTCTCAGAATCAATTCTAAGTATGAACACTGATGAAGAACAAGATGCAGTATGTTTTGCAGGCTACAACAAAAGACATTGAACAAAAGTCATAATTACTGCACAATTCTAAAATTTTACCAAAAGACTATAGTAATACCTTGGAAATTAACAACAGAAATCAGCAAATAAAAAAACAAACAAACAAACAAACGATCGCTTATCTCCCTTATGGCCATAAGAAATGCAACATGGATTTTCCCCACTTGAAAAGAAAACACACATACTGTACTGTATGCCACACCCTCTGAACTGTAAACAACACTAGAAAGCCCAGTATGTCCTCTGGGACACAGACTTTAAAAGTCTCATTCTCCACAGAGAACAAATGAATTGTTGGATCTTATGGGCGTGTGACTTTGGTGCTGCATTAAGGACAGTCTGCAGGTCTGCAGCACAGTCATTTGTTTCTGGTCCTTTGAGACTCTTCGACCACTGTTTTCACAGAGATAGTGCTGTGACTTCTTGGGTCGTAGATAGATTTGACAGCATACTACAGTAGATGTTGTGCATATCATTTAAATCAACAAACCACTGTGTTAATTGTGTATTTTCAGTCCCCCACTTTGATTGTATGGTCCTCAGAGTCATCTGTACTTCCCATCGACCTCTCAGCTGTTACTACTGTACTTGGTGTGCCTTGTGCATGTTGTTCTGTCAAAACACACACATACACACTCTCTGCATCAACAACCTTTTTGCTCTTTTTCCTCTCTTTATGACCCGATGTCCTGCTCCACATAAACAAGAGCACACATGTTAAGCCAGTCATGAATAAGTTTATATTTGTTCTCAATACATCCACACTCAAGCTCTGGCACACACACACAAATGGACGGCTGCAGAGAGAGTACCAGTGACATCTCTGATCATGTCCCTCTGTATTTTTAGTAAGTGTGAATTTAGCCTCAGAGTTCCTTAAGGCCACAGTGTGTGTATATGTTTGTGGACTCTGGGGAAAAGGGAAACGGAGGAGGAGGCTGATGTCCCACAGCTCTGATTATCACATTGGCCCCTTTTCTTTACACATTGAAGTAAGGAGCAGCGCTTACAGTGGAGGCAGGGGATGAAGGTGATGAAGAGCAGGTGAACATAAGGGAGGACGGTTTCAGCCAGGGGAGTGAACATGGTGGTCGGGGTACCAGGCACACATATAGACTAGCCCAGCCCTACTGGTCTGGTTCTGACTGGATCCTGAAACTCTCCAGCTGCTCAACAGACACATGAATCACAACACTGAGCCCACACTTGCACATGTTTGCTGTAGCACAGCTGTAGCACTGTGCACGATGTTTCCACCATATATATACATACATTTTTTCATTTATATCAAGGGCTCATTCACTGAATTGTTGACTTTAAATGGAACCGCACTTACACACTTACTGACTTCACATGAAAGCACAACTAAGTCGTTAAATCTTCAGGGGGTCAGTTTGGAATCCGGGCGTAGTCTTGCAAATATGTTGAACTTTGTATGCAGATGTTATGCTGCATTGGTCAAAAGCAACTCAGACAAGATCAGATCATTTGGGTCCAAATATTCACAAAAATTGTATTTATTTATGATTTATTTATTTTTTATTTGGTTTGGTCACATTCTGAGCATCACATCCAAAACCAGAGACATGTCCCTGGTACTCATGGACCTTCAAAAGATCAGAGACAGAAAGATGAGGAGAGGACAGAGATATGAAGGAGAAACAATCTGTCCTTCTCTAATGAAAGAAGCAGAACGCTAAAAGTAAAAATTTAAAACATCAATCAAAGTAGTGCTTAATGAGGAGGGAGACAAGGGTAAGAGGAGAGGAGAGGAAGAGTAAAGTTAAATCTTCACATTTGTTTTATATCATTAAATGTTGCTGAAGTCAGAGCTGAACCTTGGAGGTAAAGAGTTCATTTATAAGTCAATAAAGACTGAATCTTGCTGCCAAAGTGTTCTGAAATTCACCGTCCACATAAACAAAAGGTTTCAGTTCAGACTTTTTCATAAAGCAGTTTTAGATTCAGGAGCAGGAGGAACATGGATATTTGTTGCTCCTCTGGTGGAAAAAGTACTTCTTCACATTCATGGGCAGCGACATCATGTGGCAACAGTCATTCACAAATCATCCACACATTTAGCTGACTCTGCTGTGTGAGTTGGCGTGTATATGTGTGTATACGTGTTTGTGCATCCTCCAGATGTCAGTCACGGACTCACACCAGGTAAAACGCTTCACACATGCTTGTGTCATACAGAGAAAGTTCTCGACCTGGATTGGGTTTAGGTTCAGGTTCTGGCTCTGATTCACATTCAAAGATTAGATGAGGGCATGTGCCTATACCGTGGGAGCTGCACCATTTTTTGGCAGGCTGTAGGGTAGGAGGTGCTCAAACATGGTCGAACACATGTTCACATATGTTCACAGTATTTTTTTTTTAGTCATCATTGAATGAATTCCAATGAGCAGGTTTGTTTGTAGTATTATTAGCTGGATAAATGGGGAGATAGAAGCTGTATCAATGTGAAATGTTACTGAAAATTAGAAAAAAAAAGACAGAGATTGACAGACTTGACAAACTCACACCAGTGAAGACTGTGTAACAAAAATTATGTTGCCAGTAATACTATCAGAGCGCTGAGCTGGAGATGACCACGACCGTCATCCAATCATTTGTTTACAATAATTATGCTTAAATATAGCCTCAGAGCTTAACATGCTGAGCTTAACAATTATGCCTGAAGATGACACATGACATCATAATCACGGTAATCGATCGTACAAGCTGCTGAGGATGTCCTGAGGACCTGGCTGCAGCACAAACTGCTGTAATGGTGCAATGTCTGAGCCCTGCATATGAATATTGTTGATGTGTTGATGAGTAAGGGCTGACAGATCTGCCAACACCTCTTCAACAAAACATCTGAGCATCTGTGCATATACTGCACACAGTGTCAGCAGCTCTGAGTTAAGGTTTTCAGCATCTGAGTGAATGAAAGTACATTGTTCCCCAAATATAAATTTGTCACTTTCACAGCAATGTGTCAATTTGTTACCTATGTTAGTATACACCGATATAAGATAAGAAACAAATGAATTATTCCCATGTATCGTTGTTCATACACACTGAAACCATTGGGAAAAAGCATAAAAAATGAAAAGAAATATGTTCTGATGAAGTGATGAATCAGTTGCACAATTATAATTAAATGTGATATTCTGTTTGTCTTTTTTTGGTACACTGACAAAACTCACATTGTCAAGGCTCAGGTTTGTGTGCATGTGGTTCATTGGTAATCATCTGATGTAGTGTTATAGAAAAAAAAGATTAAATGCATGTGTGGTTTAAGGAAAAAATAATTAAAATATAAAATAAGAATAATTAATTTTCATGCAAGGATCCCATTTAATCTTAGTAATTGTTACACCACCACACCTGATGGTGGTGCTGATGAGCCCAGTAGGCTGACAGGCATACAACAATTGAAGGTCTGAAGACCCTTGAGCAAAACTAATTCTTGAGTGTCTCCCTGTGTCATGCACAAGTACACACTGGTAAGTGATCTGCTTTTTAGAGCGACTTCATCTTAGAGGGTACACGATTTTGTTATACTTGTCAGTGGTTGTAGCATGTGGGAGGCCGTTTGAGCAATAAATCAAACTTGCTTTCAAATGCAACATTATACCTTCACTCATGCACACTCTCTCTCACAAACAATACTCCACACATACACACACACACACACACACACACACATCTTATTTTAGCATGCAAAGGGTTACCAGCTGTGTTGACAGAGGATGCTGATTTTTTATTCTCTCTCTTCTTTTTATGTTCACACACACACACACACACACACACACACACACACACACACACACACACACACACAAACACAGACAAACCTCTACACAATCGTGTGTTAATGCACCCAACTCACTTTCCTCACACACACAGGAAACACGCACTGAGCCACAAATACATTCACCAGGGCTTAGAGGTGATTAATCTTGTCAGTTTTAATAAATTGTTACATCTTTCAATCTGCTGACATGGCAGAGAGAGAAAGAGAGAGAGAGATAGAGAGAGAGAGAGAGAGAGAGAGAGAGATAGTGTTAACAGGAGACAGGGTGGGTGTTGTCTCCCAACTGAACAATATGAAACCAACCTGAACCGTGAATTGTCTTTGCATGCTTCATGCTTGAGAGAAAGACGCAAGCCGAGTGTAAGACTGATAACAACAGTATGATAACAACTTGTGTAGGAGAAAAAGTGTGTGTGTGAGTGTGTGTGTGTGTGTGTGTGTGTGTGTGTGTGTGTGTGTGTGTGTGTGTGTGTGTGTGTGTGTGTGAACCAGTGAAAAGGGAAGGGATGTGTGCAAACAGATTAACATACTTGGGGGAAAAAGACTCAAAAAAGCAACTCAAGTGCTCCATAAATCATCGATGAGGAAAACTTGTGATGAATTTAGTTGAAATGTTTGCCTAAAAACTTCCTCTTACTTCTTACTAACTTCTTACTATGCCTAAATGTGTAATTATTTTGCACTGGTCTGGGGTTGGCTGTGTAGTATATTAGTGCAGTCTGTTTTGTTTGGCGATGATTGGTGGTGGGTTTTCAGCAGGAAACACGTCCTCTGAGTGGCAACATGTAGTGTTCTGAGTGAGGAGATGTTGGGCACAAGCGGATGGCTTGTCCCTGCAGATCAGGAGAGTTTTGTGTGACCGGCTGAGCTGACAGTAATGTGGCTGGTAACAGTGCAGGTAACAGTCGTGAAACAGCTGTGCAGCAAACAGTGAGATTTCACTGTCAGGACTGACAGTCACTGAGGCCCCAAGCTCCAGGCCCGGGTATGATGTGACCCTGACTAGGGTCACCTTCTCGGTCATGTGTGCAGACACAGGTGGTGGCAACTCAGTGAATGCAGCTCGGCTCATGCTTTTGATGTCTGTGAGTTTCATCCTGGTAAAACACAGAAGCTAGGCTGCCTTATGCATCAGAGAGGGCTGCTGACTTTGGGACAGCTTTATAGCATAGCCAGTGAGCCTTTTCTGTGCAGCAGAGGGAAAAACCTGCAGGGTCAATGCTTATCAGAGGTTCAGAGCTCAACTCTAAACACGCGCCACATTATGATTTCCTGGGCACACTGAGCGGAGACACTGGGCGAGGGTAGATAATGTTTGAATTGTAGCATGTGATTTGTAGCACTGCAACAAACAGTGAGCAAGGATGTGGATGCAGCCTTTACTGCACCGCTGCGTTACTTTTTCAGACAGTGTCAGAGAGGAAAACCCGCAGGCACCTTGAGTCAAGTTATCACAGCTGATTCAAGGTCCATGCGGTTCGGGTGCAGGCTCCTTCCTTGAGGCTGGTCGTCACTTCCTGTCAGGCTGTTTGAGATCAATGTTACAATCAGTTCAAACAGAGGAGCGAGAAAATGTATATGTGTGACTTTGTGTGTGTGTGTGTGTGTGTGTGTGTGTGTGTGTGTGTGTGTGTGTGTGTGTGTGTGTGTGCATGTTTGTATTTGTGCAGATGACTTAAGCAGCCCGTGGCTCTTGGCTGACTGAGTTGCCATGGTGACCAGTTGGCTGTGTTGTAGAAGGCCCTGTGGCTACGAGCGCTTTTGGACTTCTGTCTGTCTGTCTCAATCAGTCTGACTCTCTCTTTCACTCTCTCTCTCTCTTTCACACACATACACACACACACACACACACACACACACACACACACACACACACACACAAGCACACACAGAAAAGAGCAAAGCAGCTTGAGGAAATGAGATTTGTTCCGGAGACTGAAAAAGACAGACAGACAGAGACAGTCAACACTGACATCTCTCTCTCTCTCCTTGCTGTCTCCCTGTGCCTGTCTGTATCATCTCTTTTTTGTCCGCCTATCTGTTTTCCTTCTCTCTGTCTGTCTCCCTCTCGACAACCAACTCTAGTGCTCTAGTAACCACAGTGATGAGGGCCTCAAACCTTGGTCATGTATTTGATCCAAACCAAGCCAGACGAACACCTCCTGACAGCCTGGTTTACGTCAGGATATTGTTGGAGACAAAGGGAAGTGAGGAGAAGCTACCAATATCTCTTTTTGACAGATTTCACATTCAGCTAAAATGACCAAAGTTCTACTTTGAAACATCTTCAGGCAAGTCAGAGCACTACAAATTCCGTATTTCTTCCACATCTTTTCCTTACTTCATCAAACTGATCGTGTTTTTTAATAATACACATAGCAAACACAGGACATGCACACTCTACGCAATAAGGCCTCTCAAACCCCCGTCATTATTGCTGTGAAGCAACAGTGCTTCCTGCGGAGCCCTCGCTGATAAAATGATCAAACTGAACTTTTCTTTTCTTTTTTTTTAACTTAACTTTTAAAGGATGTTGTCAGTGATTCATGATTTGTGGTTACAATGTTAGAGTTTCACTTTGTGGAAAACGGCACAGGAATAATTGAAAAGCTCTTTAAAGAACGGCAACATGCGGGAAAAGTGGAAAAGTCAAACGCTCAGTTGAACTCACACCTCGTCTTTGAATTCTCTGCGTGCTCACGCTCCCACTCAGCCCATCTTTCCTCTCTCCCTTGGCTGTTTTTTAACTGCCGCTCTGAATAAATAAATGCTAAATCACCCTCTCGATGTGCTAATACAAAGCACAGAGGACTGCAGTGAATTTTAAGGCGAACTGAGGAGGCAGGGACGTTCTCACGGATCCAACTGGAGGCAGATAAACATTATAATAAGCAGCCAGGAAAAAAAAACGGCAAGACGTAATGTGAAATTTGCAACAAAAAGCAAATAATCACGTCAAAATTGGATTGTGCAGGTGATTTGCACACATGAAATACCTGAGACTATGAGAGAACTTGAGGACAGAAATACTCGTGTAAATGCTGACCTACAAACCCATAATACTAAAGCAAAAATAAGCAGGTATACACACAGTTTGAAGTGATAAAATGGACAACACAATGGGTGCAAGTGTGGGCAGAATCCTGAAATAAATGTACGCACAACATGCAGTTTAAGACATGGTGTACACACACACACACACACATGCACACACACCCAGGGATCACTAAAATGACCATAAAGTCTCTGACAACAACAGCAACTCAGCTTGAAAAGATGCTGCTCTGGCAACTCGAGCCCTTGAGGAAAATACATGTGCATCTGTGTGCATGAATGTGCCACATGTGTCGGCATGACCCGTCAGCAAAACATTAGAAAAAGATGACTTGGGGCCAAGCTTATCCCACTTTTTTCTAATATTACTTGTGTTTTTAAATCTTCTGACTCACAGCAAAGCGAAAAGATACAAAGATAGAGAGTGACACAAATAGAGAGGAAGAGAAAAAGAGAGAGGAAGAAACGCCTGTGATATTTTTCTCTTGGTTATCATTCTGAGATATTGTGTTAAACTAAAGCCAGCAGCCTGCGATCGATTAGCTGACATTTCCAAAGCTAATGCTAGACACACATACATACATATCCACACAAATACACACACCAGTTCATTTCCCAAGCTGTTGCAGAGGTGCACCATTATGAGGAAAAATGTCTCTCTTCTGTGCTCTGCTATAAGCACCTAGCTGAGAAAACTCTGTTGTACATTTATGCACACATACCTGAACATGCGTGACACTTGTTGCTGGACATTTGCATGAAACTGTTTGCATGCAAATAGCAATGAGCTTCAAGCTACTTTTTTTATTGCTCAATGTTGCATTGTTTTTGCCATTTTCCATATTTCAATGCTGATCCTCATCATGTTGTTTATTTCAGTTCATTCATAACTGGCTGTAGTGTTAAACTGTACTGCATCTGCAGGGTTGTAACATATTATTAGTTCTCATAAGCAAATGACGATTTACACACTTCAAGTAAGTATATAAACCTGCATTATTCTTCTTATTAATTTGCACATCTTTGCATGCATTTCTTTGCACACATTATGTTTGACAGGCTTGTTGGAAGATAGCAGCTACATTTTGTTCCATACATCAATTGGTGGTGCAGGTGTGGAGTCACAGTGTTCTCACTGTGAGCAATCAGACATCACTGCCTACATCACTTGCAGAAGAAAAAGAAAAAGAAGATTGATGCTGAACAGTTAGATCACCAGAATTAAATGCACAAAGGACAAACAAGGAGAGAACAAAAATCAGAGTAAAGACGAATAAAATGAGATTGGGAGGGATTAGCCTCATGTGTAGAGCTGCTATCATTAGTTCTCAATATGCAACTGATGGTTTATTGATCCGTCCCAACATTGGGGTCTTTGTGTCCAAAATAACTGATGCAGAGTGAGAGAAGGAGGCAGAGAGAGATGGAGGGAGGAATGAAAAGAGACTGATGAAAGAGGATGATGCCAGAGTCCAAAGAAGGGTGTGTGAACAAAGATGGAGGCAGAAGGTGGAGGATTGAGATAAACTGGGACCTGGAGGGGAGGAGGGGGAGAGCAGAAAAGATAAGCAAGCTGAACAGAAAACTGAGAGGGCATGGATTTAAAGAGAATGGACATTAACTGTGATTTGATCAATGGCATTTCACTGTTTTCTCAGTCTGTTGAGGGTGGACAGGAAAATGTGAAGACTACTAAAAAGTGTGTACTAAAACTGTGGTAAAGTGTTCAAACACTGGGATTTCATTGCCTGCACTCATGTTCAATCCTTTTCCACAATTTGCTTATGCATGACATTTGATACTGTAACTTAGCTGTTAGCTGCCTGATAGTGAGGGTAACTGTAATTGTTTTGCTGTGGAAGTGGGGAACATGCAGGCAACTTTTAGCAGTGAAGGGTGCAGTGTTTCAGACTGGCTGGAGATGAGGTGGAGATTTTCTGGGAATACTCAACAATGCCCCCTCAGATAACAACAAGGTCAACCCTATTTTTTTCTACTGCAGGGCAAAGTTTTTGGGATCATGCAATATCTGTATAAATTGGGTCGCCTCATATTTCTTTCTTTGTTCTCTTGTGCTCTCTTCTTATTTGCACCATAAGATAATGACTTCTATTTACTGACTTATCAATGAGTGCCATACAAAGCAATGGATAAGTTTGGTTATTTTTATTTACTAGTCAACACATATATAAGTTTTAAAGGATGAGTTTTCGCATTTGCTATTTAATTTCACAAGCATATCTCTATATAACTCCTCACAGGGTGACCTCAGTCCCTGAGTGGGTCCCATGTGTAGGTCTTTCTTGCTGTGAGGTTTCAGCTCTAGCAACAGATTGCAACACCTACGAACAAGTAAAAATATTAAGAAGAGGAAGCAAAATATTAAAAAAGGATTAATTTAATCACTAACTTACCAGGGATCCAGTATGTGCATGTTGCATCAAGACCAATGTGTAGGTTTTAGTCCATTTTATTAACATCCTGTCCCTTTTTTTATCTTTGTGGCAAAATTTGAGATAAGAGGTAATGGATTTGCTTCAACATTCAGTGAAACTATGGTGGTTTGATGCAGAGATTCATCAAATTACTGCATAATAATTCAGAAATTTCCACATTTTGGGACTAATGAAGGTTTGCCATGAATCTGAAAACTGTCATTTGTGCATGATGCTTGTTAATTGCTTTGCACTATGTCCAAATGACACGGCCAATAGAATATGACGATGCGACAAAGTGATACAATGTTCTCTCATTTTTCAACACATTTCCAGTGCCATGTTGATGCATAGGGAAGTAAAGCTCCTTGCATGCTGCCAGGTTTGAGCAGGCACAGCTGTGCTCCCCACCAGCTTTGAGTTGCTGATTGCTGCTGGTGAAGATAATCGCACCTCATTTTTTTGGGTGTTTTCAGAAAAAAGCTTTTTGGATGTGAATGGTGCGATCATTTCACCCGGGAATGCCAGCAAAGTAGCAAAAATGTAACTTATGCAAACATAAGGTGATACCAGCCACAGTGAATCCTCATACTGCAGTACCACATTTTATAACATCTCACTGTTATGTAAATAATCATCTGGCACTCTGGTTTGCTTTCTCCCCTCATGATGCTATTCATGTTGCAATTATGGTTGATCATGCAACACATTCCTGCTGCATTTAGTGAGGAAGGCAAAAAGGCTCAGCAGGCTTTGAATTTTTAAGTGTCTCAGCTGAGAAGAACATGCATGCAGTATATTCCAGGAGAGACTGTCTCATGCCTCAACACATTTACTCCGCCTGAAAGACTTAAGACTCTGCCCTATATGACAGACAGCTGTTTATTTTTTACAGGATAAATAGCCAGACATACAGACAGGCAGATGCAGACTTTAGTGTGAATGCATAACACTCACTGTTTAATTGAACAATATCAGTCTTTAATGACATTAGGCTCAGACTGGAATCTGGATCTTTTCAGCTGGGAGCTCAACAGGTTCACACAACTGATTGAGTCAGGAGAGAGTGAATTTGTCACAGGACTCAGTGTTTTTCTGAAGAGAGTCCTTGGCTTTGTTGGCTGCTCATCCTGGAAATGATCCCAGATTTCCCTCTATCAACGTTTTCTCATTTTCCTTTTTTAAACCTAAATGATGTGTGTAAAGCCCTCTGCGTGCTCCTTCAGATGGGTTTCTGGACTCCATGAACAGCAGCTGCTGGGAGCAGATTTGAGCAGCATCCACATGGACCTGGCACTGCTGTAATCCAGCGTTTTGTGCTTGGGGCTCCCTGTGGTCCAACTCTTGCTGCACTGCAGCACAGTGAAAGTGAATCTTGGCACAAGATGGAAACTTCTATCACATCTCCATCGTCGGCTTAAAAATGATCAATCTGACATTTAAGACAATTGCAATAAAACAGACATTTGCCCATTTGGCAGCTTTATTCAATGGAGACAAATCAAACAAAGTCTAAAAAAAAAAAAGAAAAAAATCAGTCTCATGAGGGCATGCAAAGATGTGTAAACACAAGAACCAAGAATCAAAGCACAAGCAAATTGTGCAAAGAAAGCTTGAGTGAGGCATTTTGAAAGGCCAAGTGGCCTGAATAATGGAGTAGCCTTTTCCTCCCCTACTGGCTGACAGGTGCCTCTCACGAGCCTTAAAAGATGCTTTTCAATTAAGCCCAACTCGACGTTGGCAATGTGTATGCTAATGTGTGTGAAGTGGTGTGTAGATGTGTGTGTCTGTGTGTGTCTGCATAGACTTACTCTCGAGTCTTTACTATGCAGTCAAATAGTCTGAGAACAGACCAATACATGCTCAAACCATTTAAACATGCTTTTTGGTGTTTATCCGAATCATGTGTACAACATTCACTGACCACATGAAACCACATGTTTTTGTGTTGTTCAGTCGGCTACAACCTGTAATCAGGCGTGTTGATGGAGACAAGAAATAAATGCTCAGGTTTTATGTTTACACAAAACATCAGATGCACTGAAAACTTAAACTAGACAAAACATCATTATGTATGTGACAAGAGTGGTATCATGAACAAGCTGATCTCACCAGGTAAATATCCCCAGTTATTCTAATTACTGTGTTTGTCCAGGATCAACAACACAACCTACAAACCAATCAACACTTCTTGCATGTGGATAACCACCCGTAAAGAGAGAGGAAAAAAACAAAAGAAAGAACAAAACAAAAAAAAACAGACATTTGCATTTCCTTCAAAGTGCATCCAAAGCCTTCCAGCCTACTTAGCTTAAGAGGAAGAGCCAACATTACAATTTGTCCTGCAGCATCATTTTTTTTAATTGTGTACTTACTATTTAAATCATTGAGTTTTAGTTTTTGTGGGAAGCTCCTGATACCTGTGTGTGTGTCTGTATGCTTCATGCTTCATTGTTTTGTTAATCTTTGCCAAATGTTGCTCCCTGCTTTGGCTTACATCACCTGTGTGTGTATGTGTGTTTTTCTGTAACAAATGGAGTTTATGCATGACATTGTGCATCTGTGCATGTGTGCATTACTGTGCAGGTGTGTGTGTGTGTGTGTGTGTGTGTGTGTGTGTGTGTGTGTGTGTGTGTGTGTGTGTGTCTATAAATCCTCTGGTTCCTTTGGAGGAGGTCCAGCCTGGCAACTGTTCAGCACATTATCCATCCCTGTGCTACCACGATGCTATGTACACACACAGACACAAACACACACACACACACACAGATTTTCACACACATATATTCCCAAACACACCGACGCACAGTCAGGTTAAAAAAAGAAAAAGAAACAAAAAGTATCCTTGAAAATACAAAGATAACACATACACATAAGTGCACACTTTCTTTAAGCAAACAAAAGCAAAAAAAAAAGAATGTAAGAGTGTGTGTGTGTGTGTGTGCATGTGTGTGTGCATGTGTGTGTGTGTGTGTCACACCCATTTTATTACACAAGTTGTTACATAGAGAATGACAGTGATTAACCATAAATGTACCGTTACAGTCAACATCAAGTGAGAGAAGAGGTGATAAAGATGAAGATGACGTGATGACATGACAGTCCTTTAAGTAGAATGTCTGGAAAGTCTAAAGCAAAGACACTGATACTTTTCATAGACTTGATTTAACTTTCAGCTCAATTCACTGTCAGTTCCATTCACTCAATTCACTTTTACATAAACTATATACTGCTTTAAGCTGAGCCCGGAGCCACTTGTTCTTGAGTTGTGCATTAATTCTTGAAAAATATTTTTCTAAAAAGAAGTTTTCTAAAAAGTAAGATTTCTTTTCATTCTGCAAAGATGGTAAAATGATGAATACAAAAATCATCCTGACCAAGAATCACAATTCCTTCAGCACAGGGTTAAAGACAACCTATCAGCAGATTGTTGGGTTTATTATAATGATGAGACTGAAATGAAACCACGTTTTGATCTTTAAACATGAAGCTGATGCAGTTCACGAAACAATTGCCAAAGAACTTATGTTCAGATAAATGAAATTACGATGAATGAAAACATTTTAAGATACTTGTAGTTTGAGCCTTAATGGTGCTATGATACTATGGTACTATGGAACGAATGGTACTATCATTTTATTGTTGTTCTGTGGGTGGTTCTTTATGCAGTAATGTTTTGGGGAAAAATAATGTTGATAATAAAATGCAATGTTTGCAAACAGTTCCTGCCAATGTTGGTTTTATAGAATATAATAATCATATATATAGAATATTATATATATATATATATATATATATATATATATAGAGAGAGAGAGAGAGAGAGAGAGAGAGAATATTATATATATATTATATATATATATATATATATATATATATATATATATATATATATATATATATATATATATATATATATATATATATATATATATATACACGCACATCCTATTGAATTTAATTAATTTATTAAGGTGCCAGCCAAACCTTGAACCATATGTGTGTTGAGCAGGACACACAAAGCTGAAATGCTAAAAATAATTAATTCTTTTTTACTCATTAAATTGACATGACTGAGCACAAATGCTGAAATCTAAGCAGGAGGTAAATTGATGACAGAGATGTTGACTGACTACAAACCTGCCCAGTCATCACAATGATTATTGTGTTAAGCTCCAGCTCTCAAGTTATTCCATTTACAAGGTTGTGTCATACTCAAATACTTATATCGCTGCAGTCAGCTCTATATGATGCAATGCAATGACACACAACAGACAGACGTGGAAAGTTGAAGGCACAAATGAAACAAATGTGTTACAAGGTGATTACGACATGTTACAACACCTGCACTCTAGAGGAAAACCAGCTGCTTTACCCTTGATTGTCCTTTGATTATTGATCACTGTCAAGCTACCATTCTTATTATCTCATAGTATTAAAGTGGCAGATAAAATAGCTATGCTTATATATAAATTTGCTCATGCATCCCTCAGTTTTTCATCCCACCAAATACCAGTACTCATTGACTACAGCACCATGGCCAACATAAAAAAAAATGTTCCAACAGTTTTAGTTTGTGTTGTACTTACAGTTATGATCCTCCTGATGGGGCAGTTGATCCAATACACATTGCATGAATGATGAACTTTCATCTTCCATCTTTTAAGCATATTGTGGATTTAACACACGTTGAGTGTCTGTCCTTTCATCAGGAAAGTAGGACGTTATGTGCAAAAACAATTTATGTACTCAGGCATGTATTCTTCGTTTCAATACTTTTGTAATGTTAGAAGCAAGTTCTAACTTTGTGGTTAATGTGGCACTACTAGTTTTACTCAGACATTTTATCCGATCGTTTACATTTTTATTCAAGTACTGAGTTTAAGCCTTTTCTCATCTTAAATTTGGAGAGGGTGCTCACATCCTGGTCTGAGGCTAGTACGATTCAGTGTCGCGGCTCAGCTGCTGTGAAACTGACCCACACATTGTGAGCATCAGCAACTCTGGCTGTGGTGCTTGGTTCATATATAATTCACGTC
>CM055188.1:13750996-13753496 GCA_029224185.1 Karalla daura
CACTGTTGACCATTTGAGCCATGAACGAAGTGCCTGCTACCACCAATATGAAACCAGTAACTTAACTACAATTATTTTGTAAGGCTGTGTATCTCTTTCCCTCTTTTAATTTTTGCCCAAAACAACCAAAGGCAACACTTTATTTGAAGGGGTCTTTATAAAGAATGAAATGTAGCTGTCATAAGAATGACATGACACGTCATGAACATTAATGACACATTAATGATGTTCATGACTGTTGTCACAACGTGTCATTCATTGTTTGGAATGTGAAGTTGACATTGTTTGGGTGCCATCATTATGACAACATGACATTAGCCAAGAAAATGTAACCTGTAATATTTTATATCTTCTAATAATTAAACAATTATGTCAAGTTTGCATGGCAATATTATACAAAGGAAAGTGTTCATGACACAATTAAAATAGTGTCATGACAGCCAATTGTTCAGACCCATCACTTCACAAACCTTGAAGATAAGTCAGGCCCAATACTTATATGTCAAGCTGTCATGACAGTACCATGGCAAACACCCTGCATCTTTCTCTTGGAAAATGTGTAGTTGTCATGAAAATATTATCAATAGGTTACATTTTCTTGGCTAATGTCAAGTTGTCATGAGCAAGACAATAAGGTCATCTTAGGGTGTCATAATGATGACACCCAAACAACGTCAACTTGACATTGCAAATACCGAATGACAACAGTCATAAACACAATTAGTCTTTCATTAATGTGTATGACGTGTCAAGTCATTCTTATGATGATTACAAACTTATGTAGACCCCTTCAAAGAAAGTGTAACACCACCGAAATAAATTCCAACTTCCAAAAAAAACCCAACACCTGTAATCTACAGTCTGCAGGACATCTATTTGTTGTTTTGGGCATTTGTGTTCTCACTCGTAGATAATAAAAGCCACTCTAAGAAATGTGAATTTTAGACTTGGGGATGAGATGAGCAAGGGGAGCTTAAAAATCATGTTATGAACCACATCTCCTGAGGACTGGGGATGTAACAGTGTTAGACTCTACTCTGCAGAGTATCAGTGAAGGTGATATCATTTTAAACAAAACGATACATTATTTTGCATGTTTGTAGTGTTGGTTATCTAATTTAAATCTAAATCAGTATCTAATTAAATAATAGTCATTATTTTGAGACAAAATACATTTGCAATTTTATTCTTTGTTGTGTGGCTGAGTTTAATTCATTTTGATTGCACTGAATTTAACTCATCTGCCTGTCATTCCAGTAACAAAATCCTATTCATCACCCTGTGGGATGGAGACTATTCCATTCAAATTCCTACTCCTGAATTGAATGGAGGCCAGTTCTTAATTTCCGAAAGATTTACTCAAGCTTGGCCTGAAATTCTGACTTGCAGTCTTCACCTGCAGACTTATGTGGAACAGAAATGTAACTTACGGACTAATGTTGCTGCAGCCTGCAGACTTTTATCAGTCATTAGTATGCATGCCAGGTCAGGCTAATGAGCACTCTTCCTCTTTCTCCTTCCCACAATGCACTGCACACTCCCCTCTGCCACTGAGCTTTGCTTGATTCCTTCATTTGTATTTGTGATGACGGCCTTCCATTTCCTTCTCAGTCAATCAGCTCAGCCCTTGTGAAGAAACAAGTTTGTTCTACTTGTTATCTATTTGGCACACACACACACACACACACACACACACACACACACACACACACACACACACACATCTCTGTTTTCTGTTTGTATTACTCAGTAATTTTGATTCAACACAGTGTCTTTTTCTCTGTGGACGGGTAAAATACATTTTTTTGTCAAAACAAAAAATAAGTGAAATGCCAAAAAAGGTGAACAAGAACTTTGCAGAGCGACCTTTTCCATTCCCTGCCATTCTGGTGCCAGCATGTGCCTCAGCAGACAGACACAGCCATGTAATAGAGAGAAATCAAAGTGAAATAAATTTCATGGAGCAAAGCTGCTTCTGATAGTGGCACAGGACAGAGGTATGTAGTGTGGATGTTCAACTGTGTAACAATATAATTTTATCTCAGGGGTATTTAGACAACCACCAGAAAAATGTACTCAAGTGTAGAGAAGATTTATCAGGCGCCACACAAACATCTGATGCTAATCTTTGCGTAAATATATTGATGTAGTTTCACAATAAAATCTCTGTGTTTACACTTGTTTAAATCTGTCACTGCGATAAAATGTTCATACAAGCATGAAAATACTTAAAAGGATGAAAGTGGAGATGAAAAGTAAAACAAGAATGGAAAGTTTAAAAAGCAGACATAGAGAGAGAAAAAGAAAGAAAGAAGTAGAGGGTCTCCTGGTGTTTCTGCTGACACACTGCAGGACCACAGTGACGGAGAAAGGGGTTGAAACCCGCCATTCACTATGGGCTGCAGGTCAACCATAAAAGCAGCTGAAGCAGAAAAAATCTGGAAATTGATTTGCATTCAGTGAAAACCGCAGCTTCCTTATCACCTCTCTCCTCGCAGGG